>CM055267.1:123391749-123779161 GCA_029237695.1 Conchocele bisecta | reverse complement strand
TCTTGTACTATCTCCCTTTGTTGTTTCGTGCTCTGATTTTGTATCCAGAGCATAACTCGAACACCCTTTGGAATATTTTTATGCCCCACCATGATAGTGGAGGGGGCATTTAGTGTTACCCTTGTCCATCCGTCCGTCCGTCCGTCCGTCCGGGCACACATTAGGGTACTTATGTGGCTAGCCCCATAGGGTTATGGACTTAGTAAAGGATAGGGTTGGTTACAATTAGCCACCTAAAAAATCGTTTTATGTGGCTAAAAATTGTTTTATGTGGCTAATATTTAACATGTGATAAGCCACATAAGTACCCTAATGTAAGAACGTCCGTCCGTCCATCCGTCCGTCCGTCCGTCCGTCCGATAAGCCACATAAGTACCCTAATGTAAGAACGTCCGTTCCCGTCCGTCCGTCCGTCCGTCCGTCCGTCCTCACACACGAATTGGTACTTGTTGTAAGCGTACGGGGATCTTATTGAGTAGGGTTAGGATAGTGTTGGGTACTCTTGTTGGGTATTTTTATACAGTAAAAACCCAACAAGTATTCATTCGTAGGAACGTCCGTCCTGTCCTCCCGTCCGTCCGATCAACCAAGGGTGTACAAGGGGCCATGGGGCGGAGCCTAACACAAAAGAATCCTTTGATTTATTCCGTATGGCCCCTTATTCTATTGTTATACAAGGGGCCATCTCTTTGATCTAGAACAATGGAAATGGCCCCTTATTCACTATTGGTCATCCGTCCGTCCGTCCGTCCGTCCATCCGTCCATCCGGTCCGTCCGTCCGGGCACACATTAGGGTACTTATGTGGCTAGCCCCACAGGGTTATGGACTTGTTAAAGGATAGGGTTGGTTACAATTAGCCACCTAAAAAATCGTGGATAAAAATCGTTTTATGTGGCTAATATTTAACATGTGATAAGCCACATAAGTACCCTAATGTAAGAACGTCCGTCCGTCCGTCCGTCCGTCCGTCCGTCCGTCACAAAACTTTAACACTCGGGTAAATGTCTCATGATTTCTTCATCCTTCGACCGATCTGCTTCATATTTCATATACACATTGCTCTGATGGTTCACTACCGCCCTGTGCCAAAACCACGTTCGTCCTGCCCCCGCCAAGCCCAGGGTCAAGGTCACATACTTAGTGCTTCAAAAACTTTAACGCTCCGGTTAATATCTTATAATTTCTGTTTTCTTTCACGGATCAGCTTCATATTTCATATACACATTGCTCTAATGGTCCCCTACCGCCCTGTGCCAAATCCACGTTCGTCCTGCCCCCGCCAAGCCCAGGGTCAAGGTCACATACTTTGTGCTTCAAAAACTTTAACGCTCGGGTAAATATCTTATACTTTGTGTTTTCTTTCATGGATCATCTTCATATTTCATATACGCATTGCTCTAATGGTTCTCTACCGCCCTGTGCCAAATCCACGTTCGTCCTGCCCCGCCAATCCCAGGGTCAAGGTCACATACTTGGTGCTTCAAAAACTTTAACGCTCAGGTAAATATCTTATAATTTTTCTTTCCATTCACGGATCAACTTCATATTTCATATACGCGTTGCTCTAATGGTCCTCTACCGCCCTGTGCCAAATCCACGTTCGTCCTGCCCCCGACAAGCCCAGGGTCAAGGTCACATACTTAGTGCTTCAAAAACTTTAACGCTCGGGTAAATATCTTATAATTTCTGTTTTCTTTCATGGATGATCTTCATATTTCATATACGCATTGCTCTAATGGTCCTCTACCGCCCTGTGCCAAATCCACGTTCGTCCTGCCCCGCCAATCACAGGGTCAAGGTCACATACTTGGTGCTTCAAAAACTTTAATGCTCAGGTAAATATCTTATAATTTTTCTTTCCATTCACGGATCAACTTCATATTTCATATATGCGTTGCTCTAATGGTCCTCTACCGCCCTGTGCCAAATCCACGTTCGTACCGCCCCCGCCAAGTCCAGGGTTAACATCACATACTTAGTGCTTCAAAAACTTTAATGCTCAGGTAAATATCTTATAATTTCTGTTTTCTTTCACGGATCAGCTTCATATTTCATATATGCATTGCTCTAATGGTCCTCTACCGCCCTGTGCCAAATCCACGTTTGTCCTGCCCCCGCCAAGCCCAGGGTCAAGGTCACATACTTGGTGCTTCAAAAGCTTTAACGCTCAGGTAAAAGAAAATTTTGACTTGGAATTTGGCCTCATTTATTATCAAAGCGATATGTGGGACATCCGTGTTCTATGAACACATTTTCTCGTTTATTAAACTTCACACATGCATAGAAGACGACCCAAAGGTGTGTCGCATGTAAGAATGACAACTCTTGCATCGTTAATTTCTTAGTTATCTCCCTTTGTTGTTTCGTGCACTGGTTTCGTGTCTGGAGCATAACTCGAACACCCTTTGGAATATTTTCATGAAACTTCACACATGCATAGACCACAACCCTAAAGGTGTGTCACGCAAGAATGACAACTCTTGCATCACTAATTTTTTAGTTATCTCCCTTTGTTTTTTCCGTCACTGATTTTGTCTCCGGAGCATAACTCGAACACCCTTTTTTCAAACTACTTGTGTATCTGGGGAGGGGGATACACATGCGCTTGTCGACAAGCGTCCATTTCTAGTTATAAACCGCTTTTAAGCTATCAAGACCTATACCCGTCACCACGCGCGTGTTACGAAACATCAATACGGTACTGGGAGAAATGTGTTGAAAGGCGAGCGAACACACAACGATTATTACCAGACAATGTTTTAACATGGATAGGCCCTGGATATGTGTCATAAAAATGGACATTACTTGGTGTCAACATCGGTACATTTACACGGTTGATACCGACAAACTGAACATTTTAGAAGCCCTGATTTGGATGCAATTTGTTTTGGGAAACAAAGCAAATGGTGGCCAGATATTTAGGGTTCTTAATATATATATATTTTAAGCCAATCGCGTTTTCAAACTCTAAACCTGTTACTACTGGTATGTATCATGTATATCACTTACCCTTTAAGGAATAGATATCGTTTAAATCAGTTGTGTTTTCAGACTCATTGCTTTGCCGTGGCAACCAGCTGTTGACTGGGAGCGTGGGTAAGAACCTGCGGGTGTGGTCGGTGGTGGGGGTGGGGGAGCTCCGACTCCCTGGGGAGCACTACAGCGTGCGCAGCGGAGGGCTCACCATGGAGGACGAGATGAACCTAGATGGCGCTGTTGTCTCCGCTGCGTTTGACGACGCCATGGACATGGTACGCTGATTAACCCAGTGTATTCTGAAGATGTTTTCTGAAAAAAATTAATATTCTTTTTTTCCTCATCAGAAGTATATGGTGTGACCACCATTTGAACCGTCTCAACGAGACGTTTCAAATGAATGGTCACAACATATACTTTATTCTATCCTCGGACCATTGTTATTTCTCCTATACATAAATGATATTGTTATGGACATAAGCTCCAATATACGCCTCTTCGCTGATGACACCAGCTTATACCTTATTGTAGACACTCCCGAAACTGCTACTAGGACCATTAATTCCGATCTTAAAACTATTACTATTACCAATTGGTCTAATAAATGGCTTGTAACATTTAACCCTAAGAAGACAGAATCACTACTTATATCACGGAAACTCGGCTAATTTCAATAGATTCATTATATGCTGAAATCTGCTGGGAAACACTAGAAAATAGACGACATTCACATAAACTGTCGCTTTTTTACAAAATGAAAAACGGCATTTCACCTAATTACCTTGTAGATATCCTTCCGCCTCAAACAGACACTACTCGTTACAATTTAAGAAATGCTGACAACCTACAGACCATACGATCCAGAACAACACACGGAATGCTCCTTCACTTAGTTGTTTTAAAACCAAAATTAAAACAATCACAGACAAGGTTCCAAGTTATTATTACAGTGGTCAACGGCATATGCAAGTAATACATACACGACTCCGGACAAAATGCAGTGCTCTTAACTATGATGACCTTCATTGCAAAAATATTGTTGAATCACCAAATTGTATCTGTGGTCAAGTTGAAGATGCCACTCACTACTTTTTCTCCTGTCCAAGATATGCACTACATAGAAACCAACTAATAGATGATATACAAGCTTATTGTCAACCGACCCTCCATACTATACTCTATGGTAATATACAACTGGACGATCCTACTAACGAAACAATATTTACAGCTGTAAGAATGTACATAGAGAATACAAGTCGCTTTTAAATGGTACGGTGGAACCTCTGTCAGCCGGACACCTTGTAAATGACTGTGTGGTTAATTCTGGTGGGTTTTATTTTTATCTATCTCTCATGGTACAGTCTGTTCGTGATTGCAAGGCATGAAAGAGGTGTAGGAGTGATCATATGACTGATTTACAGTGGAACTTCCCTATGCCGGACGCCCTGGGGACATCCCAGGGTGTCCGGTTTGGAGGGGTTCCAATGTGTCTGCTTTTGTACATCATCACGACAACCAAGACTTAATGTGGGCGTGGGTGGCTTGGTGTGCGAACATATTTTGTTTTCTCGAACTGCCGCAGTGGAATTTTTTTTTTTCTCTCTATTTTGGTTTTATAATAACGAACTAAAATAGCTGTCTTTCCTTTTTTTGTTAAAATTGTTTGATGCATGTATATTTACATATTGTTCTCTATAATACATCTACCGGGTATCGCAGGAAGCGGGAGCTATGAGCATAAAGCAAGAATAAAATCTCAATTTTATGCTAATGGCAGTGCTGGTTATGTTTGTTATGTCCTGGTTCTTGCAGCCTGTGATACCAAGTTACACGTCAGGTAGAGGATTTATATAAACTTGCTTTCAATCCAATCCCATTTGTATAATTCTGTATTTACTATGATTGATGCATTACTTGTAAATAATATACAAATAAAATATGTTTAAACTAACATATACTTTCGCTGAGATATAAGAAAAAATAGAAAAGAAAATATTTTGTCTTCGCCATGTTTCACGACACCATGGAATCGATCTGAGGGTTAAAGAAACACCGAATGTTAATTCAATTGTACAAATTAATCGTTTAACACGTAATTAAATTAAATTGATGTGTCTGCAGCTGGCCAAATTAGGCCGACAATTCATTTTGAAGTCTGTGTGAACAGTGATAATAGCATAATTAGCAATGAATTACGAGTTGGGTATATAACGCATTTTTTTTTCTATGTGGTCCGCCCGGGTATGTAAGGTCTTCGAGCCATTTCCCTCCCTTAAATATAAGAAGAAAAAAATATGTGGTCCGTCATTCGATTATTATTGAAAATTTACCTGCAATCAATCGGCATCACGTTAGCTGCATGAATCGAATCGTCTCTGTCGTTTTGCATTTTTTCCGTCTTTGCGCTATTTAGGCACACCACGTGACCCGGTGCATACACAATTTTGTCCACTGTTGTCGTTTATAAACACGACTTATTTATCCCAATAAACATTTATCCCATTATTTCTAGTACTTTGTTTGAACTTCGAAATTTCAGTTAAAGTTTTAATATAGAGCAGGGTGGGGGTGGGGTGGGGTGGGGGTCTGCTCCTTCAGGCCGACAATGGCCGACAGTGTTACGTCTGGACTCTGGACCGATTGGCATTCTGAAATTTTAGAAGCCCTGCCATGGATATGGTAATTTGTCCATTGTATTCTGAATATACACAATTTTGTTTTTGGAAAATTTAAAAAAAAATTATTTCTCATCAAAAGTAAATGTTGTGACCACCATTTGAACCATCTCGACGAGTGGTGACAACAGATACTTTCATTGAGATTAAGAAAATAGAAAAGAAAATATTTCGTGTTCGACGACACTTCAATTTTTTACCTCGACTATTCGAAGAATAGTTAGAGCTTATGTAGTTGGCGTCACCGTCACCGTCACCGTCACCGTCACCGTCACGCCTTGGTTAAGGTTTTTAGTCAAGCTTGTATATGGAATACTCCTGACCCTACACCCATCATACTTGGACAACTTCATCTCCTAGTGATGTACATCAATAACCCCTGATCTATATTTGACCTTGACCTACATTTCCTCTTGAATTACTTAGTTAATTCCCCTTGGTTAAGGTTTTTAGTCAACCTTGGTTAAGGTTTTTAGTCAAGCTTGTAGATGGAATACTATTGTGCATACAGACACCATACTTGGATAACTTTTTCTCATAGGGATGTACATCAATAACCCCTGACCTATATTTTACCTTCACCTACATTTAACCTTGAATTACTGACTTATTTCCCCTTGGTTAAGGTTTGTACTCCAACTTGGTTAATGTTTATAGTCAAGCTTGTATATGGCATACTCCTGGGCCTACAGCAACCATACGGCATACTTGGACAACGTCATCTCCTAGTGATGTACATCAATAATCCCTGACCTATATTTGACCTTGACCTACTTTTATCCTTGGATTGCTTAGTTATTTCCCCTTGGTTAAGGTTTTTAGTCAACCTTGGTTAAGGTTTTTATGCAGGCCGCGGCCACCTTGTTTGTCAAGCTATGTGTACATCGACAACCCTCATAGTCAAGCTATGCTGTTCTCCTACAGCTCTTGTTTTTATTTCTCATCAAAAGTAAATGTTTTGACACCATTTGAACAGTCTCGACGAGTGGTCACAACATATACTTTCATTCAGATATAAAAAAAATAGAAAAGAATACATTGCGTCGATACACAATTTTGTTTTCGGAAAATTTCAATTTTTTGGCTCACGTGAGCCGACAAGTGAGCTATTGTTACTGCTTTTCGTCTGTCCGTCTGTCCGTCGTCCGTCAACATTTTTTCAATATTATCTTATTCCGTACTGCTTGCCCGATGTTGACCAAACTTCACATGGAGTGTTACTTCTTTTAAGATTTGTTAAAATGGAGGTCGTCGGTAATCCAAGATGGTCGCCATTGAAAATTGTTAAATTCTTGAAAAATCTTCACCCTTTCACCCTTAAATATATGACATGATCTGTTCAATGTTAATTTTGGGCTCTTCCATTAATCAAAAGGGGTGTTGTTTCAACCACTGCAGATCTTGATGAGATGACTCGTTGTTGTTATTATTGTGCTCAAGAGCCATCATGGCTTAAGCAATAAGCTATTATTTCATACAGAGCTCCAGATAAGCTGCGTATTTGCGTAAATACCCAATTAAAATTGCCAAAAACCCAATTGAAATCAGAAGTAGTGAGTATCAAAAAGCAATGAGAACAATTGTGGTACCTTTATCATGCTGCAGAAAACAATAAACAGACCACCAATATAGCATATTTTTCTTATTTTTCCATGAAAACACATCTTGGTATTTCATTAGAATTGTCTCCAAGGAGACGATTCTAATGAAATGCCAAGATATGTTTTCATTTCGAGACAAACATTTCAATAATTGCTGTCTGTTGATGTGTAAACAGTAGTGTGATTTTATTTTACCCAATTAAAATTTTGAAATATCCAATTGCTTCAGAAATGATGGAGTAACAATACTCAATTACTAATTACTTATCTGGAGCCCTGTTCATATATATATCTCGGCAACAGGAAGACTTTTCGGCCCTCTTGTGAAAATTGTATCTTCATCATTGGGAGATATAGCTGAAAGATTTAACAAAAGTGTGTCCACTTGAACTGGTGCATTCATAATTACATTTGTCGTCTGCTGCTTTTGTTTTTCAATCTTGTGTGACAATGGCAATGGCAATACTCACTACTTCTGTACATGATTTAACGACCATTTTGTTTCAGGGAATTGTGGGTACAAGTGCTGGTACCCTGTGGTACATTAACTGGGGAGAGAGGACCAGCATCAGGCTGGTATCCAGCCATATGAAACGGGTATGGGCAAAACGTTACACATGTTGTATACCTACATTGAACTTTAACCCTTAAAAGGCGAATACTGGAATCGAATACCGTTGTCTGCTGAATTTTTACATTTGTCTTATTTCTTAGCAAAAACATGTTTGGCAGAACACGAGAATCGTCTCCATTGGAGATGATTGTCATGCTTGGCCAAACTGAAAATAAAAAATAAACAGCAGACGACAAAATTTAATTCAGTTTGATAAGGGTTTTGTTAAATTAGTTGTATAATTACCTTAGCAGACTACTTATTACCTTAATTTATTTTCGTTGAGAAAAATAGCTATAATTGCTGATATTCCAATGTAAACCATCAGCTGGCAAAAAGAACCTTACAACATTAGTGACCGGCCTAGGATCAGCATGTGCACCGCCATTCCATCACTGAGTAACTTTGCTGTCATTAGCGAAGCTATTACCATTTAATACAGGCCATGTGATTTTGTACCTAAGATATATATTTACAAAATTTATGATTAAGTGGCAAATGCGGAACAGAATTCCACATTTGCTGTGTCAATGTCATCAACTTTCTATGTCATTTACAGAAAATATCCCAGTTTCTGTACATAGTTTCATGAAACTCGAACAAAATCACATTACTCATCTCAAATGTGACTGTGCAAGAGGACTAAGATCTATAATTGTTGGCACCGCCGTAAGACACCGAGGAATTCCTACTGTTTCCCAGCCACCTCTGATCAATAAAATTGGAAATTGACTCCGAAATCTGGCTAGATAGCTTGGAAATGATCTAACTGAGAAAACAAAAGTTAAATTTTGAAATTCGATCCATTATTTCTGAAATTAGAAAAAAAATTAATTCGCAATAAAATCAATATTTCACGAAATAAAAAGAAGGCTCACTCTTAAAGGTACATGCCCACTCATAGGCACAAAATGTTCTTTATAGGAATTAAATAAATGTATAATTGTGTTACTATTCCACCAGTTCTAAAAATTACGAGATATACAGATATAATCATTTAGTAATGTTTATTTTACTGATAGTGACGCTCGGTGGTATCAGGCTATTTTCATATGCAAATGAGGCATGATATTTTTTAATTATTTATACTAATTAAATGTGTCAGCTGAAAAAATAATATTTTTGACAGATTATAAAATATGATCATTGCACATCAAAAAATAAATACAGAGAATAAATAGTAATGTCCGTTAACATTTTAAGGAAACACGATTATCGCCCCTGATATCAGTGTGGTAATTTACGTCTGATATAAAATGTATAATAATGCCAATCAAAAAGTGGGGTAATGGTGAATGAATGTTTATTTTGCCAGAAAATGTCTCAAATGATGTCTCTGGTATAAATACTATTTTGTGTCTACTGAGTGGGCATGTACCTTTAAATTTTGCTAAAATTTATAATATCGACTAAAATATTGATATTTTATTGTTTATATATCCGTAAAATTTTGGCAGGTTTCCTGAAGCAGATAAGTGGATGGTATTCTATTTATCAGTAACGTATTAGGCTACATAATGAGCAATTATGATATGGTTTTTGTCGAGCCCGCTTGCGGAAAGCGAGAAATAGTGATCACAATGACGTCCGGGTATCCGTGCGTCCGTCTGTCTGGTCTGTGTGTGCGTCTGTCCGGGCGAACATTAGGGGGTTTAGGGGCTAGGGGGAGGAGCCTAATCCTTTGAACTTATTCAGAATCCTTTGAACTTATTCCGTTAGCCCATAAAACCTTTTGAAGTTTAGGGGCTTGTCCTTTGATCTTTTATATAGCAAATAGCCCATAAACCCAAAATGTTGGTACGTCCGTGCATGCGTCCGTCCGTCCGTCCAAAATCTGCGTTAAAGTTTTTAAAAATACCATCAAATGCCTCGGCGGGCTCGACATGCGGGCCGCGGCCATCTGGTTATTGAAAAGAATGCAGACTTGTTTCCACTGTCGTCATTTGGTCACATCATGCGACGTCGTCAGACCAATGAAACGTTAGTTTTCAATTTGTTGTATTAAACGGATATTCGTACGTATTCGGCCAATGCAAAGCTCATTACCTGATAAATTACAGGTGAATGGTATAACCGTGTGTAGCGGTGACTTGCTGGCTTCCTGTGCCGACGACGGCAGTCTGCGACTCTGGTCGGCTAAAGATCGGGAACAGGTGCTGCAGTTTCAAGTGAAAGATCAGGTACGATAACATTGATTTAGTCTATCGTTTAACGGCCAATTGAATTTTGACTTCACGTCAAAGCGTAACTATGTCAAATTTTTCTTCACCGTGCCTCATCTCTATATAACCCTAGCTGTTGTGTGAATGTTAAACCCATTAACTTTCACTTTTTATGCCCCCACCAATTATTACATGTATGCCAGCCTACAACTGCATGTAGGCTTTCTCATACACTGGCTTCTTTTGTCATCTTAGGTCATCAGTTGTCACTTTCAATCGTGGTCATAATAACATTAATAGCCAATTATCTGTTATCCAAGTGTCCAATTATTTATTGATGGGTGGTGGGGTCGGCATGAAATTAAAATGTATGGGTGGTTGGGTCCACAGGAAATTCTAATTGATGCATGGTGGGGGCCAGTGAATAACAGTAATTATTTAATTATGGGATCGAGTGAAACACGGCAATTATTGTATCCCCCGGACGAAAGTCGGGGGGGGGGGGGCGGGGTGATACTATGGATTTGACACCGTTCCGCGTCCGCCGCAGACACTTCTTGACTGGAGCATAACTCGAACACCCTTTGGAATATTTTCACGAACCTTCACACATGCATAGACCACGACCCAAAGGTGTGTCGCACACAAGAATGACAACACTTGCATAGCTAATTGTTGAGTTATCTCCCTTTTTTGTTTCGCGCACTGATTGAGCATAACTCGACCACCCTTTGGAATATTTTCATGAAACTTCACAAATGCATAGACCACGACCCGAAGGTGTGTCGTGCACAAGAATGACAACTCTTGCATAGCTAATTTTTGAGTTATCTCCCTTTTTTGTTTTCGTGCACTGATTTCCTGTCCGGAGAATAACTCGACCACCCTTTGGAATATTTTCATGAAACTTCACACCTGCGACCCGAATATAATTTTCAGGGCAAGTAATTTTGAAAAAGTGCGCAGTGAGACGAAAACGTTAACATACATAAAATAAATCAACCATTGATCGCCGCAGAATATTTTGGCTAATTCGCTAATTACTTACAAATTTGATTAAATTAATATAATCAGGGTCGCTGTAGATTGCGCTGCGATTTGCCAGGACGCCAGCGGTGTTATCGATCGATAAAGTGGTCAGTTTTGGGATTAAGTTTATGACTGTCCGGTTCCAAAAAACGGGCTTGTGGCGGGATGTTCTAACAGAAAATAGTGACTTGCCCGGGACTAAATTCCAGCATAGAGGCACTTGCCCGAGATTAAAACCGACTTGTCCCGGGCATCGGGCGTTCCAATTTGTACAGCCCTGAGACCCGTTTTCTCGTGTGCTCCGGTTGAACAATAGTGACTGGGAGAAACATTCACCTGCATGTGCAAATGTCCAGACCAGGGCTTCTAAAATTTTCAGTTTGTCGATTCTGGACCGATTTTTGAACTCTCAGACCGATTGAGATTTGAAAACTAGTCTTAAAAATCGGTCCGAGAAAAATTACCAGTCGGCTGCTATTTCACTATAAACCTTGTAAATTTACCGTTTTTGACCACCAAGTAGTGTCCATTTTATGACACATATCCGCGGGCCATATCTGTGTCGGGTGTAAAACTCGCTGTGTATTCAGTTTCTCCTGGTATCGATTTTTCTTAACTCACGCGTGGTAATTGGGACAGGTGTATAGCGGCTTAGTGACTTAAATAGACTGGCTTCAGCGTTAAGATACGAGAGTTCCTAGACTCGACATTTCTGATGATGTTAAAATAAAATAAAGAAACCATGCACTGTGTTTATCTATGTTCGTAATATTTAACCCCAAGTAACTGACACGGACTATCGGCCCGGGCTATTCCATATTAAGTTAGGAACTGTTACATTACGCTGTATTAGGGGTCATTTTTAGCTCGACTATTCAAAGAATAGTTAGAGCTTATGTTGTCACCCCGGCGTCGGCGTCACCGCCTTGGTTAAGGTTTTTAGTCAACCTTGTATATGAAATACTACTGGCCCTACACCCACCATACTTGGACAACTTCATCTCCTAGTGATGTATATCAATAACCCTTGATCTATATTTGACCTTGACCTACATTTCCTCTTGAATTACTTAGTTAATTCCCCTTGGTTAAGGTTTTTAGTCAACCTTGGTTAAGGTTTTTAGTAAAGCTTGTACATGGAATACTATTGTGCATACCGACACCATACTTGGGACAACCTTTTCTCATAGGGATGTACATCAATAACCCCTGATCTATATTTGACCTTGACCTACATTTCCTCTTGAATTACTTAGTTAATTCCCCTTGGTTAAGGTTTTTAGTCAAGCTTGTATATGGAATACTCCTGGCCCTACACCCACCATACTTGGACAACTTCATCTCCTAGTGATGTACATCAATAACCCCTGATCTATATTTGACCTTGACCTACATTTCCTCTTGAATTACCGGACTCCGTCGGGGGATACTATGGATTTGACAGCGGGCCGCGTCCGCCGCAGACACTTCTTGTCCGGAGCATAACTCGAACACCCTTTGGAATATTTTAATGAAACTTCACACATGCATAGACCACGACCCGAAGTTGTGTCGCACACAAGAATGACAACTCTTGCATAGCTAATTTTTGAGTTATCTCCCTTTTTTGTTTCGCGCACTGATTGACCATAACTCGACCACCCTTTGGAATATTTTTATGAAACTTCACACATTCAATTAGACCACGACCCGGAGGTGTGTCGCGCACAAGAATGACAACTCTTGCGTAGCTAATTTTTTAGTTATCTCCCTTTTTTGTTTTGAGCACTCTACAAACTGGACAATAATGCATGAAGACCCGTTTTCTCATCTGCTCTGTACACCTTTTCTCGTGTGCTCTGTACACCTTACCTGTAGAGAGAACAATAGAGACTGGGAGAACCATTCACCTGTGCATGTGCTAGCATGTGCAAATGTCCAGTCTTGACCAGTCTTGACCAGTCTGACCACAGGTAATTTATACAGGTAAATTACTACATTGGATATTACATTTCCGTAAACTGTGTTGAAAATATTGTGGCATTATGTGGACCTGTGCAGATATATGTAGATAAATATAGGACTATTAAAAAAAAATTCTGGGCTCCAGTAGCAAGCATTATTATTTTTAATTTTTAAACTTTTTTTTTCCATTTATTTTTTGGTGCTATATACAGACTATTATCATA
Organism: Conchocele bisecta; assembly: GCA_029237695.1. Taxonomy (NCBI): domain Eukaryota; kingdom Metazoa; phylum Mollusca; class Bivalvia; order Lucinida; family Thyasiridae; genus Conchocele; species Conchocele bisecta. The sequence goes on along the minus strand of CM055267.1, from coordinate 123,765,935 downwards.
TAATAAAACAATTATTGACTAGTGATATTCTATGGCTCACTAGTCAATAATTGTATAATATGTTCGGGCCAGTGAAAATTGCTTTCGGGCCCATGCTCGAGGTCAAGGCGGGACAAGGCGAGGCATCTGATTCCGCGGAATTCTTGTTTACTTATCTCCCTTTGTTGTTTCGTGCTCTGATTTTGTATCCAGAGCATAACTCGAACACCCTTTGGAATATTTTTATGCCCCACCACGATAGTGGAGGGGGCATTTAGTGTTACCCTTGTCCGTCCGTCCACACACACGAATGGGTACTTGTTGTAAGCGTACGGGGATCTTATTGGGTAGGGTTAGGATAGTGTTGGGTACTCTTGTTGGGTATTTTTATACAGTAAAAACCCAACAAGTATTCATTCGTAGGAACGTGCGTCCCGTCCTCCCGTCCGTCCGTCCGTCACAAAACTTTAACACTCGGGTAAATGTCTTATAATTTCTTCATCCTTCGACCGATCTGCTTCATATTTCATATACACATTGCTCTGATGGTTCACTACCGCCCTGTGCCAAATCCACGTTCGTCCTGCCCCCGCCAAGCCCAGGGTCAAGGTCACATACTTGGTGCTTCAAAAACTTTAACGCTCAGGTTAATATCTTATAATTTCTGTTTTCTTTCACGGATCAGCTTCATATTTCATATATTCATTGCTCTAATGGTCCTCTACCGCCCTGTGCCAAATCCACGTTTGTCCTGCCCCGCCAAGCCCAGGGTCAAGGTCACATACTTGGTTCTTCAAAAACTTTAACGCTCAGGTAAAAGAAAATTTTGACTTGGAATTTGGCCTCATTTATTATCAAAGCGATATGTGGGACATCCGTGTTCTATGAACACATTTTCTAGTTTATTAAACTTCACACATGCATAGAAGACGACCCAAAGGTGTGTCGCACGTAAGAATGACAACTCTTGCGTCGTTAATTTCTTAGTTATCTCCCTGTTGTTTCGTGCACTGATTTCGTGTGCGGAGCATAACTCGAACACCCTTTGGAATATTTTCATGAAACTTCACACATGCATAGACCACAACCCTAAAGGTGTGTCACGCAAGAATGACAACTCTTGCATCACTGATTTTTTACTTATCTCCCTTTGTTTTTTCCGTCACTGATTTTGTCTCCGGAGCATAACTCGAACACCCTTTTTTCAAACTACTTGTGTATCTGCGGAGGGGGATACACATGCACTTGTCGACAAGCGTCCATTTCTAGTTCCCCTTGGTTACGGTTTTTAGTCAAGCTTGTATATGGAATACTACTGGCCCTACACCCACCATACTTGGACAACTTCATCTCCTAGTGATGTACATCAATAACCCCTGATGTATATTTTACCTTGACCTACATTTAGCCTTGAATTACTTAGTTAATTCCCCTTGGTTAAGTTTTTTAGTCAACCTTGGTTAAGGTTTTTAGTCAAGCTTGTAGATGGAATACTATTGTGCATACAGACACCATACTTGGATAACTTTTTCTCATAGGGATGTACATCAATAACCCCTGACCTATATTTTACCTTCACCTAAATTTAACCTTGAATTACTTGGTTAATGTTTATAGTCAAGCTTGTATATGGAATACTCCTGGGCCTACATCAACCATATAGGCCAGTCAAAATATGAAATGACCCACCACAAATTGCAACACAATTTCTTTTTTCACCAGTTGTTCCTGAACACCAATGTACCAACATAAAACAAAGTTTACCAAAATAAAATTGGTGGATAGGTGTCAAATATTGATAAATCCAAGATGGCCGCCATTTTTTTAATTTTTGTTTTATACAATTGCGCTATCATCATATATTTCCAAATGTTATCACTATTTAATGGGTGTGTGAACATAACAAGCCAATTAGATGATTTTAACATTTATTTGGATAATAATTGGTCAAATAAATCCAAAATGGCCGCCAAATATGAACAATATGCCTCAATTTTGGTGTTGATCAATGCATTTACATGATGTACAATTATACAATATGGGGACTAGACTCAATGAATACTTCTGGCAGTAGGACATATAGTATTGCACATCTAGCTCAATTGCATATATTCAATACTAGGTGAAATAAATTCAAAATGGCCGCCATATATATCATGGACAAACTGACTTGGTTTCTGTCTCGATCGACATTTATATGTTACACAATTATAAAATCTGGCGACTAGACACGATGAATAGTTCAAGAAGCAGAACACAATAATATTGCATATGTAGCTCAATTGGATTTATTCACTATATATTCAATACTCGGTTGAATAAATCCAAAATGGCCGCCAAGTAAGAACAATTTTGCTTTATTTTGGTTTTGATCGATGCATTTACCTGATATAGAATTATAAATGTGATGACTAGATGCAACAACTATTTCAGGAATGAGGAAACTCAATATTGCATATATAGCTCAATTGCATATATCCAATACCAGGTTCAATTAATCCAAAATGGCCGCCTAATATACTATACAAAACTTGTACCCGTTCATTTTCTGATTGTTGATAGCTTCGCTTCGCTTCTGTATACACGGTGATTTTTGCAGAAACAGATTTTATGGGGATCTACCGGACCCAGGTAGTTGATTGTGGGGCTTGATTTCAAAATATATTGTAATGTCATGCCGATATCCGACATAATTTTCGTTGTAAAGTTTACTCTGCAGAAACGGAAATATCAACAATTAAAAAGTGAACGGTTATAAGTGTTGTATAATATAGAAAACAATTTGGCTTAGTTTTGGTCTCGATTTGTGCGTTTACATGATATACAGTTGTAAAATCTGGTGACTAGATTCCATGACTAGTTAGGATGCTCAATTGCACATATCCAATATAGCTGATAAAACACATGGTTATCTGTGAAGCTATTACAAAATTCTAGAATGTGATTTGTGGTTACAGGAATGACTGGTATGGTTTATAATGCTACTATAAATCTGCACAAATCATTCATTGCATCGTAAAATGGCCCTCATTCACAATTACATGATTGGCCTTCTGTAGTCGAGATGAATATTGTTATGCCAACTTTAAAACGTAATATGATAGTATTATTGTCACAAGAGAGGATATTCCAATTCAGGACTGAATATATAGTTTATATAACCAGTGAGCTCTGAATTCGGGAATTTCCCTCATTTCGGCCTTTAAGCACAATCTTGATCATTCCATAAACCCTCAAATCATGTTCCGTAATTTCATAATGCATCCTAGTACATAATAGCAATGCTTAGTAATACATCCAATATGTTCAGAAACTATCAATATTTGAAAAAAACAGTTGGTCCGGGCTTGAATGATCTTGGCTGTTCTTAGGCCACTTTACACCAATCGTCAATCAATCAATCAATAGTTACTGTTTAATGGATGGATGCTAGCAAATATAACAAATTTGCTCCGACAATAATGCTATCCATGTGTATGTTCAATGTACATATTTAATCATCGTCTGTATCATCTTCGTCAAGTATTGTCACATTGGAGCATACACCTCTGCAATGTGAACATCCTGTTGAACAATCTAGTCCATGCTTCCTGCAGGAAACACTGTCTGGTAGTACATCCCATTTGGCAGCTGCATCTGATCAATTCCAGTAGTTCCATGGGTGCTGCTTCCCTGTCTGTTAGGACCGGCCTGTACTTTCCACTGTGCTCATACCATCCCCATTCCAGTGGGTCAATATCGTCTCCATTTCCGATCCACTGTTGTACTTGTAGGTAGAACACGCATGCTGTGGAATTTAGCAGCTGCAGAGTTGGAGGTAGTGTCTCTGATTTTACACTTGCTATGCTGCTGGCTACCTTTTGATGAAATCGTTGCAGCTTCAGAAAGTCCAAAGTATCGCCTGCTTTCCCGTTGTATAGCGCGACGATCGCATTTTCTCCTCTAGTATTACATCTTGTCGGGTACTCTGAGTATTATTAAACACTTCCGCTTGCTTTTGAAATGATATGCTTGTGCGCAGTGTCTTCAGTGCAACTGCTTTCCGAGTCCATATATGTGAGAAGTGGTGTCACATCCAAGGATTGCATGGACAAATGGCATATGTCGACATACATGCGGACCCAGCATCGTTTTCAAAACAGAAACATTCCAACATCTCGGTGCCTTTCTTATACCATAACGGGGTTCTGGTCGCATATATATATTTGTTGTACATGGCTGTGTATGATAGCATAGCAGCACCAGCAGATCTGTGTCGCCTGCAACGAGGACAGTTGGTTTGGATGTTGTCTCGGCGGTAGCAATTGCGGTTTGGACAATCAATAGGTCAGCATCACCTGTAGCAGTGACTGTATTACATCCACCACGTTGTAGATAGCACTAAGCAGAGCGAGGAAGCGTTGTTTGTTCTCCGTGTTGGACAGAAATTCATCCTTACGTGAGTTGAGGATCATAGACCCTGAGAGGTTAACTGTTGCTCCAACACGAACTCCGGATCTTCGCTGGTGTGCGGGGTCTTTTGTACTAGGCCCACATTGGTACCCGTCAAATAAGACTGTCGGTTGGCCGTAGTGACCTGCCACATAATTGACGTATTGTTGACAAATGTCACTTGATGTACCACGATTCCAAGGGATTCGGTGTAGCAATGCTCCGCCATCTAGTATGTAATTCACTTCACTTATTGGACTTGGAAGATCTGATTGCATCAATTTCCAAAGGGCATCACCTAGCGATGCCTTATTTGCCAGTCGAGGAGTAAACTTATTTTCAAAGAGTGCTGGTGGATAATTGCACAACTCGTACTGGAAAACCTCAGCAAGATTGTCATTGCGCACACCCACAGTCACTAGCCGTTGGAAAAGAAGTTGCGGGTCTATTTGGATTGCATCCTCTTTGAGTTTCACTGTATTGCCATTGCCCAGAGTCACAACCTGTTTCTTCTTCTGGAATGAATGCTCTACAACATTTTGGCCAACCATGCTCTGGAGTATCTTATCCCCAACTTCTCTGGCTCTCTCAACGTTTACTGTGGCATCTGCTGTAACCCCTGTCACAATACTGTGTAACTCTGGTTTGTCATCAAATGGAGTTCTTGGTACCAAAAAGGACAACAATTCCTGTGTATCTGCCATGTCCCTTTTCTGCCTTGCCACTGATATCTCTTTGTGCTGTAGGCTCGTCTGATAGCTCACAGATGTCAGCTCCTGCATGACCAAATTAATCTCGGAACATGCGTTAGTAGACAACAGCCACACCAAACGCTGTACTTCCGTCATGCCACGCCCTCTTGTCAGGCCGCCTGTAGTTTTAAGGCTCCTCGTCAACACCTGTTCTATGATCAAATCTTGTGACAATCCCGCCCAGTATCGATCAGATCGCCTGCTGACATGCTGCCCAGCTTGAAAGTGCTCGTACACTGTAGGATGTTGTTCTTGTAGACGTTCCATCTTGTGTAAGTACACATAGACAGACTTAGTATAATTGTTGTGTCCGGCAGCCGCCATATACGGCAACATCCTGTACATGGATTTCAAATGTAGCTGCCAGTTTCCAGTCCGTTCTGCTTTGATGTATGTTTGCAAAATGGTCACCATTTCCATGTACTGCAACCACAATCTTGGCTGTAAGTTTCTTCTGCATGGCCTCTCTCCCATCCTCTAATTTCTTGGCTATCGCTTCTAGTATCTGTGAATTTTGCAAGCTTTCCAGCGTGATGGACTCGCCAATTATGTCATCATAGAGGGTTCCTGCAGCAATGAGGGTGTCAGGAATCTGCGGAACCATTGGCACAGTGCTTGTTTCGTTTCAGTTATGGACTATTGGCCTGTCAGGTTGGCAATCATACTCCGCTGTAGTTGCTTCATCTTGTTCATTGGCTGCGTTCTGCATAGCCCCTTGTGTTACTGGTATGTGATAGACTGCTGCCATCAACATGGCATTGAGAGCTCCACTCACAAGCAAATGTCCACGAACTGCTCTTGAAATAGCCTTACCACTAAGCATGTGACCAACCGCGTTAGTTGCATATACACACTCCAACAATTCATGCAGACCCGTCCCTGTCATGAGATCGTGCCCAGGAAACTCATTTCCGTATGAAATCCTCCAAGCCTTAGTACAATAGATCCAATATCAGTATCCGTAGGACAGCTATGTTGTATTGATATTGCCTTCCACCAGAGGGGCTGATCAAATGTTAGAATAGGCGTAACCCCATAACGCTTGGCGTGGGAACTGACATACAACATCGTGGAGTACATGCAGGTCATGTCACTTGGATTTATGTCTATCATTGGCAGGAATAACACTGATGATTTCCCGGGATGCTCGCCCTTGTGTACAAGTTGCATCATGCCAGCCCATGCAGGCCGAGGTGAGCGAAGAGGCAAAGATATACTCCACAGTAGATCGGCATTGGCTGTTGGGTCATCTGCGAGTGGCTCGTGCAGTTTACAATATTGTACAGTCCTCATTCCGTCAAGTTCTGGCATGAAACGCTTTAACATCAACTCGTCCTACAGCAGTAATGTCAGATGTAGAGAAGTCAGCACGTGCCACAGTCCTGTGGCAGTTGTGGCAGGTGTCACTGTGGCTATCATCCCCATTCCGTGGAATGTGTTATGCCCATCTAATGTGCGAATGTTGTGGTCAACATTGTCTGCCACATATTGTATAACGCTTCTCTGAGTATGATTGGGTATTTCAATTCCATTGGCTACAGCAGCACTGCGCTCAAATTTTGTGACTTCGGAGTAGCTACAACTAAAGCCATGCTTGTGTAGAGTATCAATTAGGAACTTGGAAGCAAAATGGTGATGCAACTGGACTCCAATACCAAGTTGAAGGGGACACAATATCGCTCGAGGACGAGTTGCCTGCATAATTGCTTGTCCTAGTGAAGCAGTTTTCAGCTTTGAATCTGAACTTGTGAGTAGACCCTCTAAGAATGTACTTAGTGAGCTTGGTAGAAAAGCCCTAGCTTCATCTATTGTAGCCATATCTGCATATCCGGGATACACATCATTGTCTTGTATGTGTGATTTCATATCATTTTTCAATAGTTGTGCAGCAGTCTGTATTATTCTGACTTTTTCGGCCTCAGCACTATCCTTGTTTTCGTTTGAATGGAAATCATGAAGGATGGTTGTAGCTGTGCTCCAGAAAGTGACTATATTTGGAGTCCCATTTATTTCAGTTATGATGATCTTATTACCAAATTGTTTTTGAATCTGTTCCTTCATATACGTAAAGTCATATGGTTCAGTATTTGTATCCAGGAGATAATCACCATTTTTTCAATCAGATCTGCTATGGTCAGCTGCTCTTCATCATTTTTCTCTAAGTATCTGATGACTTTTAGAAATGCCTCCGCTTGTAATATGTCCTTTGGTCGTCCAATTTTAGCACGCTTTGGTGTAGTTTTTCGTATTTACGATATATTTCTGGGGAATCTGCCTTAGTGTACGGAAATTAGTACTGCATGCTTTATGATAGACAGAATCGGCAGCAGGTAGGTCAATTACACTATCTATCCTGGACTTCACGCTATGAGCCCATATGTCATTCCGTTCATTACATATATCTGTTATTGTCTTCATAATGTCTTTTGTACATGTTGGCGTCAACTTGAAGTCAGCCTTTTTTCCGTCGTATATATCACCTACACCACAAAACAGACAGTGCTTATTAAATATAAATGGTTCACTGGCGGACCTCAAACTACGAGTTTCTTCACTTAGTTCCGTAAAGAAATCACAAGCTCTTTTCCGGTTGTGTAGTTGTATACATTTTGGGTTTATATGCTCTCTTCTGCATGCCTGATGGACTTGCATGCCAGGTTCCGTTTTATCTTCTACACCCCTGTCATCACTCGCTCTATTGATCCCATCACATCCTTTCTGTGTCAGTGTAGAATTTGGTTGATCTGGTAGTATAATTACATGGCACAATGCACAATGTGATTCATTCATATTAGTTTGTTATGTATGTCATTTCAGGTCAGTAGGTCGAGGGTCTATCCTTTTACCACCTAAACTTATCTCGCGCTGATTGATGTATGGGATACAACTAGGCTCAGCTTGCAACAACTTGCCTTACCCTAGCCCGATCATTCATCCAATAACTATTCAATTCCCCGTGTGATCTGTACACCTTCCGGAAGACTATTTATGGCCCATTCTTCCTTGGCTCGGCTCTCCCGCGCTGGTACACCCTGTCGATTCAGGCGCGGCTGTTTATCTCAATACTGGGGCCAGATTTAACAGCATTTGGGAAACTCGATACTACAGTAATACCATAATACCAGCTAGTATTGGACCCCATGCTGGGTTTCACAGCTGTGGTGACAACCAGTGTACCCTGGAAGCGCGATGTCACCACACTCATCAAATTTGTTATAGTCAGCAGACCAAAGCTGCTGCCATCGAAGATGTTGTCTTTACGTGCTCTTGTTTTAATTCAGAATTTGCCAAAACTGTAAGTCTTCACCGCTTGGTAGTTTTATGTTGGTGGTTTCTCCCTTAGCCTTCTACTATTTCTAGTAACCCACAAGGCAGTGGGGCTATTTATCCCATAGCTGGGGGTCTGTTCATGGGCACCAGGGCATATCCACACGCCGAATGGGCCTGCATGCCGCATGTCTGGGGGCAGACCATCCTCCGAGTCCCTTGCAGTTTCGCCTGGGTCCGCGAGGTGCCCAGTTTCCGTGCGTCGCCACGGGGAGGCACTGACATAGGGCTTGCTGATGGAGAGGCTATGTACTGGCAGAGAGAGACTTACAGACTCTGCTCTCCTTTTCACACGAATGCTAGCCAGCGGTGAAAGCTGAAAGCGTAATATAGCAAGCACACTACACTTCGCTAACACACTAGACGCGTCACACCAACCATTAGACGCACATGGCGTTTACTATTCAACACTTATAATAAAACTGATGTATTATGCATGTTGTTGAGATTAACCTTTCTTTATTGTAGTTTACATATTTTACACAATATGTAGTTCAGTATATGATGGCATAACGACTTTCAATTGTTGAAAATGAAATTGAAAAATTGCAGTATTTTATCAAGTTTGTCGGACGGTGGCCATCTTGAATTTATGCAAATTAAGGCACTTATGGAGACTATATATTTTGATTACTGTAATACTATTTGCCATTCAAGTATTAATACAGCTGGAAATGTATACAATATATACACAGTTACAGTGAAATTTGCTAAAAAACAGAAAAAGAACTGGTCGAAAATTGTTAAAATTGGAATATTTTGGCGGCCATTTTGAATTTTCAATTGAAATAAATGTGTAATATCAAAACGGATTGTGAGTACAGTTTTCATGTTATGTATTACCTCAAATAACATCATAAAATAAACAAAAATATGTGAATAATAACCCATATATGGCTACAACAATTGAATCCAAATATTTTGGCGGCCATCTTGGATTTATGCAAATTAAACCACTATCCACCAATTTGATTTTGGTAAACTTTGTTTCATGTTACTGTATGGGTGTCCAGGAATCACTGGTGAAAAAAGAAATTGTGTTGCAATTTGTGGTGGGTTGACCCCTATTTTGAGCTAGATTAACTTGGACAACTTCATCTTCTAGTGATGTACATCAATAATCCCTGACCTATATTTGACCTTGACCTACTTTTATCCTTGGATTACTTAGTTATTTCCCCTTGGTTAAGGTTTTTAGTCAAGCTTGTATATGGAATACTCCTGGGCCTACAGCAACCATACTTGGAAAACTTCATCTCCTAGTGATGTACATCAATAGCCCCTGACCTATATCTGACATTGACCTACATTTAACCTTGAATTACTTACTTAATTTCCCTCGGTTAAGGTTTTGAGTCAACCTTTGTTAAGGTTTTTATGCAGGCCGCAGCCACCTTGTTTGTCAAGCTATGTTTACATCGACAACCCTCGTAGTCGAGCTATGCTGCTCTCCTACAGCTCTTGTTTTTCTATGTGGTCTGCCCGGGTATGTAAGGTCTTCGAGCCATTTCCCACCCTTAAATATAAGAAGAAAAAAATATGTGGTCCGTCATTCGATTATTATTGAAAATTTACCTGCAATCAATCGGCATCACGTTAGCTGCATGAATCGTCTGTCGTTTCACATTGTTTCCGTCTTTGCGCTATTTAGGCACACCACGTGACCCGGTGCATACACAATTTTGTCCACTGTTGTCGTTTATAAACACGACTTATTTATCCCAATAAACATTTATCCCATTATTTCTAGTACTTTGTTTGAACTTCGAAATTTCAGTTAAAGTTTTAATATAGAGCAGGGGGGGGGGGCGGGGTCTGCTCCTTCAGGCCGACAATGGCCGACAGTGTTACGTCTGGACTCTGGACCGATTGGCATTCTGAAATTTTAGAAGCCCTGGTCCAGACTGACCACTAACTACCACTAACTGACCACTAACTTATTACAGGTAATTTTTACAGGTAAATTATTATATTATATTTCAACTGTGTTGACAATATTATGGCAATATGTGGACCTGTGCAGATATGATATGTAGATAAATATAGGACTATTAAAAAAAATTCTGGCCTCCAGTAGCGAGAATTATTATTTTTAATTTTTAAACTTTTTTTTTCCATTTTTTTTCTTCAATTTTGTCTTGTAGCATAAGGTCGTAAGTGCTATATACAGACTATTATCATATAATAAAACAATTATTGACCAGTGAGCCATAGAATATAATCTGATATTCTATGGCTCACTAGTCAATAATTGTATAATATGTTCGGGCCAGTGAAAATTGCTTTCGGGCCCATGCTCAAGGTCAAGGCGGGACAAGGCAAGGCATTTGATTCCGCGGATTTCTTGTTTACTTATCTCCCTTTGTTGTTTCATGCACTGATTTCGTGTCCGGAGCATAACTCAAACACCCTTTGGAATATTTTCATTAAACCCCACACATGCATAGACCACGACCCAAAGGTGTGTCGCGCGCAAGAATGACAACTCTTGCATCGTTAATTTCTTAGTTATCTCCCTTTGTTATTTTGTGCACTGATTTCGTTTCCGGAGCATAAGTCGAACACCCTTTGGAATATTTTCATGAAACTTCACACATGCATAGACCACGACCCTAAATGTGTGTCACACAAGAATGACAACTCTTGCATCGCTAATTTTTTAGTTATCTCCCTTTGTTTTCCGCGCACTGATTTTATCTCCGGAGCATAACTCGAACACCCTTTTTTCAAACTACTTGTGTATATGGGGAGGGGGATACACATGCGCTTGTCGACAAGCGTCCATTTCTAGTTTAATTGTGGGTGCGCAGTGTAAAACTGCAAAACATTAATGGTGGTATCGGTAATTACCATACGTCACGTCCCGCGCGTTTTTGTCCACTCGAGCGAAAAAATACGCGCGGGAAATTGTGGGTTTGCAGTGTAAAACTGCAAAAAATTAATGGTGGTATCGGTAATTACCATACGTCTCGTCAGAGACACAGAATACAGAGATTGGCAGGTTCCTATTAATGCTATTTATTGTACTAAATTTCGGGTGAAATTGAGTTTTCCGCATACATTACATGCACGTATGTACGTAGAATGCAATTCGAATTAGCATGCTTTTATAAATATGTGCGTACGTACATGTAGAACGCAAATCCAACATGCATGCTGCCTACACATGCATGGGCAAATCGTATTTCCAAAAGCGGAAGGCGAGATCGAGATCGCAAATACGCGAGATTGTAACATAAAAAAAATATACCGCCGTACCTACCCATCCCTAACTAGCACATTTGCGACATATCATTTTCGGTCTAGCTGCACACCTGATGGTGTTTACAATCATCAGTCGGTAATCCATTTTCACATGCAAAGTGTGACTGACCTTTAGAACTCGGCGGAAACGAACATACCAAAACAACGCTATGTAGTCGCTCACGTCATCGAATTGACGCTTTAGCTTGTGCAGTTTCACATTGGTTTGATTTCTTGATAAAAGCAAGATTTGGCAGCACATGAGAATCGTCTCCTAAGTAAGACGATTCTCATATTTTGTCAAAATATGTTTTTGTAAAGAAATACCTATATATTCAGGTTTTCTTTTCACATTTGTCCGATGACTTAATAAAACATGTTTTGGCAACACATAAGAATCATCTCCTTAGACGAGTCTAATATTTTGTAAAAACAAAATTGTTTTCACATTTGTTTGATTTCTTAGACCGTGCAAACAATTGTTGACAAATTCAGAAATCAACAACTTAATTTGTGTTTCTCGAGTCGGGTTTCATATGGTGGCGAGGAAATACGATCGATTACACACCGTGAAAATCTTGTTTGAACGTAAATGTCAATTGTCAGCTGTTATTCTAAGTACGTATGGTCGCTCGTTATGGGCATTACTTTCCTTCGTTTATAAGGTGGGTCAGTAATTTTTATTGATGGGTGGTGGGGTTGACATATATTTTTTTTATGGATGGGTGGTGGGGCTGCTCTTTTTTTTTATTGCCAGGGGGGGGGTGGGCTTTTTTCTTCTTTCTAAATGATGGGTGGTGGGGTTCGGTAATATTTGAAATTAATGGTTGGTGGGGGGGTCAACGAAAATTGTTATTGATGGGTGGTGGGGTTTTTAAAAAAAGTGATGCCACCCCCCCCCCCCCCCACCCCTCCACCCCTCCCCCCCCCCCCCCCCCCCCCCCCCCCCCCCCCCCCCCCCCACCACCCACGATTAATTCTGGAATTGCCCTTAGCTGTTGCTGGGACGGAGAGCCCCGGATCAAAGATTGCATTATAAACTTAGCTAACTATAAATATGTTGTTATTCACTAAATTCTGCCGTTGGTAATGTTCCCTGGCATTTAATTCCTTAAACAAATATACAAGGGGCATTAATTATATTTTAACAACTGCTCTGTAGCGTATTTAATGTTGCACCTACACTATTGCAACGTATATCGACTTGAAGTACAATCTTCTATTGATTGAAGTGTTATGACATCTGTGACATCATACAGTTCATACAGTGTTACACAAACCGATATAAGCATTTGCTGAAAACTTTCCAGTTTACAGCTGGGTGGACTCAAGCAGTGTTGATAAAGTGTCTTGCTGAAGGACACAACACATGCCTCCGGTGACGTCTTGAGGTCATACTCCCTGCCTGAAATTAGGGCTTCCGTGAAATAAAACAAAACAATCTCCATATTCAAAAAGGCACAGTTTTGAGCAGATGCCCAACACAACGATGGTTATTTGCAGACATTATCTAGAACCACTACTCTATTGCATGAAATAGTCACTTGGTGAATTGTGTCAGTGAAATGCAGCAGAGACACTGTTTAAGATGAATATATGCAGGTTATGAACGAGGATTTAATCAGTCTATACCTTCCATTATGTGACTTTTTGTTGTGTCCCAAACTAAAAGAAACACTCTCTGGACACAAGTTTCAAAGAATTCAGGGCCTGGCAAATGCCGTCAATTCAGAGCTGTACAGTGTACCAAAATAGGTCTGCTGCTCAGCGTGTGCCATGCGGTTATTTCTCCTGAACGTGTATGCACACCAAGGGCGGGAGTTACATGACGGAATGTGAAAGTTCTAGGAATGTGATGGTGTCAGTTACTGAAATAACACATGTTGTCAAAATATAATGAACGCCCCTCGTACTTAAACCAATATGTGAACAATAACTTTTACTTATTCGTGTGTAAATCGCATGCAGCGGTGTACGTGTCTGACAAGCGCACCGGTCACCTCGGTCTCCCAGCCCGAGGTTAGCGGCCCCGTCCCTGCGCTGACCCACCACCTGCAGCTCCCGCACATCGCGGCCGGCTACAGCGACGGCACCGTCCGTATGTTCGACGTCAACAAGGTCGAGATGGTGCTGAAAATGCATCCCCACGCCGCCGCAGTCACCGCCATCAGCTTCTCCTCCGATGGTCGGTGAATTAATTACTATTTCAATACATCATACTTCTGGACAAATGCCACACATCCATGCTGCCCTTAATGTGACCTTGACCTTTTGACCTTCATAACTGTGCTTATGAATACTTATGACTTTTGGTTAATTAACTTTGCCACAGTTTCTCCAATCTGTCACCGGGGGCATTTGTGTACCGACAGGCCACATTTCTTGTTCTGGATCTACTGATGATGTACAAGAACTACTGTCTCTTTCACGAAACCTGCCCAAATTTTACAGCCAAACTATATTTTTTTCATAATATTAAGAAAACATTAATATTAAGAACTAAGAAAACAAAAGTCAAGTTTTGAAAATCAGTCCACTATTTCTGAAGTGAGAAAAACTTGCCCATGTTAAATCCCTATAGACATCTATATTCACTGTGAAGACATATTCACTGTGAAGACATGTTCACTGTGAAGACATATTCACTGTGAAGACATGTTCACTGTGAAGACATATTCACTGTGAAGGAAGACATATTCACTGTGAAGACATATTCACTGTGAAGACAAACATATTCACTGTGAAGACATGTTCACTGTGAAGACATATTCACTGTGAAGACATGTTCACTGTGAAGACATATTCACTGTGAAGACATATTCACTGTGAATATGTAAGACATATTCACTGTGAAGACATATTCACTGTGAAGACATATTCACTGTGAATATTCACTGTGAAGACATATTCACTGTGAAGACATATTCACTGTGAAGACATAAAAAGACATATTCACTGTGAAGACATGTTCACTGTGAAGACATATTCACTGTGAAGACATGTTATGTTCACTGTGAAGACATATTCACTGTGAAGACATATTCACTGTGAAGACATGTTCACCACTGTGAAGACATATTCACTGTGAAGACATGTTCACTGTGAAGACATGTTCACTGTGAAGACATGTTCACTGTGAAGATCTAACGGAATTTAACATAGGGAAATGTTTTTTTTGTAATAAAATCCATAATGGACCAAATTTCCCAAAAACATTTTTAATATTATCAAAAATTATAATGTTTTGGCATTATTACCGTGAAATGTTGGCAGGTTTCATGAAACAGACAATAGTGACAGTGGTTGACATTTGAAGAAAAAACTGTATTGGAATGTATACCTTTATTATGCCATCGCAACGATAGTTGTCGGTGGCATATAGTGTTTACCCTGTCCGTCCGTCCGTCCGTCCGTCCGTCTGTCGGTAGACAATTTTCCTTGTCCGAAGAACTACTTCTACAATTTTTGGACGATTCTCTTCATATTCAGTATACAGCGCTACGATCAATTGCAGGAGTGCGTAACGTAAATATTTTCACTGTCCCACTGATCCATCCGCAGTTATAAATGACAGACGATAATAAGTTGCTAGAGGTCAATCGATGAGTCCAAATATAGGTAGACCAGGTGTATTATCATATCATAGCCTCGTTTTCGTGCATAATAACTACATTATAAAGTAGTGTTCAATTTATCTGGTCATGAGTTCAAACCTCACAAAATGCAATACTTTTGTCGATATCATTTTGTTCTTTTTATGACTGCTTGCTGGAGAAGGGAATAAGTGAAACGGCGAGGGTTAATTATCACTCTTGCTGTATGACCTCATTGTGATATGATCGGCGAGAACATACAAGTTTATATTGTATATTTACACATACATTTGTTACCTAAAATTTGAAAGTGACATATAGGTCCATAGGGCCGGGTGTTTTCGTCAATATTATATTGTACATATTCCCTGTTTCGTTTAACACAAGTCACTATAATAAACAAATTACTTACTTACTCCCAGATTCTTCATGTAGACACATATGAAATGTGCATTTAGTTATTAGTTTTCTTCA
Source organism: Conchocele bisecta (assembly GCA_029237695.1). Taxonomy (NCBI): domain Eukaryota; kingdom Metazoa; phylum Mollusca; class Bivalvia; order Lucinida; family Thyasiridae; genus Conchocele; species Conchocele bisecta. The sequence continues at coordinate 123,750,136 of CM055267.1, read as the reverse complement.
AAGTGAGACTAACTTTCTACATGTAATCTATCTCATGCTTAATTAATGTAATTTGTATGAGCAACACACATAAAAAAGAAATATATAATAAAATATAAACAAATCAAAATATTGTGTATGAAAAACTAAGATTCGAACTCACTACCTACGGCATTGATATCAGTCACTCTAACCCCTCGACTACATAGGACTTGATGACTTTTTGGCTGATTTTCTTCATATTTGGTTCAATATACAACCCTACCATCAAGTGCAGGAGTGCGTAATGTAAACGGTTATGCCCCTTTTTAGACTCTGAAATTTATTTTTTTACTTGTCCAGCGAACTACTTCTACAGTTTTTGGCCAATTCTCTTCATACTCGGTTTACATCCCAACCATTAAGTGCAGGTGTGCATAACGTAAACATTTTCGCTGTCCCACCGATCCATCCGCAGTTATGCCCCTTTTTAGACTCTGAAAATTATTTTTTCTCCAATCACTCACTCAGTGATTGCTGTTGTATTCATGAATGCTCAACAGCGGTGTCATTTTGTTTTACAATCAATTTTCCAGTTATATGTAGCGGTGACTGGAGAAATGGGGCTTATGCGATTTGTGACCAGTGTAGCTCCTGATGAAATAGCAGACTCCTGTAGCCTGATAATGATCTATATTGTTTTTGAGGGGTACATCTCCCATCAGTGTTACCGATTGTGTTTTATCCTACTGTGTAGCTTGACATCGAGTGGAATCTCTAACCTGGACACCCTCATGACCTGCCCGTGTGTCCTGTTTAGAGATGTTGCACTGTAAATGTGTCTGTGACTCAGACTGGAAAAATGGGGCTTAAGGGGGTTTATGACCAGTGTAGCGCCTGATCAAATAGCACACTCCTGTAGCCTTATAATGATATATATTGCTTGTTAGAACCATGACGGGTGTTTCATTGATGGAATGGCGAACAGTGCAGATCCTGATCAGACTGTGTGCATGCACAGGCTGATCTGGATCTACACTGGTCACAAAACCAAAAATAAGCCCCATTTGTTCAGTCACAGCCACAAGTTTGTATGTTTGAACGTTTATTAGCTCACCTGAACGAAGCTCATGTGAGCTATTGTTACCGCAATGTGTCCGTCATCCGTCGTCGTCCGTCCGTGAACATTTTCAAACGTCTTCTCCTCTTTAACCATTGGGCCTATAGTCACCAAACTTCATGGTCATGGTCCTTAGGTAGGGGGATTACAAAATTGTTAAAATGACGTCATTACGTAATCCAAGATGGCCGCCATCTAAAAATAGCACAAATTCTTCAAAAAATCTTCTTCTCAAGAACCGCCAACCGGATTTCGACAAAACTTGGTAGTAATTATCGATGTACAATGCTCTTTCAAAGTTGTTAAAATGGTGACTCCGGGGTCAAAAATGGGCGTGGCCCGTGGGGTCAAATTTTATTTTTGACCGAATATGGTCATGTCGTATATCAAATCGAAGGTATCAAAGAGGCGATCGCTCTGGTACATTTATTGTCGAAATCGGATGGTTATGTCATCCAAGATGGCCGCCGAAATGTCAAAAGGTCGTTCTTTTATTAGAGATTTCAAAATTCTTCACATGAACCGCTTGGCCCATGGTAGCCAAACTTAAAAGTTATGGTCCATGGGTGAAGCCTTTTCAGATTTGTTAAAATGGAGGTCATCGCTAATCCAAGATGGCCGCCATCTAAAAATAGCATAAATTCTTTAAAAAATCTTCTTCTCATGAACCGCTTGCCGGATTTCGACGAAACTTGGTAGGAATGATCGATGTACAATGCTCTTTCAAAGTTGTCAAAATGGTGACCCCGGAGTCAAAAATGGGCGTGGCCCATGGGGTCAAATTGGGGTCAAATTTTATTTTTGACCGAATATGGTCATGTCTATATCAAATCGAAGGTATCAAAGAGGCGATCGCTCTGGTACATTTTTTGTCGAAATTGGATGGTCATGTCATCCAAGATGGCCGCCGAAAGGTCAAAAGGTCGTTCTTTTATTAGAGATTTCAAAATTCTTCTTCACACGAACCGCTTGGCCTATGGTGGCCAAACTTCACAGTTATGGTCCATGGGTGAAGCCTTTTCAGATTTGTTAAAACGGAGAGAGTCGCTAATCCAAAATGGCCGCCGTCTCAAAATAGCACAAATTCTTAAAAGATCTTCTTCTCATGGCCGCCAAAAGGTCCATTTATTCGAGATTTTGAACGTCTTTCTCAGGAACCACATGGCCGATGCTGGCCAAACTTCATAGTAAGTTAAGATCCTTGGGTGAAGCATTTTCAGATTTGGTAAAATGAGAGTCATCGCTTAAACCAAGATGACCGCCATCTAACAATAGCGATTTTTGTTTAAAACACATATGAACTCAATGTCACATTCTCCTCTGGAGTTCATGGAGTCAGGTGAGTGAATTAGGGTCATCATGGCCCTCTTGTTTATGTATACAATGTATGCAATATATATATTTCTAGGTCAGATGATCATATCGGGCGGCAGCGACGGCCTGATAGCGGTCAGTAGTCCCACGACCGGGATGACCGTGCGGGTGATCAGTGACCACAAGGGCGTGGCAATCTCCAACATCGACGTCACACAACGACGGGTACGCTCGCAATGTTTAACCCTTTTTGTGCTGAATTATATTTTGCATTAATTTCCATTGACCGCAAGGGCGTGCCAATACCAACATCGATGTCACACAATGATGGGTACGCCACCATTATCATGCTGAGTTCAATTTTGTCGTCTGCTGTTTATTTTATTATGCCCCTGCCACCGAATGGTGAGGGGGGCATATAGTGTTACCGGCATCCGTACGTACGTACGTACGTACGTACTGAAACCTTAACGCTGGGTAAATGGCTTATAATTTCTGTTTCCTTGCTCGCATCTGCTTCACATTTCACACACGCATTGCTCCAATGGTCCTCTACCGCCCTGTGACAAATCCACATTCGTCCCGCCCCCGTTAAGCCCAGGGTCAAGGTCACAGACTTGGTGCGTTCAAAACCTTAACGCTGGGTAATTGGCTTATAATTTCTGTTTTTCCTTGCTCGGATCTGCTTCACATTTCACACACCGCATTGCTCCAATGGTCCTCTACCGCCCTGTGACAAATCCACATTTCGTTCCCGCCCCCGCGCTAAGCCCAGGGTCAAGGTCACTGACTTGGTGCGTTCGAAACCTTAACGCTGGGTAAATGGCTTATAATTTCTGTTTCCTTGCTCTGATCTGCTTCACATTTCACACACGCATTGCTCCAATGGTCCTCTACCGCCCTGTGACAAATCCACATTCGTCCCGCCCCCGTTAAGCCCAGGGTCAAGGTCACAGACTTGATGCGTTCTAAACCTTAACGCTGGGTAAATGGCTTATAATTTCTGTTTCCTTGCTCGGATCTGCTTCACATTTCACACACGCATTGCTCCAATGGTCCTCTACCGCCCTGTGACAAATCCACATTCGTCCCGCCCCCGCTAAGCCCAGGGTCAAGGTCACAGACTTGGTGCATTTGAAACCTTAACGCTCGGGTAAATGGCTTGTAATTTCTGTGTCTTTGCTCCGATATGCTTCACATTTCACACACGCATTGCTCCAATGGTCCTCTACCGCCCTGTGACAAATCCACATTCGTCCTGCCCCCGCTAAGCACAGGGTCAAGGTCACAGACTTCATGCGTTTCAAACCTTAACATTCAGTTAAATGGCTTATAATTTGTGTTTCCTTGCTCGGATCTGCTTCACATTTCACACACGCATTGCTACAATGGTCCTCTACCGCCCTGTGACAAATCCACATTTGTCCCGCCCCCACTAAGCACAGGGTCAAGGTCACAGACTTGGTGCGTTCAAAACCTTAACGCTCGGGTAAATGGCTTATAATCAAATATGCCTCATTTTCTTTGGCTGCCAGCGGGGTCATTCGTGTGCCGACAGGCCACATTTCTAGTTTTAATTTTCTCATAAAAATATTGTTTGACAACACTTTACAATCATTTCCATTGACCACAAGCCAAGGTCGTCCCAATCTCCGAATAAACGAATGTTAGATTTTGTGTGGATTTAACATAATATTTATTATACTTGTGGCCTCTTTTCTTTAATATGAAGTCAGTGAACTCATTTAATAAATTCTTATTAAATCAGACTCGTGTAAGATTGTTTGTATTTGTATTTTCAGGACCAGGACGTAGGAATCTCCGCCCCCTTGCTCTGGTTGGCCACCAGTGCTGATAGGCGTGTCAGTGTCTGGTCAGCCGATTGGTCCAAAGATTTCTGTGAGCTAGCTGATTGGCTAACGTTTCCAGCACCCGCCTTCGCGCCTGATGGATCTGTGTTCCCCAAAAATGACCAGGTATTGTATTTGAACCGAGATGTGAAAACCTGTTTATAAATGAGCTTTCCATCATAGCTCCACACCAGCGTCTGTAGGGTTTCTCGATGCACATACCACTGGTGCTGCACTCGCACCAGCATAAAAATTCACATTGAAAAATTCACTGTTTTCCTGACGAGATGCCACTCAGCTCTACTGTTATCATAAAGACAGTTTGTGTCGAGCCCGCTTGTGGAAAGCGAGACATAGTGATCACAATGACGTCCGGGTGTCCGTCCGTCCGTCTGTCCGTCCGAAATCTGCGTTAAAGTTTTTAAACACCTTATATCTCTGCAGTCCTAAGTCACATTGACTTGAAACTTCATATGCTTACTAGTCATCATCCATATATTCATGCTGTATCCCACTCATGCGGCCCCTTTGTCCAAGGTCAATGTCAAATGACTTAGAAGTTTGCGTTATTATAAAATCTGCGTTAAAGTTTTTACATATCTTATATCTCCACAATTGTGACTCCAATTTACTTCCAACTTCCAATACTTTTCATCATCCATATTTTCATTCGGTCCACATGCCGAAGGTCAAGGTCAAATGACTATGAAATTTGTGTTAAAGTTTTTACATACCTTATATCTCCACAACAATCTCTGATTTACTTCAAACTTCAAATAATTCTTTATTATCATCCATATTTTCATTCTATAGCCCACCCATGCTGCCCACATGCCTAAGATCAAGGTCAACTGACTTTAAAATTTGCGTTAAAGCTTTTACATACCTTATATCTCCACAACCCTTAATTCAAATAACTACACTCTGAGACCATCAAATGCCTCGACGGGCTCGACATGCGGGCCGCAGCCATCTGGTCATCTAGTAACCGGCGCAAATTTCTTGCCCCAGTTACTAGATGAAAATGTGTTTATGTAGTATCTTCCAATTGTAGCTGAACAGGAATATGTCGGGGGGAATCTGGTGCCTATTTCAACATAATGCATAGTGCTGTTTGATTATGAATTATCTCCTCATCTCAGACTGCCATGCCTCGGGCATTGTCTCAGACAATTACAATTACTTCTTTACATATGAGAAGAAAATCTATGTGAATTACATGTTACATGAGTGACCAGCCGTGTCTATAACACTGAATACAAGAATTGTGCCAGAAATATCCGACTCGGTTTAATTTACAGGCTTACTGGCATTGATCTCCAAATTTCTGGGAATCTGTCAAAAGTCGCTCACTATTTTGCATAGAAATGAGTAAAAAATTCTGAGTATAGAAGCTTCTCATATTATCACGTTATGCTTATTATCGTGGTTTATACCGCACCCATTGCTCCTTGTAACATAATAAAGGGGGTTGAATAAATGCTGTTTATATCTAATGTAACCTAATTTACCTGAAGTAGCCTAATATACACAAAGTGAGGTTTTTGCCTTTATTTTTAGCTCACCTGAGCGAAGCTCATGTGAGCTATTATTACCGCAATGTGTCCATCGTCGTCCGTCGTCCGTCCGTGAACATTTTCAAACGTCTTCTCCTCGGTAACCATTGGGCCTATCTTCTTCTCAAGAACCGCCAACCGGATTTCGACAAAACTTGGTAGGAATTATCGATGTACAATGCTCTTTCAAAGTTGTTAAAATGGTGACCCCGGGGTCAAAAATGGGCGTGGCCCGTGGGGTTCAAATTTTATTTTTGACCTAATATAGTTATGTTATATATCAAGGTATCAATGAGGCGATCACTCTGGTGCATTTATAGGTCGTTCTTTTATCAGAGATTTCAAAATTTTTCTTCACATGAATCGCTTGGCCCATGGTAGCCAAACTTAAAAGTTATGGTCCATGGGTGAAGCCTTTTCAGATTTGTTAAAATGGAAGTCATCGCTAATCCAAGATGGCCGCCGTCTAAAAATAGCATAAATTCTTAAAAAATCTTCTTCGCACGAACCGCTGGCGCGATTTCGACGAAACTTGGTAGGAATGATCGATGTACAATGCTCTTTCAATGTTGTTACAATGGTGACCCCGGGGTCAAAAATGGGCGTGGCCCGTGGGGACAAATTGGGGTCAAATTTTATTTTTGACCGAATATGGTCATGTTATATATCAAATCTAAGGTATCAACGAGGCGAATTGTCGAAATTGGATGGTCATGTCATCCAAGATGGCCGCCAAAAGGTCTTGTACTCGCTGGTTCAGATTCCTTTAAATGGTGGATCCCGGGTCAAAAATGGGCGGGGCAGGAGGGGTCATGTAGGGGTCAAATGACAAATTTGACCGAATATGGTCATGTCATATATCAAATCGAAGGTATCGACGAGACGGTCAATCTGGAGCTTTTTTTTGTCGAAATCAGGTGATTACGTCATCCGAGATGGCCGCCGAAAGGTCAAAGGGTCGTTTTTTCAATATAGATTACAAACGTCTTCTTCTCGTGAACCACTTGGCCAATATTGGTCAAACTTCACAGTAATGGTCAGTGGGTCAAGCCTTTTCATTTTTGTTAAAATGATGGTCATCGCGAAATCCAAGATGGCCGCCTTTTAAAAGTAGGTAAAATTCTCAAAAAATCTTCTTCTCACGAACCACCAGGCCAATTTCGATGAAGCTTGATATGAATGATCGATAGTTAACGATGTTTCAGATTCCTTCAAATGGTGGCCCCCGGGTCAAAAATGGGCGATGCAGGAGGGGTCAAGTAGGGGTCAAATTTCACATTTGACCGAATATGGTCATGTCATATATCAATTCGAAGGTATCACTTAGGAGCATTTTTTGTCGAAATCAGATGATTACATCATCCAAGATGGCCGCCGAAAGGTCAAAAGGTTGTTCTTTTATTAGAGATTTCAAACGTTTTCTTCATACAAACCGCTTGGCCATTGGTAGCAAACTTCGCAGTTATGGTCCATTGGTAAAGCCTTTTCAGTTTTGTTAAAATGGCGGTCATCATTAATCCAAGATGGCGGCCGTCTAAAAATAACACAAATTTTTCAAAATATTCTTCTCACGAACCACCAGACCGATTTCTACGAAACTTGACAGAAATGATCGATGTACAATGCTTTTTCAAATTTGTTAAAATGGTGACCCCTGGGTCAAAAATGGGATCAAATAGGGGTCAAATTTCATTTTTGACGGAATATGGTCTTATAATATATTAAATCAAAGGTATTGATGAGGTGATCGCTGTGGTGCTGTTTTCATCGAATCGGATGATTATATCATCCAATATGGCCACCGAAAGGTCAAAAGGTTGTTCTTTTATTAGAGATTTCAAATGTCTTCTTGGTGGCCAAACTTCGCAGTTATGGTTCATTGGTAAAGCCTTTTCAATTTTGTTATGCCCCCCGCAACGAGTTGTGGGGGGGGGGTATACTGGAGTCAGGTTGTCCGTCCATCCGTCCGTCCGTAAACTTAACATCAGAGAAATATTGTTATAACTTCTATTTCCTTCATCTAAAATGCTTCATATTTCACACATGCATTCCTGTAAGGCTCTACTACCATGCTGTGCCAAATCCACGACCGTCCAACCCCCGCTGATCCCATTGTCAAGGTCAAATACTTGGTCTCTTTACAAAACTTAACATCAGAGAAATATTGTTATAACTTCTATTTCCTTCATCTAAAATGCTTAATATTTCACACATGCATTCCTGTAAGGCTCTACTACCATGCTGTGCCAAATCCACGACTGTCCAACCCCCGCTGATCCCATGGTCAAGGTCAAATACTTGGTCTCTTTACAAAACTTAACATCAGAGAAATATTGTTATAACTTCTATTTCCTTCATCTAAAATGCTTAATATTTCACACATGCATTCCTGTAAGGCTCTACTACCATGCTGTGCCAAATCCACGACCGTCCAACCCCCGTTGATCCCATGGTCAAGGTCAAATACTTGGTCTCTTTACAAAACTTAACATCAGAGAAATATTGTTATAACTTCTATTTCCTTCATCTAAAATGCTTAATATTTCACACATGCATTCCTGTAAGGCTCTACTACCATGCTGTGCCAAATCCACGACCATCCAACCCCCCGCTGATCCCAAGGTCAAGGTCAAATACATGGTCTCTTTACAAAACTTAACACCAGAGAAATATGTTATTTCATCTAAGATTCTTATTATTTCATGCATGCATTCCTTGAAGGCTCTACTATCATGCTGTGGCATATACCCGCTGATCCCAAGGTCAAGATCACATACTTAGTCTCTTTACAAAACTTAACATCAGAGAAATATTGTTATAACTTCTATTTCCTTGCTCGGATCTGCTTCACATTCACGTTCGTGCCGCCCCCGCTAAGCCCAGAGTCAAGGTCACAAGCCCACACACTTGGAATTTAGGTGGTACCTGGGCCCACACGGGGGGGGGGGGGGGGGGGGGGGGGGGGGGGGGGGGGGTGGGGGGGGGGGGGGGGGGGGGGGGGGGGGGGGGGGGGGAGGGTATTCCGTAAGCCTTGCTTACTGACCAATCTAGTTAAAATGGCGGTCGTCGTTAATCCAAGATGGACGCCGTCTAAAAATAGCATAAATTCTTAACAAAATCTTCTCACAAACCACCAGACCGATTTCGACAAAACTTGACAGGAATGATCGATGTACAATGCTTTTTTCAAAGCTGTTAAAATGGTGACCTCTGGGTCAAAAATGGGCATGGGGTCAACTTTTTTACGGAATTTGGTTATATAATAAATAAAATCTAAGGATTGCAATAACAAGTAGGCTGGAAGCATCCTGTTGTGGTCTCCAAACCTCTCAAAATTGTGTAAGATACATCTGTACATATCGCGAGATAACTCCTACCCTGGTGACTTCTCAAGTTTGTCGCATTGACATTTTGTGCCTGTCATGGGCTTATTTTGATGTATATGTAGTGACAACTTTACATACCGGTATTTGCTTGATTTTTGTGACATTGCACAGGTGAGCGATATAGGGCCATCATGGCCCTCTTGTTTAACATACATTCTCAATTACTACGTATTTATAAACATGTTATCGTCTTATGTGTTACTCTTAGAACATAGTTCAACCATAAAATGACTTCTGTTTTGCCAATAATTGATGTGGATCGTTAATATTTAGTGTGGTGTGGGAATTTACTTGGATTTTGGCCGCCATGTTGGATTTTGGCGGCCATTTTGGATGAAAATGGTCATTTTCGATTTCATTTAAATTATAATTACCAGCTGTCACGTTTTCAGTGCTTTTTCGGTGTGTGATTGCGAGTTTGTATTATTACTTGAATGGTCTCAAACCTGTACATTTTTTACCAGAAAATGTTGCTGTTAGGGGAGTCTACTTATAGAGGCATAAAATCTTTAAACGAAGACTTACAGATTGCTATCATGCGGAAATAATATCTAGAGATACATACCTTTCAATAAAATATAGTGGCAATTCCCCCGCCACAAGTGGTAATGATAACCCTGTTTTCATGGGTCTGGCTCACCCACTAATTCTTGTGGACACATCCATTCTGCCCTTAATATGACCTTGACCTTCACAACTACTTTTTCACACATTAAAAAGTTTGCCGGAGTTTCGAAATTCTGTCATAATTTCTATATCCCTTGGAGGATTACTTTAATAGTTCAATACCGTGGTACAGCACACTTGTGGACGAATGGCACACATCCATGCTACCTTTTGACTTTGACAACTTTGAACTTTTTCACACATTAACAAGTTCGGCAGAGATTTTCAATTCTGTCATAACTTCTATATCCCTTTATGGATTACATGTATTTTACTATTTCAATACATCAAACCTGTGGAAAAATGCCACACATCCATGCTGCCCGTAATATGATCTTCACCATTTGACCTTCACAACTGTGCTTATGAATACTTTCGGTTAATTGACTTTGCCACAGTTTCTCCAATCCACTGGGGGTATTCGTGTGCCGACATGGATTTATGGATTTATTTACGAAAAATTTATTTGTGTATGGGAATTTAACATGGGGGGAAAAGGAGGTGGAGGAGCTGGGCGAGGAGCCAAACAACGAAAAAAATATATAATTGACTCCGAAATCTGGCTAGATAGCTTCGAAATAATTCTGAAATTATAAATTGTTTTTTTTTTGCAATAAAATCAATATTGATCCAAATTTCACAAAATAAAAAGAAGGCTCACTCTTAAATTTAATATTTACTATTATGGAAAAAAAAAACCAGTGTTTTTGCTTTTTTTTATATAGCCGTAAATTTTCGGGAGGTTTCGTGAAACATACAGTAGTTACAGACAGTAGTTACAGACAGTAGTTATGTTACAGACAGTAGTTACAGACAGTATTTACAGACAGTAGTTACAGACAGTAGTTTCAGACAGTACTTACAGACAGTAGTTGCAGACAGTAGTTACAGACAGTAGTTACAGACAGTAGTTACAGACAGTAGTTACAGACAGTACTTACAGACAGTACTTACAGACAGTAGTTACAGACAGTAGTTACAGACAGTAGTTGCAGACAGTAGTTGCAGACAGTAGTTGCAGACAGTAGTTGCAGACAGTAGTTACAGACAGTAGTTACAGACAGTACTTACAGACAGTACTTACAGACAGTAGTTACAGACAGTAGTTACAGACAGTAGTTACAGACAGTACTTACAGACAGTAGTTACAGACAGTACTTACAGACAGTAGTTACAGACAGTAGTTACAGACAGTAGTTACAGACAGTAGTTACAGACAGTAGTTACAGACAAGACAGTAGTTACAGACAGTAGTTACAGACAGTAGTTACAGACAGTAGTTACAGACAGTAGTTGCAGACAGTACTTGCAGACAGTACTTACAGACAGTACTTACATACAGTAGTTACAGACAGTACTTACAGACAGTAGTTACAGACAGTAGTTACAGACAGTACTTACAGACAGTACTTACAGACAGTAGTTGCAGATAGTACTTACAGACATACTTAACAGACAGTAACTTACATACAGTAGTTACAGACAGTACACAGACATACAGTAGTACAGACATACATACAGACAGTACTACAGACAGTTAGTACAGACAGTTAGTAAAGACAGTAGTACAGACATACTACAGACAGTAGTTACGACAGTAGTGTTCAGACAGTATTGTGCAGACAGTAGTGCAGACAGTAGTTACAGACAGTAGTACAGACAGTACTCATACAGACAGTACTACAGACAGTAGTCGACAGTATTACATACAGTCACTACAGACAGTACTTACAGTACAGACATAGTGCGACAGCAGTGCAGACAGAGTTACAGACATACTTACAGACAGTAAGTTATACAGACAGTAGTTTAGCAGACATTAGTGCAGACAGTAGTTACAGACAGTAGTTTACAGACAGTACTTGACAGACAGTAGTTACAGTAGATTACAGACAGTAGTTTACGACAGTACATACTTACAGACAGTAGTTACAGTACATAGTTGCAGACAGTACTTACAGACAGTAGTTACAGACAGTACTTACAGACAGTACTTACAGACAGTAGTTATTAGACAGTAGTTGCAGACATACTTACAGACAGTACTAAAGTACAGACAGTACTTTACAGACAGTACTTACAGACAGTAGTTACATACAGAGTTACAGACAGTAGTTACAGACAGTAGTTGCAGACAGTACTTGCAGACAGTAGTTGCAGACAGTAGTTACAGACAGTATTGCAGACAGTAGTTACAGACAGTAGTTATCAGACTTCAGTAAGTTACAGACACGTACTTACAGACAGTAGTTACAGTACAGTATTGCAGACAGTTACGTTACAGACAGTAGTTGACAGACAGTAGTTACAGACAGTAAGTTACAGACAGTACTTACAGACAGTAGTTGCACAGTAGTTGCAGACAGTAGTTACAGACAGTAGTTATAGCAGAACAGTACTTATCAGACAGTAACTACACAGTACTACAGACAGTAGTACAGACAGTACTTACAGACAGTAGTTACATACAGTAGTTGCAGACAGTAGTTACAGACAGTAGTTACAGACAGTAGTTACAGACAGTAGTTACAGACAGTACTTACAGACAGTACTTACAGACAGTAGTTACATACAGTAGTTGCAGACAGTAGTTACAGACAGTACTTACAGACAGTATACAGACGATTTACTAGACAGTACTTACAGACAGTAGTTACAGACAGACAATTACAGACATAGTTACAGACAGTAGTTACAGACAGTACTTTTACAACATATTACAGACAGTACTAAAGTTCGTACAATACATAAGTTACAGACAGTAGTTACAGACAGTAGTTACAGACAGTAGTTACAGACAGTAGTTACAGTAAGAGTACAATAATGGTGCAGGCAGCAGCCTATAAGAAATCTGCTGTGACATTTCAGACAATCTACAGCCAACTACCACCGAGTATAGCACGGTTTTCCCCTGAGGAGACGGACATTATCGTGTACACGGGCTACGGCATGCAGAAACAGGTCCAGTTCTACAGTCTGTCCCAGCGCAAGGTCATCCGAACCCTCGCCCTCACACACTGGAGTCAGTGCATGGACCTGGTCGCCGATTGTCCACTCATAGCTGTTGGATGTAACGGTTAGTTACACTGTGTCTTTGTATGCCCCCTGTCTCGGTAGAGCCGGCAGGCATATACTGTTTTCACTGTGTCCGTGTGTCCGTCTGTCGTCCTGTTGAGAAGTTTGCCGGAATTTTTCCAATCTGTCATAACATTTTATATCTCTTGAAGGAATACTTCAATATTTCAATATTTTATGCACTTGTACGAATGCGACACATCATGGCTTAAACATGTTGTAGTTTTGGTTTAGAAGTTTGCCTAGGTTTCTACAATCTGTTATATCTGTTCTAATCCTTGAAGGATTACTTTAATATTTCCATACATTATTCTTGTGCTCAGTGCCACACATCCATACTGCCATTAATATGGTGGCATTACCTTTTGACCTTCACAACTTTGCATAAACACTTAGAAGTTTAGAAGTTTACTGCAGTTTCACAATTCTGACATAACTTCTGTATCCCTTGAATGATTACTTTAATATTTTAGTATATCAAACTTTTGCATCAAAAACATGATTTGACAGCTCTTTGTCAAACCATGTTTTTATTGAGAAAGAAGGCAAAATATAAAGCAACAGCCGACTATAATTTTCGTGTTCAGCATTGTCAGGATTAAGTATCGGCCAAACTACATGGACAGGCCACAGACTAGGCCCTTGTGCAATTGCCACATTTTCTTCTTATCCAGTACTTTTCAATGTTCAACTCTATTGACTATTTTCACATCTACTGTCGTCTGTTTCACGAAACCTGCCCAAATTTTACGGATATATAAACCATGCAAAAACAATAGTTTTTTTGATAATATTAAATTTTATCAAAATTTAAGAGTGAGCCTTCTTTTTATTTCGTGAAATTTAGTCCAATATGGTTTTTATTGCAAAAAAGAAATTTCCATAGAAATTTAACATGGGAAACTTAATTTCAGAAATAGTGGACCAATTTTTAAAATTTAACATTTGTTTTCTTAGTTGGATCATTTTTAAGCTATCTAGCCAGATTTAGTCAATTTCCAAAAAAAATCTTTTTTTGCTCATCCCCCATCTCCTCTACCTCCTTTTCCCCATGTTAAATTCCCATAGACAAATCAATATTTCGTACTAATATCAATATTTGACAACATTTCACGAAATAAAAAAAATGCTCATTCTTAAATTTTGAAAAAATTTAAAATTATCGAAAAAATTGTTTTTGCATTGTTTATATGGCCGTAAAATTTGGGCAGGTTTCGTGAAAGAGACAGTAGTTGAAAATAGTTTTAAAATCAGCAATAAAATGTAATAAATAAGCAATTTTATTGGTTTCTGATCTTTGTAGACACTTCTTATTACCTCACGGGAACACATTATATTTACAGCACTTTTACTGAGTCACTGATGCTTCTAATGACGTTTACAACATGACAACATCAACATCAAAACATCATTGCTTTGTCACGCCAATTGGGAACGTCATTTAGGAATGTCTTCATTTTGTTCATTTAGCATGACGTAATTGTGGTGATGCGATTAGTCAATCAAGTTTCTTCAAGGTGTTAGGGCACGTGTGTCGTATCACTTTTATGAAATGGATTACACAATGGCATAATAAGGTTGTATAATCACCTTGTTCTATTTCAGAACGCCTGTTGAAGCTGATAGATTACTACGAAGGCAGTTTCCAGGATTTTATCGGCCACAACGATTATGTGCAGATCGTAAAATTCTCCACAGACTGCAAACTGTTGTTTACTGCGTCACATTCGGAAATATTTATATGGGACGTCGCTTTGTAACAGACGATCAGTATCATCATTTGTAAATGCGTAGTTGTGATTTTTATCAGGTAGCAAACAAATGCGGTCCGATATAAAAATTTATGTCAGGCATCGATGCCAATAAAATGTATCAGGGACATTCCTGATAATCAATATGTTCTGAGAATTGTATTGTATTTCCTTTAGTTAGCAGCATACTCTCAGTCTGATGGTAGCGTATACCTATGTTACTATGGTCACACGTGTTGTGTGCGTTATGCATTTGCTTGTATTTCAAGGGATGGGTTGTGGCCTAGGGGTTAGAAAACGTGACCTGACGTCCAATCCGGAGGTTGTGGGTTCAAACCTCGCCTAGGGCATCAAAAATACTTTCATAGTCTTTCCATCCCACTCGTCTGTCGGATGAGACTTTAAACTGTGGTCCCATCTCTATATGACTTTAGCTGTTGCTGGGACGTTAAACCCATTCACTTTCACTTTTTACTGGTAATTCAGTGTCTTGTGTCAAATTTGCATATGTCCAGCTATACTAACACCAAATTATACCTAATATAGTAAATACAACACAATTCTCATAATTTATTGATCACCACTCATTGTGCTGAATTCTTCCTAATATGTGGCTGTGACTGGAGAAATGGGACTTATGGCGTTTGTGACCAGTGTAGCCCCTGATCTTGTAGCCTGATAATAATCTATATTGCTTGTTTGAAGCATGGCGGGTGTTTCTTGATGGATCTGGATCTACACTGGTAGCAAACTCCATAAGCCCCATTTCTCCAGTCACAGCCACATTTGACAGTTATAAAGAATTTTTAATTATCCGTCCATAATTATTCTAGTGAAAATACAGTCTACACTGGTTTACTCAAAATCCAAGGGGCTGAGGACAATACGTTTGAATTAACGAGAGTAATTTATGTAGGAAGCCGTGTACTTGGGACCAAGAATTTGAGTTATCAGTAGTTCGACTTAAAGTTGGGGTCCCGCATATCAGGATGTATTGTAGGGGTTATATTTGTTTGGTTCAATATTGTTTGGTTCATTAATATATACAAAGAGCGTTTAATTTTTATTACCGGGTACACATACTGGTACTAGTGTGTATTGCTTGTATGACGGAAATCAATAATCTTCAGATCATAGGAAATAACCGTGTTTTCTCAAAATATTAACAAATTTGGATATTTTAATCAAAGGAAGTCAAAATTTATTTCTGGTGTACAATAACTACTTTATAAGATTTTGCCAGCAATCGTGTTTAAGTTGATACACATACTTTATTTAAATAATTAAAACTAATCACACAGTCTTCACATGCACATAAACTGGTGATCACCACTACTAACACGGTATTGAAATATTAGTTAATACTGTGTAAAAACATCAGAAATACTCCCCCAATCACCTGCTATTCTTCTCCTTCTCTACAAAGAGACATTCACATCCACTTCGCATATGGTAGATGGGGGGGGGGAATATTTCCTATATTTCTGGTTCTAGCATGTGCATTTTGTATGCTCCTGAGCACAATAACAACAATGTATATGAAAATACATTAAACGTTTTGTGGACAGTGTCTGTGAAGGGGGTGATGTGGATGGAGGATTTCCAACGGGGGGGGGGGAATATTTCCTAGGCTTAAGCCTGGATTTCCTGTTACACCGGTATCCCAATGTTTGGAGCTAGTATGGTTGTACTGGTGCATCACAATAACAGTGTATTTGGATACAATTTGTTTTGGGAGGGGTTTCCAAAAACAAATGGTGTCCGAATATTTAGGTTATTACGGTAAATGTTATTCATTTACATGTACTTATTTATTATTCATTCCATTTTGTGTAACAATTTTGCATTTATTAATGATTTGGACTCGAGGCATACGGATCTTGGTTGTGACCAACTGGATAGATGAGGCTTATGGCCTTCGATCATGACAACATTTCTATGTACATATTTTTATGCCCCCGCCACCGAATGGTGAGGGGGGCATATAGTGTTATCGGCGTCCGTACGTACGTACGTACGTACGTACGTAAGTAACGTACGTACGTACGTCCCTAAACCTTAACGCTCGGGTAAATGGCTTATAATTTCTGTTTCCTTGCTTGGATCTTCTTCACATTACACACACGCATTGCTCCAATGGTCCTCTACTGCCCTGTGACAAATCCACGTTTGTCCCGCCCCCGCTAAGCCCAAGGTCAAGGTCACAGACTTGGTGCGTTCGAAACATTAACGCTCGGGTAAATGGCTTATAATTTCTGTTTCCTTGCTCCGATCTGCTTCACATTTCACACACGCATTGCTCCAATGCTCCTTTACTGCCCTGTGACAAATCCACATTCGTCCCACCCCCGCTAAGCCCAGGGTCAAGGTCACAGACTTGGTGCGTTCGAAAACTTAACGCTCGGGTAAATGGCTTATAATTTCTGTTTCCTTGCTCCGATCTGCTTCACATTTCACACACGCATTGCTCCAATGCTCCACTACTGCCCTGTGACAAATCCACATTCGTCCCACCCCCGCTAAGCCCAGAGTCAAGGTCACAGACTTGGTGTGTTCGAAAACTTAACGCTCGGGTAAATGGCTTATAATTTCTGTTTCCTTGCTGCGATCTGCTTCACATTTCACACACGCATTGCTCCAATGGTCCTCTACCACCCTGTGACAAATCCACATTCATCCTGCCCCCGCTAAGCCCAGGGACAGACTTGGTGCGTTCGAAACCTTAACGCTCGAGTAAATGGCTTATAATTTCTGTTTCCTTGCTCAGATCTTCTTCACATTTCGCACACACGCATTGCTCCAATGGTCCTCTACCGCCCTGTGACAAATCCACATTCGTCCCGCCCCCGCCAAGCCCAGGGTCAAGGTCACAGATTTGGTGCGTTCGAAACCTTAACGCTCATATAATGACTTATAATTTCTGTTTCCTTCCTCGGATCTGCTTCACATTTCACACACGCATTGCTCCAATGGTTCTCTACCGCCCTGTGACAAATCCACATTCGTCCCGCCCCCGCCAAGCCCAGGGTCAAGGTCAAGGTCGCATACTTTGTGTGTTTGAAACTATAACGCTCGGGTAAATTGCTTATAATTTCTGTTTCCTTGTTTTTAAATGTGTCTCGTTTTCTTTGGCTGCCAGTGGGGGCATTCGTGTGCCGACAGGCCACATTTCTAGTTTATATATTTTGTAATTAACATTTGATCTTAACCCTTTCACCCCTAAGTAACTGGAATGGATTTTATTATGTTAAAATTAATCGCGAAATTATTTTCAGACTACATAGTCCATTTATGACAAGGGGGTGTTCTCAAAAATGTGAAAATTACTTGCAAAAAATGCAGATCCTGATGAGACAGCTCGTCACGAGCCGGCTCATCTGGATCTACACTTTTTGCCAATACCACTACACAGGCCTGTGGTGTTGAAAGCGTTAAGGCCAAAGAAACTTAATTTTCAGGTTTCCATTTCCACCTGAAATAAATTGCCACATTTAATTGTTAAAATAGATAAATTGTTGTGTATTTTTAAGCCAGTTTTAGTGAAAATTAAAAAAATAAAGTCTCCCAGTCGCACAATTTGGATGAGAATTTATTAATGAATTTTCTCCCAATGCAGCATGTTGAATGCGGGATCGAACCCGTTGGCCTGGCTTTAAATCACCTTAGCTGTTGATAGGCCATCAAACACCATGAAACAAATAATTAATTTTCTATGATCTACAGGGATAAAATTTAGATCTGAAACAAACTACATGTACATATACTGTTTTGATGATATTTCTCATGTCCAAATGTACTGCTCATCATTATAGCATCTATTGAAAACAAGAAATCAGTACACTGATGGAGGATGTACCCCTCAAATACTGCAACATAATTACTAGGTAATTTCACCTTGACTTTGGACATGTGGGCCGCATGGGAAAGCTGTATTAAGAAAATATGGATGACAAATAGGTATATATAAAGTTTCCAGCCAATCCGATTACGGTTAAGGAGATAATATATACCCAAAAACTTTAAAGGTACATGCCCACTCAGTAGGCACAAAATGTTCTTTATAGGAATGAAATAAGTCTATAATTGTGTCACTATTCCGCCAGTTCTAAAAATTACGAGAGCCAGCTACCTATACAGATATAACCATTTAGCAATATTTATTTTACGGATAGTGACTCGCGGTGGTATCGGGCTATTTTCATATGCAAATGAGGCATGAAATCTTTTTTATTATTTATACTAATTAAATGCATCATCTGAAAAAATAATATTTTTGACAGATTATGATGTTTATGAGTTTGATCATTGCACATCAAAAAATAAATACAGAGAATAAATATTAATGTCCGTTAACGTTTTAAGGAAACACGGTTATCGCCCCTGATATCAGTGTGAAAATTTATGTCTTATATAAAATGTATAATAATGCCAATCATTACGTGGGATAATGGTGAATGAATGTTTATTTTGCCAGAAAATGTCTCAGATGATGTCTCTGATATACATTTGTAAAGAACATTTTGTGCCTACTGAGTGGGCATGTACCTTTAACACAACTCTCAGATTGACTTGACACGTGGACAGACAGATGGACATGGTGGCGACTATATGTACGTGAATAAGGTACAAAAAAATATGACACTTCTATTATTTACTACCCACAAGATAGCCATTGAAATTTGGCAGGTATAACTGTCCCCAGTAATATATATATACCGGTACCTGTAACTAACCAGCTACTGATACGCATTGATAAGTAAGTTATTATGCCCCTATGCGATAGCAAGGAGACATATTCCGTTGCTCTTGAGGTTCTGTCCGTCCGTACCTCCGTCCGTGTACATTTACGTTCACAAGTCTAAAAGTTTGTAAGAGTTTCTCCATGATGTAATATCTTCAATAATACTTGAAGGATTGCTGTAATATTTGGACAGTTCATTCACCTGAAGATACGTGACACATAGCCATTTTCTTATGTCAAAAAGTTTGTAAGAGTTTCTCCATCATGTAATATCTTCATTATTACTTGAGAGATTGCTTTAATATTTGGACAGTTCATTTACCTGAACGTGTGTGACACCACCAATGACCTTGACCTTTGTGACCTTCAAAATGGTGCTGAAACACTTAGCCATTCTCTTACATCAAAAAGTTTGTAAGACCTTCTTAAATGACTTTGAAATTTTAGTAAATTTAAAGTTTTCTATTTTTACACACAATCTCTAGTTAAGAGTCCAGTATGCCATAGTGGCATATCCATGTTTCACAAACATAATGTCTAGTTTTTTCTGTGAATTGAAATACTTGTTGTGATTATTTATTTGATACTACATGAACATAGATACAGATATGCATGTATATGATGATGTGAGTTGTCGCAAACTTAATTTTTGTGTAAATATATCTTACATGTGTATATGTGTTGATATCAAATAAATTTCCATTAGAATGAGATAGTAAATAGTTATTGATGCATTATATTGGCTTATTCATGTCACCCCTAGCTAGCTAGCATGGGCTGCCCATGTTACAGTGCCGATTATTACCAGTAATTGAGACAAGGCGTGTATTAGACCACAGGCTAACGGCGTGGACCCAGGACACCCCACTCCCCCCCCCCCCCCCCCAAGTGTTTATTAAAATAATCAACATAAGATCACCAGACCATATTTATTTGGGGAAATTTGTGTTTGAACTAAAACTTGTCTGAAAATGTTTTATATTGACTTATTTCAGCTGTTTGCTTTTTTTTTTCTGTTTGCTTTTTTATACGCCCGTATTCACCTTGTGCGGGTGAGCGGGCACAACTTATCCACACAATAACTAGAGTTCTACTTGATGGATAGTATCCAAATTCGGTATACATGTTAATCACGGCAAGACGAAGTAACGTATTAATTTTCATAAATTTCCGATGACTTATCTCCCCATTTTTAAGTGTAACCTTGTCCACGCAATAATTAAAGTTCTACTTGACTGATTGTAAGTCACTAACCAAATTCAGTGTACATTTTTATCACGGCAAGATGAATAACTCTATCCGTTTTAAATGACTTATCCCTCCTTGGTGGCAATTTTTAATTTTCACACTCTGTATTCTTGTCCACGCAATAACTCGAGTTCTACTTGATGTTCTACTTGATGGGAAGGGATTGGTCGTGGTCTAGGGGTTAGAACACCTGACTTCCAATCCGGAGGTTGTGGGTTCAAACCTCGCCTTGTGCATCGAAAATACTTTCATAGTATTTCCATCCCACTGGTCCTTCGGATGAGACTTTAAACTGTTGTCCTGTCTCTACTCTCTATATGACTTAGCTGAGGCTGGCACGTTCAACCCATTCACTTTTTCTACTTGATGGATCGTAACCAAATTTGATACATATGTAAACATGGGTAAACAAGGAACCATACTCATTTTAAAAATTGTCAGATGACTTATCTTGTGACGCCATTTTTTATTTTATTTTATATTTTCGCACTGTATCCTTATCCGCACAGTAACTACTGTCTGTTCCACGTTTTGCTGCCAACAAACCTTTGGGTATTTAACCTAAAAAATATTTGATTTTAAGTACTTTTTCATCAATAACAAAAAAGTCACCCTCCCCCAAAACAATTATTTTATGAAATTTCATCAAATATTGATTTCATTGCGAATAAAAAAGAGACTTTTCTGTTGGAATTTAACATGGGGGCTAAAAATAGACTTTATGCCCCACGCCGATAGTGGAGGGTGCATTTAGTGTTACCCTTGTACATCCGTCCCGTCCTGTCCCGTCCCGTCTGTCCGTCACCAAGCTTGTAAGTGGTAAAAGTTTTAAAGCTACACCTGAAACTTGCTATGTAGTTTCTTATGATCAATAGATGTGCACATATTTTTTGTTGTTTTATTTGACCCCCGTGTTATGGATTATTTCCCACTTTTCGACTTGGAATTTTCCAATTTTGGCTTAAAACTTTTAAACCCTAATAGCTATACCCCTGAAACTTGGTATATAGCTTTCTTATGATCAGTAGATGCGCAAAGTTTATTTCAATTTTTGATTCGACCACCAGGTCATGGATTATTTCCCCCTTTTCGACTTAGAATTTGGCAATTTTGCCTTGTAAGTCGTAAAACTTTTAAACCGTGCTAGCTACAGACCTGAAACTTGGTATGTAGCTTCCTTATGATGAGTAGATGCACAAAGTTTGATTTTTGCTTCGAACCCCGGGTCATGGATCATCTCTCCTTTTGGACTTGGAATTTTGCCTCGTTTATTATCAAAACGGTTGGTGGGGCATCCATGTTCTATAAACACATTTTATATAGTTTAAATCATTTTTAGCTCGACTATTCGAAGAATAAGTAGAACTTATGCTGTCACCCCGGCGTCGGCGTCACCGTCACGTCACGCCTTGGTTAAGGTTTTTAGTCAAGTTTGTATATGGAATACTACTGGCCCTACACCCACCATACTTGGACAACTTCATCTCCTAGTGATGTACATCAATAACCCCTGATCTATATTTGACCTTGACCTACATTTCCTCTTGAATTACTTGGTTAATTCCCCTTGGTTAAGGTTTTTAGTCAACCTTGGTTAACGTTTTTTTTTCAAGCTTGTACATTGAATACTATTGTGCATCCAGACACCATACTTCGACAACCTTTTCTCATAGGTATGTACATCAATAACCCCTGATCTATATTTGACCTTGACCTACATTTCCTCTTCAATTACTTACTTAATTCCTTTTGGTTAAGCCCCGTGCAGGCACCGGGGCGGGATCAAGTGATCCTGAGAATAGTGCTGCAGTAGCCATTGCTTGTCGTAAAAGGCGACTTTACTGGCTTAACGATTGGGTTCATACTTTCCGGAACCCACTATACCGGATTTGGCCCTCATGTACATTTTTGGCTTTCTTGTATGTGAGAGTTGAGTCAGGCTATGCCCCATATATAAAAGTAAGATTAGCGCTAATCCTATTACTTTTAGGGGATGGGATAAATGATGCTGGTGTGGTGAGGGCCTGGCACCAGATCAGGTTGTTCTAATTTCAGGACTGAATATATATTTTTATTGTAAATATTGAGTTCTGAAGTTTGGATTTACCCCCCTCGGACAGGTGGATACGGGACACGACCCCGTTGACACGTCTGCGTGTAGACTCCCTGAGGCTTGTACCTCTATGTCAGAAAAGCGGACGTTAAACCCTATTCACTCACTCACTCCTTTTGGTTAAGGTTTTTAGTCAACCTTCTATATGGAATACTACTAGCCCTACACCCACCATACTTGGACAACTTCAATCTCCATAGTGATTGTTACTTTCAACAACCCCTGATCTATATTTCTTGAACCGTTGTCCTACATTTTCCTCTTGAATTACTTACTTAATTCCCCCCACCTTGGTTAACGTTTTTAGTCAAGCTTGTAGATGGAATACTCCTGGCCCTACACCAACCATACTTGGACAACTTCATCTCCTAGTGATGTACATCAACAACCCCTGACCTATATTTGACCTTGACCTACATTTAACCTTGAAATTACTTACTTAATTCCCCTTGTTAAGGTTTTTACTCGACCTTGGTTAAGCTTTTTACTCAAGCTTGTACATGGAATACTATTGTGCATACAGACACCATACTTGGACAACCTTTTCTCATAGTGATGTACATCAATAACCCCTGATCTATATTTGACCTTGACCTACATTTCCTCTTGAATTACTTACTTAATTCTCTTTGGTTAAGGTTTTTAGTCAAGCTTGTAGATGGAATACTCATGGCCCTACACCAACCATACTTGGACAACTTCATCTCCTAGTGATGTACATCAACAACCCCTGACCTATATTTGACCTTGACCTACATTTAACCTTAAATTACTTACTTAATTCCCCTTGGTTAAGGTTTTTACTCAACCTTGGTTAAGGTTTCTAGTCAAGCTTGTACATGGAATACTATTGTGCATACAGACACCATACTTGGATAACTTTTCTCATAGGGATGTACATCAATAACCCCTGACCTTTATTTTACCTTCACCTACATTTAACCTTGAATTACTTGGTTAATGTTTATAGTCAAGCTTGTATATGGAATACTTCTGGGCCTACATCAACCATACTTGGACAACTTCATCTCCTAGTGATGTACATCAATAATCCCTGACCTATATTTGACCTTGACCTACTTTTATCCTTGGATTACTTAGTTATCTCCCCTTGGTTACGGTTTTTACTCAAGCTTGTATATGGAATACTCCTGGGCCTACAGCAACCATACTTGGAAAACTTTATCTCCTAGTGATGTACATCAATAACCCCTGACCTATATCTGACATTGACCTACATTTAACCTTGAATTACTTACTTAATTTCCCTTGGTTAATGTTTTTAGTCAACCTTGGTTAAGGTTTTTATGCAGGCCGCAGCCACCTTCTTTGTCAAGCTATATGTACATCGACAACCCTCGTAGTCGAGCTATGCTGTTCTCCTACAGCTCTTGTTTATTTGTGGACCAATTTTCAAAATCTAACTTTTTCTTTCTTAGTTACATCATTTCCAAGCTATCTTGCCAGGTTTCAGAGTCAATTTCCATTTTTATTTCTTCGTTTTTACGACCCTCCAGGACACTCTCACCAGCTCTTTTTTCCCTCATGTTAAATTCCCATAGGAAAATTGTTTTTTCGCAATAAAATCAATATTTGAAGGAATTTCACCAAATAAAAAACATTGGGCAGTGTGACATTTTTGTTATTGATGAAGAGAAGTACTTTCATTAAATATTTTTTAGATTAAATATGTTTAATAGCCAAAAGTCTGTTGACAGCAAAACGTGGAACAGACTTTATAGTTCTACTTGACGGATCATAACCAAGTTTGGCACACATGTGTATCATGGCAAGAGGAAAAACCCTATTGGTTTTCAGTGAGTTATCTCCCCGTTTAGACTGGCCTTGCCTCGACGTGCGTATATTGTGACCTTCGGCACTTTTGTTTCAGCTCAAATAAGTGAATGTTTTATTTTGTTTGCTGTTTTCTTTTGCCCATTTATCTCTGTGATAAATTCAGTAATCCATTAAAAATGTTTATAGTACTACAACAGTAGTTATCTTTCAGTATTTTAAACATGTTTTGTAATTGATGGTTACCAAATTATTTTATTTAAACTTCTATCTAAATGTGGTATAGTATGATCATTTCAGAAAATAAAGAAATTTCACAAGTTTACCTTACTGGTATGAGTAGACTAGTCACTATTGTGAAAATGACAAATTTTGCAAAACCAAATTATCTCCCCTGCTTACCACAGCTGCTGAAGTTCTGATAGCCGCTACTTGAACTTAACGCATGTTTCTGAAGTTCTGATAGCTGGTACTTGAACGTAACGCATGTTTCTGAAGTTCTGATAGCCGGCTACTTGAACTTAACGCATGTTTCTGAAATTTCTGATACCCTCTTGAACTAGCATGTTTTCTGAATTCATAAGCTGGTACTTGAAACTTAACGCATGTTTCTGAAGTTCTGATAGCTGGTACTTGAACTTAACGCATGTTTCTGAAGTTCTGATAGCTGGTACTTGAACGTAACGCATGTTTCTGAAGTTCTGATAGCCGCTACTTGAACTTAACGCATGTTTCTGAAGTTCTGATAGCCGCTACTTGAATCTTTTTTTTCGCAATAAAATCAATATTTGATGGAATTTCATCAAATTTTTTTTTGGGAGGGTGACCTTTTTGTTATTGATGAAAAAGTGCTCACTTTTAAATATTTTTTACATTTAATGTGTTTAATAGCCAAAAGTTCATCGGCAGCAAAACATGGAACAGACAGTAGTGTAGTAAGTGTGCCTGCTCCTATGTAGCGCCAAATCTACATCAACTCAAATAATCATTGCTGGCTCTAAATAACTAGAGCTAGCATTAAATATTTAGAGCTAGCTCCAAATCATTTGAAGAGCTCTACATAAACTCAAATAAGTATTGCTAGCTCTAAATTAGAGCTAGTATTAAATAAAAGGTATGTGCCCACGAAGTAGGAACAAAATGTTCTTTATAGGAATTAAATAAGTGTATAATTGTGTCACTAATCCACCAGTTCTAAAAATTACAAGTGCCCTCTATACATATATAATCATTAAAGTAATACTTATTATTAGTTACTCGCGGTGGTATCAGGCTATTTTCATATGCCAATGAGGCATGCTATTTTTTAATTATTTATGCTACTAATTAAATGCGTCACCTGAAAAAAATATATTTTCGACAGATTATAAAGTTTGATCCATTGCACATCAAAAAATAATTACAGAGAATAAATAGTAATGTCCGTTAACATTTTAAGGAAACACGGTTATCGCCCCTGATACCAGTGTGGAAATTTACGTCTGATATAAATGTATAATAATGCCAATCAATATGTGGGGGTAATGGTGAATGAATGTTTATTTTGCCAGAAAATGTCTTATCTACAAAATATACAAAACTATCGATCTCCCTATATTATAACCTGGCATGTGGGTCAACACCTTTAATTATTTGAGTTTATGTAGCGGCTGGAATGCCATTTCTACATAAACTCAATTTAAACTAGCAATAATTATTTAAGTTTATGTAGATTTGACGTTCCATACATCACATTTACCAGAGAGATAAATACTATACCATTGCATTTACGAAGCAATTATCTTTGAATCAAAGAATGATGAGGTCACCCCAGTATAGTGGAAGACATTGTGTGATATATTTGGCACAATTGCACTATTTACGTACAAGCATGAAACTTGGCATGTTTGTAGACCACGGCTGTCCGGTTGGCATAGGCTATGGAGCCATCTCGAAAAACGCCTATGGGTGGTGTGGAAACCATTTTTCAAAATGGCCGCCAAAACCATTTACACGATTTAAAAAACAATTGTTTTCATCCAATTATAATCATTTCAGGATATCAAAGTGTTTCCACAAATGAGTGTAATACCTTAAATTTATTATCAAGACATTGAAACATGTGTGTAAATAATGAGGTTTTCAGTACACTAATCGCCTTTTATCAACAGCCAGACCAGCAAAATTAATATAGGAGACGTGGATATGTCTGAAGCTAAAACAGTTGTGACTGTATATTGAAATGATTAATCTGGTGTTTGGACATGTCAGCGATAAAATGACATGATATTCACACTATTGGGTACTAGTATTTCTATTTTATTCTACTGAAACAATTAACCTCTTATCTATGTATGAGAAATAAATATACACAGTACATTATCTATTGAGAGGTTGTGTATACGGGTATATCAATATTTATTATGGGACAAAATAATACGCCATGCCAACAGCCATTCCATATATAGCATATGAACATGGGTAGGTGTTTCTTCCAATAGTCATAGAACAGAAACCGCTAGTTCCCACATTTAGATTTCACGATTGCATCAGTTGCTGAAATTTAGGTATATTTGGATGACTGTAGTATTTCCTATGGATGTATAATTCACACTCATTACTAAAGTATGGACATTCCAGGAGATAATGAAATTCATCACCTATTGTATTTAAAGGCCCAACAATCGGTGCCCTGGTACTGAATTTAGTAGGAGGGGCATATCCAATTACTGATAGCATCCCCAGCCTGTCAGTTATACACTGGCTTTATATAAAATAGAATACATAAACAGCAGCACATGTTTGTCGTCTGCTCCCAATGTAGAACAGTGAAGGGGCAGCTGGATAGCCAGTGTAGGGGTTTCTGTACTGACCAGTATCTAGATATATGGTATGTAGGTTTGTTATCAAAGGTGTGGTCCCATAAAACACACAAATGATACAGTGTATACCAGTCCCTCTAATAGTATCTGTATGTTTTATTTGTGCAGGAAAATGATTGAGAATTTACTAAAAGTGTTAAAACTTATAGTATTTTGCTGCTTACTATTTCAAAGCAAAGAGTATTTTGATGCTATTATATAAATTATTAAAAATAGAAAGAAGTAAAATTGAATGAAACACCTTTCCATGTGTCACACAATAACAAAATGGGGCTTATTGAGTGTTTGAACAGTTTAGCTCACAATCAGATAGCACATGACTATAGCATGATGCAGTTTACATCATTAATTAGAGCCACCATGAATGACCACCAAACTTAACAGTGTAGATCCTGATGAGGCTGCGAGGATGCACCAGCTGATCCGGGGATATGCATGTCGTAACGTGTCCAGTGTCCGTTACTTAATTAGAGTGTGTCATGTATATATAGTGAAACCTATATTGTGCTTCGGGACCTGAACAAGGTTCCTATCTCCGATGTATTTTGTAAGTACATGTAGTAACCAATATATAAGAATATGTGTTTGTAATAAGTTGGTATTTGATAAAAATGTGTAACTGTGTCATGTCACTCCACAGATAACCCCGTCCCAGTTAGACTGCATTGCTGCAGATATAATATATGCTGACAGCTAATTACAGACCAGTGTTGAAATAGCCATACTAGTTGGTATGTGTTAGGATACAGGAAATAAGGCTGCTAGCAAACTTGAATTCATGTAGTCATGTAAATTCCAGATCAGACTGCACATACATGCTGTTTTGTGACTGTGCATACTAACCCGAGTATATGCTGTTATAATTAGTATATACTGCATTTTCACAGCCACTGTATCAAGTTCTAGGCGAAATATTTCTCTTGCTGGTCTATTAAACCATGGTTTTGTTTCATTCACCTTGTTATGTGCATACCAACCACACATTTAATTTGATATTACTGTCCAAAATCAAAGTTGTGGGCTGGCACACTGTCTGATGTTGACCATACAGGCAGTTATAGCTGTTAGCGTTATCACTAAACACGTGGGGTTGTTTACAATGTCGGGTCATGAACTCAGCTCTATGCATGAATTACATATGTAACAGCTACGCTCCGCCCGGCAAGTTTGAATCAGTTGTCAGTTGAGTACATTGTATTACTTCAAAAGCACATTTACATTTGTTTTCTTAAATCCAAATTTTTCTAAGCCTTTCAAAGTTGTATTATCTATGTCTGTGTGAAATAGTGTACTTATTTGTTCAGTGGTATTTCTAAAATATCTGAAAATGTGTCCCTGAAGTGAAGCATGCATAAAATTATCGAAAAGCCTGCCCAGCGCCATCTGGTGGCTTTTATATCCCAGTTGGGCCTTTAAGTTACATATTAAACATTTCCTTTCAGATACTTCTATGGCGTTCCATCTTCCAGTTTCAATGGGCTTTGCTTGTTCGGAATTTGATTAGCGGAATATATTTTGTGTCGGTTAAATTTATTAAATATGATTCTAGTTCAATTGTTTCTTTGAAAATTTGATACATTTTCCCTTTGGTTCAACTGCATTGAACCTGACCATTTTTGAATGTACTGATCTTTTAATGTTCGTAGTATATATAGTTTTGTTGCTTTTGGGTATAGTATCTCTTTGTTCAACCATAAATCATTTTGTCCAACAGTTTCTAATAAACCTTTTATATATCTGATCCATTTGGAGTTAGGGTAGTTGTTTGCCATAACGGCATATGTTAGATTGCTCAATTTTATTTGTTTTCCCATTCTTAAAGAGATCCAGTACCCGATCATGCGTGCTTTAACATTTATTTCAATTGGGAATCTACCTAATTCTGCATATAGCATATAAATTGGTGTACTTTTCCTCAGTTTTGTAATAGCTCTTAGGAAATCGTTTTGCACTTTTTCAATTGCTTGGATGTTTTCAAAACCCCAAATTTCACTGCCATAGAGAAGAATAGGGAGTATCGTGTGGTCAAAAATTTGGAGTTGTAAATCTATATGCAAATCAAAATTTTGTATTCTTTTATATAGGAGATGCATTGCTTTCCTTGCTTGTTCTACTACATGTTTTCTTGCCTTATAAAACGTTCGTGATTTGGAAAAGTAAATGCCTAAGTATTTATACTCATCTGCGATTTCAATTTTGTTTCCTCCCAACAAAAAATTAAACTTGCTAGTATTCCTGGCTCCAAATATTAAGATTTTCGCTTTAGAGAAATTCACATTTAGTTTCCAGTTTTGGCAATATAGGTAAAAGTAATCTAGGTTTTTCTGTAGATCATGTTCATTTTCGGCCAAAACAACAGTGTCGTCTGCATACAGTAAAATTAATAATTTCATGTAAAAATAAAATTCTGGCGTATTCAGCTGCAGTTCAATTCCTTGACATGTACTACCCTCAAGAAATGCTGTGGAAAGCCTCTTCTTGGCAAGTTTTGCGAAAAGTTTACGACAGGAAAATAACTATCATAATGAATGACTATACAACATCTACTGTTGCTTTGAAACATCGCTACATGTCTGCATTTCAGACACCAAATATCGTGTAATCTATTGACTTAACATGTTTAGTTGTCGTCACTTGAACGTTTTACAGCGACTGCAAAACATGCTGTATCGTCATATGAACACGACTCATTGACAAAGAAATATGCTACATGTATATGATCTCAAAAACCAGAAAACATATATCATCATGAGAAATGCTGCATAATAAACCGCATTCGATGGTCATATATACTCAACAAAACTAGAAACGTCCCTGTTTTATAGCCGGTGTAGCTCTGTCTATGTATGTACCACATGTTCAAAGTACATGTATTTTAAACCGTGGCGATGTTCAGAATACGATCGTGTAGAGTTTAGCCGATACACACGGTTTACATAGCGGCCAGTGACCGGAACGTTGATTTCCACTTTTTGCACGTGCACGCTATACTTGTCATCGATAAGGTGATTCAGTTCATGTCGTACCATTCATGCGATAGGGGCTATTCGGAAAATTAAAAAACTTTTTTAATTTTTCACTGTTTTCGATATGCCACGGCTTTCCGAAAACGAGCGAAATCAGGCAATTGGGATGCTTGCGGGTGGGATGGCCGCCAGGGCGGTCGCGCCTCGGTTTGGTTGCTGTCGGAAGACGATTGATCGTCTTGCAGCCCGGTACCAGCAGACTGGGGCTGT
Organism: Conchocele bisecta; assembly: GCA_029237695.1. Lineage (NCBI taxonomy): Eukaryota > Metazoa > Mollusca > Bivalvia > Lucinida > Thyasiridae > Conchocele > Conchocele bisecta. The sequence continues at coordinate 123,719,467 of CM055267.1, read as the reverse complement.
TCACGACCGGCAGCGACCTGGTAGGCCTCGTGTAGCGACGGCTAGAGCCGATCGTTACATTACGTTGACGCACTTACGTCTCAACGTCGATTGGCAGCCACAGTCACTGCTAGGCGATACGGTGTCTCAGGGCAGACCATTCGCAACCGGTTACGTCGTAACGCCCAACCAATCCGGGCACGCCGCCCGTACACTGGTCAGATAATGACCCAACGTCACCGTGCTGCCAGACTGTTATGGGCGCGACGTCATCTGAACTGGAGAAGGGCTGACTGGAACCGAGTTTTGTTCACCGATGAATCTCGGTTCACAGTTAGTCATGCTGACGGAAGATTACGGGTATACAGGCGTAAAAATGAAAGATTCACCGATTGTTGCATTGTTGAGAAGAACAGGTTTGGGGGTGAGGGAGCGTAATGGTCTGGGTGGGGTGGGATCATGGGAAACCGGAAGACAGATTTGGTTGTTGTACAGGGCAACATCAATGCACAACGTTATGTTGCAGATGTGCTAAATGCACATGCCTTACCATTTATCCGTCAGCATGGTCCTGGTGTGACATTGATGCACGACAATGCCCGCCCTCACGTAGTCAGGGTCACCACTCAATACTTACAGCAAAACAACGTCGACGTCATGCCATGGCCCGCGGTCTCCCCGGATCTCAATCCCATTGAGCACATATGGGATGAGCTGGGCCGCAAAGCACGAGCTAACCATCAGATTGACAATGTTCGCGATCTTACACGGGCGTTACAACGGGAATGGAGGAATTTGCCCAACGCACTGGTATTGCGTTACGTCACGTCGATGCGGCGTAGGATCATTGCATGCATTCATGCAAATGGTGGCCACACTCGGTACTAACGAGATTTACTGAATTTGCCACATTACTTATTGAAATTCCATCTCTAAACATTAAGTAACACATTTCTGAGTTTTTGTGATTTTTGATTTTGACCCCTACCGCCCTTGGCCGGTTATCTCTCGAATATTTAACAAGATCTCCAAATGCAATTTATTGGCTTTGATACAGAAATGAATGAACTTGTTTTTCCATTTTGATTTTTAAAAGTAACCCTTTTGGTTTTTGATGAATCTTTCCTTAAACATGGAGGGACGTTTCTAGTTTTGCTCAGTATATATATATATACGAAAGGTGATTGATGTGTGGCAATATTTATGATTAAAAATTACTGGTCCCAAATATATATATATCACATATCTATGTGCTATGTGGTCAGATATATAATTTCATTGTCTATGCCAGTCAGTATTTAGAAAATATATGTATAAAATAACCGGATTGTGTGGCCACATACAATTTCCTGTTGTGTTGCGTTGGCATATGACGATGTTTTGGATGCCATCATGTGTTAGACTGCTAAATGGATGTGAAAATATGTTGTATGCCAAAATGAAGACGCTCCAGGGATATAGTAGTGTATGTTGCAGTCCCATATTGGTGTTTTCAGAATCAAATTAAATGTACATGTATCACTACAGAAAGCATTACCTACACAAATAAAAAATAAAATATATGAATGGGTTGTGTTGCCATATATACTGGCCCAATTTTCTAACCGGTAACTTTAATATTCGATTATTCCGTTGCTGTAAAAGATATGCATTTCATATTTTCTATAGTTTATTAGTACGTACCGCTAATCCGAAATAGTGATTTGTTCGGTTCAATGTATGTGCCATTTCTCGTGCTTAACCAGTTGGCCGGAAACCGGTTTTTCTGCCCGTGCTTCATGGAACAGATGCAGATAGAACGTTTGCAGTTCTATCAGCCACATCAGAAAAACATAACAACACTAATCGGTATGCCTCGAATAACCATTGAGGACCGCTGACGTGCGGTGGACATGATACCGACTGGACATTACGTGCGGCAGATAAGCATTTTTTTTTTTTCAGCCAACGGCTCGTATTATGCTATGGTGCTGTCAATCCAAGCCACATCATCCCACCCACACATTACTCATGGACTATGTTTGACAACTATCATGCGCGACAGTGCAGTGTAAATCATTTACCTATGTCAACAATACTTACAATATTATGTACCATTTTTCCTAGTTAAAAATTATGTTTTTGTAATTGGTATCTTTTCTGGCAGTAGAGCATTACCTACGATACTAGGGTTCTTAATGTCAGAGGTCGCACGCTTAATGAACCAGAACTTATCAACCATTCAAAACTTGTGGAGGATGTACACGTGCACCAGAAGTGTTGCAGATCTACCACGAAAGCCGAAAAGACGTGTAACGACACCTGTATAAGATCGGTACATGGTGCTGTCACATCTACGCAATAGGAGACTATCCTCGACATGCATGCATAACAATGCACCAAGTCACACTGAACGAGCGACTCGTCAATTACTCGATGATAAGAATGTAAGACTCAAACAGCCCTGAACTCAACAATAGCATGCGTGTGGGACAAGTTACACAGACGTCGGCGTAAGGCAGCAAGCTCTTCAGGAATGGAGGGGAGACATGGACCAACATTCAGCAACCTTTCTTCAGCAATTCTAATTCCATGAGACAACGTTGCCATCCTGTAATCCGTGCAGAAGTCCGACACAGCCGCTATTAGAAATTACCGTTCAGTTTCGTGAAATTTTATTTTTACCCCTATAAACAAAATTAAATTAAACAAATTGTTTCTCTAGAAGTCTTTGTCAACAGCAAATTCTTTATTTCAATGTGTTTCAATTAGTTTTCATAAAGTCAGCAAAATCTGGAAAAAGCAACAATCCGCAAAATATATAATGCGGCATGGCGTAGGTGACCGGTTAGAAAATTGGACTAGTATATGTATATGTGATGTGTGACCATGTTGTTGGGATCAAGGAGTATGTTCCATGGGACAATATAAGTGATATCATGGACAAAATATTAACAAATATTAATGGCCGTATGAAGATGTTTTAGTAACACAAATACATGTTGTATGGGTCTATATCAAAGTTATGTTATTGCATTTTGTACTTAACATCCTGCTATTAATGACGGCAAAAACAGTCACAACTCCGTGTTGCTGATAACGATGACTAATTGAAGTTCAGGTATACATGTATTTAAATATAAAATAATGCCGAAAAATTGATGTAAGCATTTAGTTAAAGTAGTCGAACAGACATCGTTTTTGTATATTAACAATGCTGAATGAAAACACCGGTAAAAGTGGTTCCCTAGTTCATCGGTATTTTACCTGGACTATATGTCATAGTACTTTTTATGGCGGCCATAATTAACTTAATGTAGTGGGTACAGTATATAGTAAGGCGTCATATGTAATGACATCATGGCCAAAACAATATGTTACATATATTCGTTGGTGTCGAAGACATGGGGTGTAGAAACCAAACAAAGTTACTAGGTGACTCATTCAGCGATCTATTCCTGATTTTGTGATGTGACATAATTAATATGACGGCCTATAGACTGGCCTTACATCAATTTATAACTAATTCTATATATTGGATGTAATGCAATTGGAAGATATGACTGAAATTGTAATGTATGCTTCACATACTTCTGATATCATATGCACATACATAGAAAAGATGACGGTTGTCAAATTGTGACGAATATAGTACGCATTTACTCATATACGGCGGCCATATTGTCATTGAATGGGATTACGCCACTAAGATTCATTGGTATCGAAAACATGAGTGTAGACACGACAACGAAGTCTATGTGACTTATTAATGGGGCTATTTCTGAGTTTGTGATTTGATCTACGAAAAATGTTACACAAATACAGATTGTGACGAAGTTTCTGAATATTACATTTCCAATGCCTTGCGGTACTCAACATTTCTAGGTTAACTATTAAACACATAAGGCTGGCTAGTAGACGATATTGCAAAACAAATGCGTTAGACCATTTTACCAATAAACTTAAATGTTGCGGCCATCTTGGCCGCCATTTTGAAAACGTATAACTTTGTGTTGAAAATAAATTGAAGTTAGTACAATCATTTGTGGAGACAATGACACTAAAATATCCCGAAATGTATATACATGTAATTTAATGAAAACATTTGTTTTCTAAATCGTACAAATGGTTTTGGCGGCCATTTTGAAAAATAGCGGCCACACCTCCCATAGGGTTTTGGCGGCCATTTTGCAAAATAGCGGCCACACCTCCCATAGTAGTTTTCGAGATGGCTCTATAACTTAAGTTAACAGGACAGCCGTGGTCTACAATCATGAGAAGTTTCATGCTGTGTACATAATAAAGTTGCTCACTTATTCTCAACGTTTCTCCAACTAGTACAGGTGCAGTCCCGTGTGTATATGACCTTGCTGTTAAACGGACATAAAACCATAATCAATCAATTATTCTGGACACAGGACGCTATATAGATACCTAGTAAAAAGGTTCCAATATTGTTCATCCTACCAGTCGATCTGAATGAGGCTCCATATGGGATTATGATAATCTATTTTAATAAAGTAAATTTCATTGGATGTTATTTTTTGCCAAAGCGGACATAATGGCATGCATGTTATTATTTTAATTCTGCAAAAACCAGGAACCCACTTTTCCAACGTTTCGGCTCAAGGCCTTTATCAAGGAATTAGTTTCTACTTAACGCTAAGTGACATCCATTTTAGATTTCAAAATAAACATTGTGAAATCTAAAATGGATGCCACTTAGCGTTTAGTATAAACTAATTCCTTGATAAATGCCTTGTTGCGAAACGTCGGAAAAGTGGGTATCTGGTTTTTGCAGAATTGTTTAACACATCGTATTATTGCGGAAAGCTTATTATTTAATGAAACCTATCGAATATTTACATGTTAGCATATTTCAATACTGAACGAACATATGCATCTTACTGGTATTGGCACACTTTCATTTTACGAAATTTCCCGCAGCGAATCCCACCCCGACTCCGAAGCTATTGTAATTATAGAACGCAACAAACCATGCACAAAAATAAAAGTGTTGTATGTAAAACTAACCGCCTGGTTGGCTCATTAATAATTAGAGCGAGCTTAGAGCTAGTATTACATATTTAGAGCTAGCATTCATTATTTGAGTTTATGTAGATTTGGCGTTCCTAGAACGCCGAATCTACATAAGCTCAAATAATTATTGCTAGTTCTAAATTAGAGCTATCATTAAATGATTTGGAGCTTGCTCTAAATATTTAATGCTAGCTTTAATTATTTAGAGCTAGCATTAATTATTTCAGTTTATCTAGATTTGGCGTTCCATACATTAATAATTTAATAAAAGTTCTGGTGTAATAAAGTATGTCTTTATATAAATAAAACCGAGGAACATATTACAAGGAACAGAATGGTAACCATGGTGATGTGGACGCCGGTTGCCAGGTTACAGTTGTCCACGTGACAGGTCTCGTAGCAGAGTGTAGTGTTGTCATGGTGTTGGACGCACCCCTTGCCGACCCTCACCATCGTGCAGCCCCGGATGTACCGCACCAAAGTCCCTGCAGGGTTAGAAAACACAAGTTTTGCGATATAGTTTAACCGAATTCTCCGTATATACCCCATTCTCTGTCGCTTTCATATTTATATGGAATTTGCAAAACCTACTCTTTAGGTGCTACACCAAATAACCAAATACCACACCGTTTACTATTCTTTACTACTTTCATATTTCGTATGGATGTTGTGGGACCTATCTTTGTATAACCTACACCATGCTGCTCTGGATATTCACTAATTAAAATATAGGTGTAATTATTGTTAAGAAAGATAAATTCAATCTCCTGTGACCACGCTGGTGGTGGCGTAAAAAGTCAGCGGTTGAAATTGAAACTAATCCTTAAAGCAATCCTTCAAGTAATGTAAAGATATTACATGATATAGAAACTCTTACAAACTTTTGGACTTTTCGACATAAATGTACATGGCCAGACGTACGGACGGACATTTGGAACCTCAAGAGCAAACATATGTGGCACAAACATCAGCATTGGCAATGCCATACATCTCATAGCAATTGATCACCCTGGCCACATGGACTCTATACTGTATCACCTTAATATCAAAGGAATTTGCATCCTTCCTTTTCATGTAGTCGGTGAAAATACCACGGTTGGATGACACCTGCCCTTGTTGATGGTTGTGGTTGGTTGTAGATAAGAATGCATTAATGTATATGGGTCAACACGGAAATGAAAAAGTAAAAAGCAGCACAAGTATTCAACCTTGGGGATTTTGTTTTGAAAATATAGGGGGAAAATAAAAAAAATGTAGGCGAAATATAGGAATATAGGGATGTTTTCAAAATATAGGGGGAAAGTCGAAAATATAGGGGGATATAGGAATATAGGGGAAAGTTGACGCTCTGCAAATGGAAGAAATACAGCTATACTACATGTACTACCATTCCTAAGAAAAGCATATCCTTTTCTGCCTATCATTGTTCTATAAAATTTGCACCCGCTCTAACACTGTTTATACCACGAGATAATCACAAGCAAACAGTATTTCTTTCGTATCAAAAACCGATGAAACACTTCACCGACGTTAATATTTGCATACATTCCACTGCTGTACAATCAAGGCCACGGTCACTACTGACTTATGTTCACATTGTTTGTAAGACAAATGCGTTAACGTTTTTTTCTTTCTCAATGTTCGACCCACGGCTGGACATGGTCGAAGGTTATTGTTACATTTACGTCAGAAATATCGTATCATGAATTTGAGCATATATGCAGTACTTTCGGTACTTTGAATATCTGCTCCATCTAAGCAGCTGATTTACTCATACACATTCCGGGGCCGCAGTGCACGTCGCGTGATGCAGCCGCATCAAATTCAAAATTTCAGTTTGACCGTTGTGAACTGCTCTGGTGACGTAATGACGCGTTCTAGTGACGTCATGAGACACATGCGATGCGTAGGGGTTTGATTGAATGCCCCGAAATGAGCATTGTCTACAGCCATAGGCAAACAGCACGGGTTGTACGTTTCGACACGGCTGTAAGCGGTGTCAAACAACGGCAGTCATGTAACAATTATAACTGTTTAACCGCTTCACCAATTGTAATAATATTTGGCTACACTGACTGTCTATGGATGGTGCTTTGTTTCACGTGCACTCCACGTCTGAACACCGAGAGATATAATACACAGTAGGACATGTCCCTGGAACCTCCAAAGAGAAGGTCAAAGAACCTAGATTATTTATAATACGGTTTATATACATGTATAACGTACCGTTCCGGTCCAACTGACGCGCCGTCATACAGTTCACACCCTGTGAGAGACCCAGTGTTCGCTCACACGCAGTCGGTGCCGGTGGTGACGTCACACAATCCCCGCGGGGTCTGGAGGAACACTGTGAGCACAGCAAATGGGCAGTCGACGCTGGAATGGCAGATAACTCGTGAAAGGTATACATGTATGTACACTATTTGTTTTATAGACTACAAGTCAAATCTTCCGCTTACGAAGTCGTCCGCTTTGTAGCCGATTTCATCAAAATTGCAAAGTATACTTTTCTAGCAAAGTATACTTTGAGGGAGAAATTTTCAATTTAAGGATGAATTTATTAATTTGTATTATACTGAATTTATTACATTATCACAGCCATTTTGACTGTGATAATGTAATACTTTCTGTATAATAATTCTGCATATTTTTAATCATCAACTATATGCAGTGGTTAGTTCTATGTGATATAATGCATTTCGGGAAAAATAAATGATTACTCCCTCAAAGTATACTTTGCTAGAAAGGTATATTTTGCAATGTTGGTGAAATAGACTACAGGTAAGTTACATTTGCGGAACATTTGACGGTTTAGTTCACCCTGTACGGGCGGTCACAGCTTGTCCATGCAAAAACTCGAGTTCTATCGACGGATGGTAACCAAATCCGGCATATTGATTGAGTTTCAAAACTTTCCGATGACTTAATGGCGGACATTTTTAATTTTCGCATTCTGTATCCTTGCCCATGCAATATTGTTACGCGCCGGTAGTGGTGCGTACATATGACCCCGCATAGACCCTGTCTATGCTACGTGTGTGCTGCAAGCTCCTGCACGCTGTTCCAAACCCTTGCTGTGCGTATACTACCCAGTATCCTCTAACACGCGTTGCGGGCTATAGATGACTGATTGACCGACAAATGTGGTAGCGTCTGCCTATAGTTGCCAATCAGTAGATCTGTGTAGCCTGCAACCTGTGTCTCTCAGATCTGGACTAGACGCTGCACGTCTGTATGCACGGGAACACGGGTGTAGCTGCCGGTCTGGCAGTCCAGTGAACAGATAATAGACTAGATACATTCAATTATTTATTAACTTTAGTTCAGCACAAGAGATATCCGAGAGATGGTTCAAATGAACGGTACATTCGTCCGTACTACAATAAGTAAACTATCGTGTGGATAGACTAAACTGTTTATAATAAGTACCCAGCTAACAATTTTCGGTTGTAGGAACGTTGTTACAACGTTTTATGAAAGTTGCAGTTACGTTGCCATGAAGCCGTTGGTACAACGTACTCCAGGAAAGTTTTCCTGTCGTAGAAAGTTTTCCTGTTTTATGACGACATTCACAAGACGTTTTCACAATGACGTTGGTACAACGTACTTCACAAGACGTTTTCACAATGACGTTGGTAGAACGTACTTCAGGAAAGTTTTCCTGTCGTAGATTTCACGTGGTGATTTTACGTTTTATGACAACATTCACAAGACGTTTTCACAATGACGTTGGTACAACGTACTTCAGGAAAGTTTTCCTGTCGTAGATTTTACGTAGTAATTTTAAGTTTTATGACGACATTCACAAGACGTTTTCATAATGACGTTGGTACAACGTACTTCGTAGATTTCACGTAGTGATTTTACGTTTTATGACGACATTCACAAAACGTTTTCACAATGACGTCGGTACAACGTACTTCAGGAAAGTTTTCCTGTCGTAGATTTCACGTAGTGATTTTACGTTTCATGACGACATTCACAAGACGTTTTCACAATGACGTTGGTACAACGTACTTCAGGAAAGTTTTCCTGTCGTAGATTTCACGTAGTGATTTTACGTTTTATGACGACATTCACGAGACGTTTTGACAATGACGTTGGTACAACGTACTTCAGGAAAGTTTTCCTGTCGTATATTTCACGTAGTGATTTTACGTTTTATGACGACATTCACAAGACGTTTTAGTAATGACGTTGTAACAACGTACTTCAGGAACGTTTCCCCGTCGTAGATTTCACGTAGGGATTTTACGTTTTATGGCGACATTGACAAGGCGTTTTCACCATGACGTTGGTACAACGTACTTCAGGAAAGTTTTCCTGTCGTATATTTCACGTAGTGATTTTACGTTTTATGACGACATTCACAAGACGTTTTCACCATGACGTTGGTACAACGTACTTCATGAAAGTTTTCCTGTCGTAGATTTCACGTAGTGATTTTACGTTGTATAACGACATTCACAAGACGTTTTCACCATGACGTTGGTACAACGTACTTCAGGAAAGTTTTCCTGTCGTAGATTTCACGTAGTGATTTAGGGGATAACCATGCTTTGTTTTTCGATTTGGAGCGGTATGTGGGAGGTTTTATGGTCTGTGAATCAGTTTTACGGCGACGCGTCATGGTCTGTGAATCAGTTTTACGGCGACGCGTCAGCGGAGCCGTAAAACTGATTCACAGACCATAAAACCTCACACATACCGCTCCAAATCGAAAAACAAAGCATGGTTATCTCCATTCTAATGCACCTAGTGTGCTCCCCGCTTTCTATAAACGTCGTAGCATATCACGAAACAGTGATCTTTTTCATTGCGTCAGCAGGTTGTTGTCGTCATATCGATAACCGCCTCACACCCAAATGAATTTGAAGAAATTTAACTCCGCCGAAGAATATTCCCATTTCAAATAGAGATTAACGGACTTTTTCTAAGACATCTATACATTTATTCAACTGTAATGTTTATATTAACTATTGTATTGCTTTTGTATGTGTAGTTGCAACAGTTATTTGCTTTTATTCATTAAAGAAATGCCAACAATTCTACATTGGGTTCGTGTGACTTTACAAAGGAAATGTCAGCAACAACTTGTGTCAACAGGCCTAGGATTTCCTTGGATTTACGCCTAATTCAGGTGAATGCCAATCTGCAATACAGTTTATTATGTATAGTCATGTATGTGCACATTGTAATTCGTAAAGTTATAGGCTGGTACTGGCATAGTGAGTTGCATTTGAGCACTTTATTAAAATTCTTCTGCATTTTGGGCGGGTGGGGTAATATTTTTAGGAATTTGTTTGAAGGGCCACCACACTGAAGCCACGTTTGTCAGCCGTCGGTAGATTCTCTTTTCCGCTTTGGGTTGTACATGTCAATATGGCCGAATGGATAACCGAAAAATGTACGAAATTAATTTGGAAATATTTGCATTCCCCGCCGCGCTGGCCATTGTTTACAAAAGCGCGTAGGGTTACATAAATATGTCGAGTTGTAAAACACAGGCTGGTAAAACGGAGATTTTATATGCTGTGATTTTTCATATTTTATAGGCTCTGATTTCAATTGACCAATCAGATGCGTGCTTTCTAGTTTCGGTGCATTAGAATTTACGTTTTATGACGACATTCACAAGACGTTATAGTAATGACGTTGGCACAACGTACTTCGGGAAAGTTTTCCTGTCGTAGATTTCACGTAGTGATTTTACCTTTTTTGACAACATTCACAAGACGTTGTCATAATGACGTGGTAACAACGTACTTCAGGAAAGCTTTTCTGTCGTAGATTTCACGTAGTGATTTTACGTTTGATGACGACATTCACAAGACGTTTTCATAATGACGTTGGTACAACGTACTTCAGGAAAGTTTTTTTGTCGTATATTACACGTATGTATTTTACGTTTTATGACGACATTCACATGACGTTGTCATAATGACGTTGGTACAACGTACTTCAGGGAAGTTTTCCTATTGTAGATTTCACGTAGTGAATTTATGTTTTATGACGACATTCACAAGACGTTTTCATAATGACGTTGTAGCAACGTACGTCAGGAAAGTTTTCCTGTCGTAGATTTCACGTAGTGATTTTACGTTTTATGACGACATTCACAAGACATTGCCACAATGACGTTGGTACAACGTACTTCCTGTGGTAGATTTCACGTTGTGAATTTACGTTTTATGACGACATTCACAAGACGTTTTCATAATTACGTTGGTACAACGTACTCCAGGAAAGTGTTCCTGTCGTAGATTTCACGTAGTGATTTTACATTTTATGACGACATTCACAAGACGTTTTCATCATGACGTTGTAACAACGTACTGCAGGAAAGTTTTCCTGTCGTAGATTTCACGTAGTAATTATACGTTTTATGACGACATTCACATTACGTTTTCATAATGATGTTGGTACAACGTACTTCATGAAAGTTTTCCTGTCGTAGAGTTCACGTAGTTATTTTACGTTTTAAGACAACATACCCAAAAAATTGGCATATCGAAATTGGAACAATGTAATTAGGAACGAGTTCCTGTCGTTGATTTCACGTAGTGATTGTACGTTTTAATACAACATTCACAAGACGTTGGCATACTGATGTTGGTACAACATAAATTGGTAAAGTTTTCCTCACTAGATTTCACTTAGGGATTTTTACGTTTATGACAACATTCAGAAAACGTTGGCATAATGACATTGATACAACGTAGGGAATTTACCTTGTGCAACAACATTCCTGAAGCGTTGGCATAATAATGTTGGTACAACATATTTTAAGAAATTTTGTTTTCCTGTCGTAGATTTCACGTAGTGATTTTACGTTGTATCATTGTCATAATTTTAGCGTTGGTGCAGCGTTATCCATAAACGTGTTCTTGGCTAGATTTGACGTAGTGATGTTACATTGTATGAAAACATTCATTGACATAACAATTTCACGTAGTGATTTTTATGTCACATATGTTTCAAAGTTTTCCTTGAAGTACTGATCAGAACGTAAAATCACACACTGCATGTCAAGAACATTGTTCCTAAACAACGTCAATTACACCACTTTTCATACAATGTAAAATAGTGCTACATGAACTCTACAACGAGAGAACGTTGCTGGAATGTAAAAAAAACATTAACTTAGTCACATTTGGTGATTTGTTTTATTAAATCGGCATGACACAACTATGGAAGCGTCCTGGTGCCAATGAAGTATTGTATCTCCTAATTGGATAGCAACTCCTAATTAGGACCTATTATCTCATAATTAGGACTTAGTATCTCCTAATTATGAGTTAGTATCTCCTAATTATGACTTACGATCTCCTAATTAGGAATTACTATATGTGTCAATGTTAAAAAATCTCCTTAGTGTCTCCTAATTAGAGATAATAACTCCCAATTATGACTTAGTTTCTCCTAATCAGGAGTTACTATCTACTAAATAGGAGTTAGTATCTCAATTAGGAGATACATGTAGTATCTCCTAATTAGGAGTTACATATATTTTAGCATTGGCATCAGGATGCTTCTATACACAATAGCAGCATTTGAAGTAAAACGGTATTGCTTTCATCAGCAATAGAATAGAACATTACTATCTCGGTTGAACAGAAATACAGTTACAACAAAATATTGATTGTGACAGTCTTGTCAACAGCTATTGTCAGTTTAGGTCGGGTTAACGGGGTCCAATCCCATGAAGTGATGGAACTTTAGGCAGAGCTGGCAGAAGTTGTCTACGTAGTGCCGTAGTCTTGTCCTTCTTGGTTCTTGGTCAATCTCGCACATTTCATCGTCTCCTGTAAAATAACAGACATGTACAGCCAAATGAAACACCATCTATGTTTCTGGTCTACCAATACCAGCCAATATTTACGGCTAATACATAACATAAACTAAGAGTGCCGTAGGTCATAATATACGCTCGTCGAGGCATAGCCAGTAAACGAGGGGAGATAACACGCTGGAAAAAAATAAGAAACTCAATAGGGTTCTTTTTCTTGCCATAATAAACAAGTATACATTGTGATCACGAGGAAAAAGATACAGACGCGAAAATTAAAAATAGCCATTATAAGCGCGGAAATAGCTCATTATTTTGTTTGGAAAATCGATCAATTCCCTCTTGCATATGTATACCGAAGCATAACTTGCGTTATTGCATGGAAAATGACATAGAAGGCGAACGTAACAAATAGCCACCAAGGGGACATAAATAATTCGATAGTTTTTGAAATGTGATTCTTCGTATTGTCGTGATAAACTTGTATGCTGAATTTGGTGGTTCAGATGTGTCAAGTGGAACTTGAGTTATTGCGTGGAAAATGTTACATAATGCGAAAATTAAAAAACTGTCCACCAAGGGGAGATAAGTCATCTGCAACTTTTAAAAATCAATAGGGGTCTTTGTCTTGCCGTGATAAACATACATGCCTAAGTTGGTCACGGTCCGTCGAGTAGCACTCATATTATTTCGTGGACAAGCTGTGTCCATGGCCCGCCGGCCCGCCCGTACATGGTGAATACAAATACGTCCTCTATTTTTTGTTTCGAACGGGCGTATACACAGATAGTACATGTATTGCATTAATAATATAATTCCATTATTTATTATACAATGTATTTGCAACTCAACTTTGAATTGATTTTATGTTTTGCTATAAACATAAAATACAAATGTACATGTGGGAATATTGTATTTTTGGTTCGTTGTGCATTTCGATACTGTTACATGTACGGGATTATTTTGTCCCGAAAATACTACATTTGGCCGAGAGAAAATATGTATTTGCAGAACAGACGCAACACATTAAAACACAATTGACAATGAGATTGAGTGCTGAAGATGACAGCTGCTCCAATCGGACAAAGGGTTAAATTGTATTTGCAAAACAAAAGAAATAAATACAAATGATAAAAACGTGAAAGTCCTCAGTGACCTTGACCTTGGGGAATCAAATATGAACACCCAGGGTAGTGAACCATCAATGCCAGACAGGCATGGATGAAGTTTGATGGTCCTGAGCCCAGAGAAAGCGGGAACTTTAAAGAATGTATAAACATATTGGCGAATAGGTGAATACGTCTACCTCACGCATGTGTGGGCGACATAAAAATCCCGTTTAAAAACTATGCAACTATTATATTGTGATAGTGGAGGAACTGTAATAATACTATGGTGGCTCGTTAGGGACATTTCGTCTCTTCGTGGTGACGGAACGAAGATTAGCGAAGAGAAGAAACGAGGTTTAATAATTAAACTTCGTCTTTTCGGTAAGCTAATGATCGTCTCTTCGCCCCGAAGGGACGAAAATTATCGCCCTATAAGGTCGATTAAATTTGCGCCTCGTAAATTTGCGCCTCTCGAATAAACACCCCTTAATCTTCGTTTCATCGTTTCGTCGCGACGCTGTTTAACGCCTGTAGGACGCGAATTATCGTTCCTTCGTCACGAAGGAACTAGTCAAGAGACGAAATTTAGTGTCCTTAATCTTCGTTTCCTCGTTTCTTCGCCACGCGAGCAAACGATAATTTTCGTCCCAAACGATAATTATCGTCTCTTCGTCCCTTCACCTCAAAGAAAGAAAGAAGACGAATATTAGCGCGTTCCGGTCGCACGTGCGCAGATCTGTACTAACAAGCAGACTGCCATTTTATAATAATTAATAATATCCGTGTTGTTTCTCTGGTTTTTTTTATGTATGACGTTTTTAATATGTACTGTGTATGTAAGATTATACGAATTGAAATTTGGCTATCAAAGTGCATGTGGATTAAATTAATTCTATTAGTTTCTACTTTCGGGTTTACCATGTTTACATGAATTAAATCTGAAAATCAAAAGTAGCAATTAATATTAATTAATTTGCACAAGTAATTTGATATCCAATCTGATTCTATTATTCTTACTTATACAGTACATATATAAAACGGTAGACATAAAAAAAGAGACAAAACATTGATATATTATTAATTATTCATACAATGGCAGTCTTAATTGTTAGTACGCATCTGCTCATATGTGACCGGAACGCGCTAATCTTCGTCTCTTTTATCGTTCCTTCGCGCGAAAAGAGAGGATTAAGAAGCGATAATTATGATTTCTTCGCGGTTTCGTTCCATCGCCACGAAGGAACGAAACCGCGAAGAAACGATAAATAGCGTCATGTAGGCGTAAAACAATGAGACAATGCGACGAAACGAAGAAACAAAGGTTAAGGCGCTTATATTTGCCAGGCGTAAATTTGCAAATTATCATCTGACAGGGCGATAATTAAAGTCCATTCAGGGCGAAAAGACGATAAATAGCGTGGTGAAAACACGAAGTTTATTTATTAAACTTCGTTTCTTCGTTTCTTCGTTTCTTCGCCACGCTAATCTATGTTCCGGCGTCACGAAGAAACGAAATGTCCCTAACGAGCCACCATATAGTACAGTGGAACCCCTCTAAACCGAACATCCTCCGAATGTGTCTTATTTAGATGGGTTTCAATGTAATGTATGTCATTGTCCTGTCTGTTCATAACAGAAAATGACAAGATGTGACCATCGAGTGTTTAATTACAATGGTATCTCTCTAAACCGGAAACCCTGAGGACCTCCCAAGGTGTCCGGTTTAGAGAGGTTCCACTGTATTGCCATTTTGCTATCACGGTTGTACTATTACCAATGCCACTATTGATAGGTGCATAACACATACCTTCACTGGCCGATTCTTCCATTATGAGTCTAACAGGTGAATTTCCATCAGACTCCAAATTTGATGCGTCTCCCGCCATCCTTGCCGTCTGCGTTGCATTAATCCAGTTATCTAAAATGAAATTTAGTTGTAAGTTAAAAAGTTGTACAAAGTCATGAACAAAACAAAATTATATAGTAACTTCTCTTTTTTTTTCGAATGTATTAGAATGTCACATATATTTAATGTAATAAATAGTATTTCAGTGGAGCCTCTCTCAATTGGACATCCAGGAATAATTGACTTCAATGTAATGTATGTACACTTTATCTACATATATAATGATACTGTTTCAAGATTGATAATTAACTAATAAACTTATTTGTACATAAATGGTATGGTCGGTTGCCATTAGTTACAAGCCTAGCTCTGATATATGACTATGACTAGACTCGGCTTATTAAATGTTGCCCAGTCTAGCACCTGATCAAATCGAATAGCAGTATTATGTCATTGGGTGATTACGGGGATATATAGCATCGGTACAGTCCAACAACGTTTTACTAAATTACATTAAAGTGCGTTTTTGGCGGACGATTGAATAACTACTTGAAATATATATTTTCTTTTGTTCATAGTAACATATTAAAACAACATATTGGACGTAACAATTCGATGCTTTGTTTTGCATAATTAAAATGGAACATGTTGTAGAAAAGTACATACCTTAATTTGCACAATATGTCGGTCTTCTCAAATAGGCAAGCATTCACTCTTATAAATCCAATGACAATATGAATGCTGAAATACCGCCCCGAACATTAATTGTGCCACAGGTTTCAAGGGCAATTTTGATTGGCCATCGACAGAGCGTGGTATAATGTTATTATGTGCAAGCTCAAGGGAAAAAGGGGACGAGTTGTGGTTGGGAGTTTATTGTTGGCAACGTAAAAATTAAAAATTCTAGCATGTACAGGGTGGAACCCTACTAAAACCGGACACCTCCGGGAAAATGAAAAATAAGGATGTTTACTTAGATGTGTCGCTGTTTATGTATTTTCTTTGATTACAATGAATGGTTCATGATTGCCAAAACAACTATCGAATGGCAAGTAATCATGCAACGTGCTCCCATAAGGTCTGATTTACGTGGAACATTCCTCCAAACCCGGACCACATTGGGGGCAAACAAGGGTGGTCCGGTTTATGGAGAGGTCCGCTGTAGTTTACAACGTAATGATTTGGCCAGAATTATTTACGCAGGACGTAACGTCATTAAAACCTGTTTTGTTTTTTTTTAAACATACGAACAGTCTTCAATTTGAAATTTATTATTCGCTCGCCATTGATCCACTTTCTGTGATTAAACTGAAAATTAAAATAAAACAAACCAAACAATTAGAGTAGGCACAAAACTCTCAAGAGATGGGAATCAGAACACTGGCAGCCAAATAATTACCGTGGATGAGGATACTAAAAGAACCATACATCGGGCCCATAATGCCGTTACTCGCTTCCTCCATCCACCGATAATTAGGCACACCATTGAAGTCAGATACTTGGGAATTAGACAGATTTTTCTTTCAGCATTTGTTTTAATTCCAAACATGTGTTTGCCCTGAAGACACCATAACCGTATCTCTAGGCTGGGTGTGTTAATTCAGGTCGTACCAACCATATTGGCAAGAGAAATGGACTGGGTATTCAATTTTATGTTCCGGGACCGCACTTTCAATAAAACAAAACAAAACCGTAACACTGTACGTTTTTTTTTTTTTAGGGAGATTTTTTAAAGGGGGTTGTTTGGGGTTTTTTTTAACAAACTATAGCTACTATGTAGGGGCTGACGCCTAAATTTCGAGTTTGTAGCTGTTGAATTCGGATCCATGGACGATGCAGGTGGTTGGAACATTGGTTCATGTGAGAGCCGTTTATATAACATCAACTGCTGACTGATAGCAAATAAAACCGCAAAATAATTAGTTTTGTTCGGTCAGATTCCTGGCTGACTGTGGCGGTTCATAGAGTAAACAACATTACATTTCCACTGTATAACCCTCCCGGGCCGCGAAAGGGTTGTCCGGTTAACTTCCTGAGCG
Source organism: Conchocele bisecta (assembly GCA_029237695.1). Classification (NCBI taxonomy): domain Eukaryota; kingdom Metazoa; phylum Mollusca; class Bivalvia; order Lucinida; family Thyasiridae; genus Conchocele; species Conchocele bisecta. Next base: position 123,701,686 of record CM055267.1, on the reverse strand, counting down.
CACGAAACATTTGTTTTGTGCCAATTGATTTAGACAATAGATACTGTATTCATTCTGTGCATGATATACTTTTCCGCAATTCGCATAAAAAAGCTGACCACGCCAGTGAAAAAGACATCAGCCTACCGTAATATAACATTATCGGGAACCAATTTAGTAGGAGCGGCCATCTCTAAAATATTTAACTCGTTCAACCCCTAAGTTCAACTAACTTGGACGATGTATCCCTGGTAAATGGAATGGAAAATTTTGAATATGTTAATTTTGCAAAACCAATTTTAAACAGTCACACAATGGATTTTCTTTGAACTTGTCCCATTATGAAAAAGGGGTGTTTTTTGTTTAAAAAAAATGGGAATTATTACTTGCAAAAATGTGGCGGATCCGAGGAGACATCTCGTCACGAGCTGGCTCATATTGATCTACACTATTTGCCAATACCACTAATACAGGGCCTGTGGTGTTTGAAATGGGTTAATTAATAGCTGAACGGAAAGAACAGAAACAGAACATACGTTTATTTAAAGTCAGGTTACAAGGTAACAACATGACTGAATTTGGTAATCTATTTGTAGGTGGGTAAAACATGGTTGGCAATGTAACGCATTTGTGTCAGATATAAACTTTGAAGGGGAAGGGGGCAACGTAAACGTATTTAGCCAGTTATTAAGCCAGGCTATTTTGACAACGTGTATATTCAAATGCTTATATGACAACGTGAATATTATGTTTTGAGAACTGTCACATATTTGGTTGCAGCGACGTTATTGTAGCAACGTTCTTTTGACAACGTTTATATCATGTTGTCACGCAATGCTATATGACAACGTGAATAGTATATTATGTAGTATTGAATTCAAGGACCCACCTCGCTACTTGTTTATAATAGTGTCACTACATTCCACAAGTTCTAAAAATTACATATGTTCCCTATGCAGATATAATCATTTAGTCATATTATTTGTACTGATGATAGTCACTCGCGGTGTTATCAGGCTATTTTCATATATAAATGAGGCATGATATTTTTTAATTATTTATACTAATTAAATGCGTCACCTTATTTTCGACAGATTAAAGTATGATCAATGCACATCCAAAAAATAAATACATACAGAGAATAAATAGTAATGTCCGTTAACATTTTAAGGAAACACGGTTATCACCCCTGATAGCAGTGTGGAAATTTACCTCTGATATAAAAAGTATAATAATGCCAATCAAAACGTGGGGTAATGGTCAATGAATGTTTATTTTACCAGAAAATGTCATATCTACAGAATATACAAAACTACCTATCTCCCTATATCATATCCTGACATGTGGCCTACTGAGTGGGCATGTACATTTAATGTGGGTACGCTGTTCCTGTGAGCTGAACGCGGCCATCTTGACTTGGGAGACGTCACGTTACAAGGTATTATCATGACGTCATGAACGCTGTCATTAGCTTGACGTCAGGTCTTACTCACAGGTGGAAGACTCGGACATAGGACCCAATAAATGGCTCATTTGAAAAATGTTACCCCATCCACCCATTTCCTTACAATATACAGTATAGCCTTTCAAGGTTGGCAAGAGCTTGGGACAATGCCATAGACAGGCTTAGTTTCGGGCTCGCTCAAACACCACACGTTCCAAATTTTCTGCTGACTTACGACTCTGGAACATAATAAATGCCTTAGGTCCCCAAATATATTCACTTTAAACATCTGTGTTTAGTATATTGTTAGTTACAAACGTTTTGTTAGCTACCAGAGTTACAGAAAAATATCTCTTTCCGAAAGAATCCCACACACACATCGCCACCTGATTGGCTGCAGTATTGTAACGATCCAGTTTAGGATTTCCCTTGTCCTCATTATTGATCATTCTGCGAATATAACAAAGGAAACCCGAAAGTAAAGCTCACAGAAGGTTATGTCGAATGACTGTAGTATACAGAAAATACACCACTTGTCAGCAGTAGTTTACACCACTCTCGTGCTTACGGTAATACCATATATGGAGAAATGATGTCAGTAACGTCGCAATGACGTGTTCCGTCGGCCAATCAAATGCAGACACACCCCCTGAATCTCGAGACCGTCGCCTTCACAACGACCCGCCTCCAGAAATTAATTAGCACACATCTTCAATGTGTACGAACCCGATTTTTCGATATGATGTAATCTGTGACGTATTTTTTACGTAGTAACAAACGGACGGATTTTGATGATATGTAGCTCATCAAATACGATGACATGTATTATATGGGTGCTCTGAAAGTTATGTACAATAACTTGTAACTTTCACAAAGAGTTGAGTACCGTTTATTTCTTACATTCACGTGCTCTAGTTTTTATTTACATTTACGGTAACCGATTCTTCGTCAAAACGACATAATTATAAGATTAAAGCAGCTAATACAATAAAGGGCAATGTGTACCGCATTTGCTGCGGTATATTTCATAAAAATATATAATTCCATTAGAAAGATATTAAAAGAAATCTACTGTAAACACATCTAAAAAACATGACGTCACGCCGTTCGGAAACACGTACGTGATTCCACACCTTGCTCTCGGCCATATTTTACGCTTGATTCGCTTTGTTTTTATAAAGTATCGTGTGTGACATGCAATAAAACGTTTCTTTAACCAGGTGAGCTGATTATCTTGAAACAATGCCCTCGTGATTGGGTCCTACCGCTAAACAAATTCAGTTTGCTACGCTCATCATTTGTTTCGCGTAAATCACTCGTGCATCATGTCACGATAATTAGCTTGTCTGGTTAAATAAACGGTAGTTTCTACATTTAAAACTACAATTACGAGTGTCCAATTTGTAATGTTTCATTACTGCATTAGCACAAGTAAAAGTTTACTGAGAATAAATCACACAGTCTGATCGAGTTATTTAATTATATTATACTTACATTATAGTCAATGTTTTTGTCATACTGTCCCTTTAAACAATAGTTAACAGAACCGTCGCCAGCGGTATCACACCAGTTTAGTGTCATCCGAATTATGGTGGGTGGGGGGGGGGGTGGTTTCAAACACCCGAACAAAAGGAGTTTGTTTTTCTAGAAGTTTGGGATTTGCATCCAATTGTTCCTCTACGAATGCGTTCGAGCAGTACAGACGTGTTCCTATTTGCAATATATACCTTTCCTTCTTGCGATACCAATGCTCCCCCATATCCAGATATTCGGAATTCTGTGTCTACCGGCAGGGTTTCTAGTTTCTTGCATAGTATCCACTTCTTGTTCCACAGATATACCATCTTGTCGAAATGTTCCACTGTGGTGTCCATCTCTTTGCATGTCTCTATTCTCTCTATCTCTTCCTCGTCTAGCCTTTCCAACATGATTGCAATCCCTTTTGGAGCTACAATATTCTCTAGGAGGACTCTGCGACTCCCTTGTTTCCCGAATGGTTCGGAGAACATTGAATTCTAGTGGGAAGTATGTGGCACCACATAGATAGAATGGGTGTACTCTTCCAAATCCTTCTGCAATAGCGTATCTCTCCAATATTTCTGGGGTGGATGATAGAACATCGGAAAGGGGTTTCGGTGCCCAACACAACATTGGAAATGGTCCTTGTCCTGGGTGGCGTTGTCCTTCTAGAGTTCTTGCTTGTATTGCTAGAATTGTGCCGCCAAATGTTTTCTATGTTTTTGGGATGTTTTGGAATCCAAGTACCTCCACGTGGGCTGGAACAAATGGGGTGTCTCTGTCTACCCATAGGTCTAGAAGTTTTGTAGTTTTCTTGTGTATGCGAAACTCTGTGCTTGCTTCGTGTAGTGTTTGAAAATATAAACTAGATGGGAGTTTGTTTTTTCTCATTCAACATTGATATTTATTTTTATATCTCTAGTATGTTTCATTTGGTCTGAAACTGTTGTGAGGGTTCGCGGTAACGAACTGACCCCCTATATACTACTGAACAAACCTTTTTTCGCAATTCCCGCGAATAAATCGACGAGAGATGGCTGAGTCAGAGACATTCGTTTTTTCCGCCATGATCAGGATACATGTGGTCTTTATCACGGAAAGTTTCAAACACCCGAACAAAAGGAGTTTGTTTTTTCTCATTCAACATTGATATTTATTTTTTATCTCTAGTATGTTTCATTTGGTCTGAAACTGTTGTGAGGGTTCGCGGTAACGAACTGACCCCCTATATACTACTTGTTCCGAAGTTGTTTTGACTTGTTAAAGTTGTTTCAAACTTTGAACCCTACGTATTTCACATTCTTTCCCATAAGCCCAAGTCTGGGACACAAATATGAAGTGCAAGATTATATAAATATTGCCCTTGGTTGAGGGTGATATTGTGGATTATCTCCTAGAGGGAACACTATTATAATGTTCTCGTGGGGAGATAAATAGAGGATAATCCATCGTACACATTCACATTCGCTATTTGATACCATGCTCAAACGTATAGCGCGTGCTGTTTGCACATGGCTATTGACAATGTTCATTCTGGGGCCCGCCAACACTGACGTATTATATCTTCTCGCATGACGTCACAACGACGTTTTAACGTTACGTTATATGACGCGTAACACGTGCTGCGGCCCCGGAATAAGAATACAGAAACAATAACTGCATGAACGGAACGAGTTATCAAAGTACTGAAAATACTGAATATAATGCTGAAATTACATTATATTTTTGTCAGAAATGTAACAATAACGTTTGAGCATGTCCAGCCGTTATTTTGATCAATCGAAATTAAAGCCTTATAAAGTGGTCTGTTGATCATGGTGATTGGTGTCTATCTCCATCCGACGGATGGCGTTTAACTGTAAGGGTAAAGACTGGAGAACCGATTTTTCTTCACAAAAAAGTCCAATTTTTGCTTCGTGTAGTTGTGGCCCTGATGTGCCGGGAATTGTCTCAAATGATGGGGTTTTTTTCTTCAAATTTTCCTGGGGGAGGACCCCCAGACCCCCCACTGTGGCTTCGCACCTTCGCCACTCGCACAGTCGGTCTTCGACCAACTTTTGCGCCCCCCCCCCCTTCTCAAATTCCTGAATCCGCTCCTGAAATAAGTGTATAGTTGTGTCACTATTCCTCCAGTTCTAAAAATTACAAGTGCCCGCTATACAGACATAATCATTTAGTAATATTTAGTTTACTGATAGTGATTCGCGGTGGTATTATACAGATTATAAAGCATGAGCATTGATCACCAAAAAATAAATACAGAGAATAAATAATAATGTCCGTTAACATTTGAAGGAAACACGGTTATCGCCCCTGATATCAGTGTGGAAATATATGTCTGATATAAAATGTATAATAATGCCAATCAATACGTGGGATAATGGTGAATTGAATGTTTATTTTTGCCAGAAAATTTCATATCTATAGAATATACAAAACTATATATCTCCCTATATTATAACCTACTGAGTGGAAATGTACCTTTAAGTGTCGTATATCTCCATAACCCTATGTCCGCGTGACTTGACACTTTGCATACATCTTTATCATTGATCATGTTGATAAGTCATATTTTCATTAGATGACAGAAACATGCGGCCTCAAAAGATCAAGTTCTAGACTTTGTGTTAGCAGTTCTCTAAAAAATGAGTTAAATATTGTGTAACGTATTGCGATAAAGTGTTACATTACTTCATATATATGCAATCCTAAGTCATGATGACTTTAAACTTCATCATTTGCATGGGCTTCTTTACCACAACACACATACATGTATATATACTTTCATTGCATAACCCACAATTATGCCACATGCCCAAGGTCAATGCAAAACGACTGAAAAGTGTGTTATACACTTTATATATATTTACGTGTGCGTAAAAGTTGTTCATTACTTTATAAAATCTGCAATCATAAGACTTTAGACTCATTGTCGTCATGTATGAATGTCAAGGTCAATAGCTGCCTTATATCTCTGCAACAATAAGTCTGAAATGATTGACTTGAATTTTCAAATGTGTTTATATATATATATATATATAATATATATATATATATATATAATTATATTATATTCTAAACGTCCGTACATTGACATTGGCTGACTGGTACACGTACGTCACTTTATTCAACGATGGTTCGGGTAACTGCAAATACCATAAATAAACAAAAAAAAAGTTTTCGTCGAAATGCAGATTATGTATGGAAGCGTCCTGGTGCCAATGCTGAACTATTTATGTTTAAGTCCTAATTAGGAGATGCTAAGTCCTAATTAAGAGATATATCCTAATTAGGACTTAATATCTCATAATTATTAGTTATTATCTCCTAATTTAATTAGGAGTTAGTATTTCATAATTAGGACTTATTTTTTATAGTGTCATACTTAACAATATTTCAACATCTGGCACCAGGACGCTTCCATATATACTCGTTGCATTGAAGCCAGTTGTGAAAACTCGGCAAATCTGTTATATGCCACGGAATGATTAAGAGGTTTCCGGTGGCTTTCAATTTCCGGTCTGCTCAGTAGAGGTGATTTGTCAATGCTGACCTTTACTTGCCATTGGGCAATTACAAAACCGATTACTGAGCACGTTGCCATGGGCAAACTACGGTGGCTCGCTAGCACGGTGGGTTTAGCACGTCACGGGCACCTGCTATTTGGACGGGGTGCACTCATTCAGGTAAGAAACATCGTTCACTGCGGACCCTACCTTCTTAAATATCTCGGCAACTGCCAGATTAAGCCATAACACATATGTAATCTGAGACACCATTTATTGGTATCCACCACCGTGTGGACGTTTCACGTCGTACGACTAAGATTGACAAGAAAGTTGGCATTAGTAATATGTTGGGAAATCTTTGGTGGATGCTATCATTCAATGCATGCACCTTATAATTATGTAGGTGGGAAATGGTAGCGATAGTCAACCGCATTACTGCATGAAGTAAATGTATGGCAATCTGAACATTACTGTCGTACGTAGTTTAGTGAAGCGGGCCTCTGGTCTACAACGTTGCACTTACCTACGGTTGTGGACAAGGCGAGTATGAAGCAGGTGACCCCCAGGTCCCCGATGGCGGCTCCGTACATCAACATTAGTCACTAGCTCCGCAGCTTGGCATTACCCACAGCGCATGATTTATGCAAACTTCCGATACGCAATTAATCCAGGTCCCATTTCACCGAGTCACATAACAAACCACATGGTCCGAAGTTGTGCTGGAACATTATATATATAGCAATATGTAACACATGGGAGCTGTACTAGTAACGCGTTACTTGATGTTAGTAACGCGTTAATAAAAGCAAGTAGCGCGTTACTATATACGGAATTACGTATAATAAAAACTAAAAATAAGTTATGCGTTACTAAAACAATTTAAAGCAATTAAGGCGTTATCAGTACAGCTGCAATGCGTTACATATTGATATTGTATTTTAAAGATCATAAAATCACTCATGCCTATATAACGATTCGGACTTTCAGTAAACTTATTCTAGCACTTGTGTAACAAACTACTACTGTCTGTTTCACGAAACCTGCCAAAATTTTATGGATACATGTATATTCAAAATGTTTTTTTCGATGTCAAATTTTATCTGAGCCTTCTTTTTATTTTGTCAACTATTTATTTTGTTACGAAAAAAATGTTTTCCCCATGTTAAATCCAACAGAGTAAAGATGTCTATCAGTATGGGGATTTCTAATTTCAGAAATAGACCGATTTTCAAAATTTAACTTTTGTTTTCTTAGATCATTTTCAAGCAATCTATCCAGGTCAATTACCAAAATTTCTCGTTTGTTTGACTCCTCGCACAGCTTCTCTGTCTCCTTTTCCCCCATATTTCGTAATAAATTCAATATTTTACCAAATTTCGGCTCATTCTTAAATTTTGGTAAAATTTAATACAGATTATATAAAAAATATCGTTTTTGCATAGTTTATGTGGCTGTAAAATTTGGGCAGGTTTCGTGAAACAGACAGTATGTATGCATATGTGGCTGTGATTGAGAAATGTGGCTTCTGGGTGTATGCCCAGTCTGGCTCCTAATCGTCTAGCTACAATAATTCGCCTCCGATATGTTATATACGGTTACAATTTGACACATTAAAAAAATGTGAGCAACCGAAGTGCATACCCAAACCTGTTGCATGTAGGTAAAAATTTAGTAAACTGTATATTTTATATCCTAAAAACAAATAGAAGTTGATGTAGAACTAGTAAATTGCCAAAACTAATAGAACAGGGAAATCATTTTCCCATGGAAGCCATCTTTTCTCTCGTTGTTGTTCAACATTCATATTGTCTCTACTAATCGTCTGGCACACTTATGAACACAACTCGCCAATGAGCTATACGGAGGTATAGCTAGACGCATAACGCATGACTTCATGGCGAACAGTCCATGTGCTCGTTTCACTATACTTCGTACGACTAAAATGTTCGTAAGTTCAAAAGTATGATAGTCTGTAAATTTTACATTAACACTGTAAACAATTATCGGATTTACATTTATAGAGCATACACCCAGACCCTTACAGCCACATAAACTATGCATATGCAGCCTACATGTATGTTCAATTAATGTAAATCCATCAATTGAAACTTCTTCCAGACTATCCTAAAGTTGAACTTACGAACATTTTAGTTGTACAGAGTTTAGTGAAACTGCCCCCAGACCCTTATCAGACTTTGCTTATCACGGGCTGGTCTGGGTCAACAGTGGTCACAAATGTCATAAGCCCCATTTATTCAGTCACAGTCACGTACATGTGTGTGTTTATAGGTTTGCTGGCGTAAAATTCGTTAGTTTCATTGTTGTTGTTTGTTGGTTACATTTTATCAAGCCGCCAAATATTTCAAAATTAAGGCCAATAAAATAAAACATTAAACTATTTGGTAAACTGGGGCCCGTTTCACTAAACTTCGTACGACTAAGATGTTCGTAAGTGCACATTTAGGATCGTCTGGAAATTTCAATTGATGGATTTACATTTATTGAGCATAGGCTGCAAACGCAGCCTACGCTCAATAAATGTAAATCCAATAATGTTTACAGGAAAACGTTGCTAATGTGAAATTTACAGACAATCATAATTTTGTACTTACGAACATTTTAGTCGTACGAAGTTTGGTGAAACGGACGGGCCCCAGCTGGATAATGACAATGCAAACCAAACGCTGAAACCCCTATAAAAACATGTGCACGGAAGCCCCGCAGGGACATGGCTTTTTTTTGTATTAATTCTTCCCACGAAATAACAATTCGTTCCCTCAATTTAACAATTGGTTCCCTCGAATTAACAATTCGTTCCCACGATATAACAATTCGTTCCTACGAATTAACAATTCGTTCCCGTGTGAACGAATTGTCATTTCGTGGGAACGAATTGTTAAATTAAGGGAACTAATTGTTAATTCGTGGGAACGAATTGTTAATTCATGGAAACGAATTGTTAAATTTAGGGAACGAATTGTTATTTCGTGGGAACGAATTAATAAAAGAAAAAAATTCTACGTCCCCTCTGAAAGTTTTCATATGTGTACATTTCACAGGTGGAAGTATCGGACTTTTGACACAAACTACATGCCCATTAAAAAATCCCATTACCCCACCCAATTGGTACTACATCTCTTTGTACATGTAGTACAAAGTGGGTGGGGAAATGGGCATGTGTTTTGTGTCACAGGTCCGAGTCTTCCACCTGTGGTACATTTATGCCAATTTATACATATTTTTGTTCATCATAAAACAAATCAATTCATGTAATACAATAATGAGAAGATATTCAATTATAAATAGTAACAAACAATGACCCATTGTTCATTAATAATTCTATAGTGGAACGCGCATATTTTAGCTAATTAAAAAATTCAAACATGTATAACGTTTTAACTATCAGTCATTAGTATTGCATGTGGCTTTCAGCATTCAATTCATATTATCAAATCCAACCATTTATAGAAAAAAAAATTGCATTTATTGCTTTTCCCGTTTCATGTATGTACCAACGAAAGGCTGTTATTACCACTCATTTAACAGGTTAACAGATGCGCAGTTTACGCCAATATATACGTGTATAACATGAATTGTCTCAACTCTTTGCATGCTGTGGAACTCGTGGGCTATACAGAGATCAAAAATAGCAGAAATTATATTTCCTTTTATTTATCTCCGTAAATATCATGAATATGTCTCGGAATTTCATTAGAATCGAGTCCAGAGGACGCAATTTTAATGAAATTCCAAGACACATTTACATAAGTCCAATCATAGTAGAAAAAATTCTTCAGTAACCGATTTCATCAAAATTGCAAATTATACTTATGTAGCAAAGTATACTTTGAGGGAGTAATCATTTATTTTCCCCGAAATGCATTATTTCATATAGAACTAACGACTGCATATAGTTGATGATTAAAAGTATGCAGCATTATTATACTGAATTTATTACAATAACCACAGCCAAAATGGCTGTGATAATGTAATACTTTCAGTATAATAAAAATTAATAAATTTATCCTTAAATTTAAAATTTCTCCCTCAAAGTATTCTTTGCTAGATAAGTATACTTTGCCATGTTGGTGAAATAGGCTACTGATTTGTTGGCTGTTATTTTCACCGCTAGCTTGCAAATAGTTTTAAAATGACTCTACCTGTTGTAAGACGTTTTGACTAATATGTAATTACGCCAAGAAATCGTAAAAACAATAACACAGTATTTGAGTTTGCCGTAATTCCGCACGTGGGTGACACTGCTGTTTCCGTTGTTGGAGAATCCAGCAGAAATATACATTATCCATCCCGGCAGCCGCGCATCACGCTATTGTGATAATTCAATCTGATAGCCGTATAAATCTAAACAGATGTTATTGTTTTCTAGCCATGTCAATACTACCGCGGTGAAACGTAGGAGAAACTCTTTTGACCAATCCATCATGGCAACACCATTGTGGGATGTTGTGTTTTCCGAATAACTGGATGAGAACATTCAAAACATAGAAAATTACTTAGCACGTCAGCGCCTCTGGAAATTGGGAATTAAGGAGACGAATGCAACACTTCCAATAACGAGTTGGCATTCATTCAGTTGTGCCGTTAGAAGCGTATTTTGGTGTTTGATTGACGTTTTCCTGGAATCGTCGGCATTATCGTGTCAATTTCTCCCAGGCCCTGACCGGCGCTCTCTTATACCCCATACGCGTCACCAGCATTTATGAAAATGGAGTTCGACTTTCAGCTATGAAGCAACCGAAATATGTAAGGGGTCCAGGGGTTGCCTCTGGACCACTTACACATTTCGGTTGCTGCACAGCCCCGGCATGTTGAAAGAAAGTTTTTTTTATTCCCAGAAGCCAATTGTACGGAGCCCCGCAGTAGATATGGATTTTTTTTAATTAATTCGTTCCAACGAAATAATAATTCGTTAATTTAACAATACGTTCCCACGATATAACAATTCGTTCCCACGAATTAACAATTCGTTCTCGTGGGAACGAATTGTTATATCGTGGGAACGAATTGTTAAATTGAGGGAACGAATTGTTATTTCGTGGGAACGAATTGTTATTTCGTGGGACAATTAATGAAAAAGAATTATACGTCCCCTGCGGGGCTCCGTACAATTGCATACGGGTAATGCAGGTCTTGCAATTGACCGTATACACACACATATATATATGAACTGAAACAAAAAGCCTGGGTTAGTAAGCTGCAATAATGGACTATTTAACAGACTATTTAGCTCCAGTTGTGAATCCCGGTAAGGATGGATTCACCTTTGAGATACACATACACCTCCATCTCACAAGGAGAAGAAGTAATGTATTGTAGTCCGACCTGTTGGCTACTTGATACAAGACTATCTATCAAATAGATATGAGGACCAAGTGTTCACCTATGCGCTACGTTGAAGCCGCCGGACATGGCAGAGGACCCTACCCACCAAGAAAGAGAAATACATCAGTCAACGCAGCAACCCCGTGGAATAGGGGATATACTTATTTGTATACGCCAGTTTGGAATATTATGTATGCACGTTGTACGGGTGGGCGGGCAGAGCTTGTCCACGCAATAACAAGTTCTAATGGACCGATCGTAACCAAATTCGGTATACATATTTACCACGGCAAGACGAAGAAGCCTATTGAATTTCCGATGACTCATCTCACCTTAGTGGCCATTTGTAATGTTCGCACTCTGTATCCGTGTTCACGCAATAACTCAAGTTCAACTAGACCGATCATAACCATTAATCGCTTTGCATGTTATCACAGCAAGACAAAGAAGACGATTGATCCTCAAAAAATTCCGATGACGTATCTCCCCTTGACGGCCATTTTTATTTTTCGAACTCTGTATCATTGCCCACGCAATAACTCAAGTTCCACTTGGCCAATCGTAACCAAATTTGGTATACATATTTATCACGGCCTATTGATTTCCAAAAAGATCCGATGACTTATCTCCCCTTGGCGGCCATACTGTTACAGTTTGAGAGCTAGACATATCACTATGGCATCAAATATGGCATCCACTACCGTTACAGCCATAGATCACTGTGTGGTATGGATCTGGCACCAGGTCAGGTTATTCTAATTTCAGGGCTGAATATAGTATTTCTCGATGTAAATATTCCGTTCTGATTTTGGGCTTTTACCCCCAATGCAGCAGGTTGAAATGGGATCGATCCCGTTTGTCCGGCCTTACATGACCTTAGCTATTGATAGGCCGTTAAACATCAACCAACAAACAAACAAACTTCCCAATAGGTAATTACCTATTAGATAAATTAAAGCTATTTAATATTTGTCTCTCAGAAATAAATCCGTGTCTAATTCCCGGGTATGGGGATGTTGAAAGAAGAATTTCCCAGTACAGCCGATACAGGCAGATATGTGGACATTTATTATTACATGAAACATTTTTTTTTACTGTCAAAATCCTACCTCGATATACTTTCTTTTCAGTATAATTTGTTGTGTACACCCCACCCCCAACCACACCACAACGGGGAATTAAACATTCATATAGTAAAACATAAATGTATATTCTTTGATTTAACGACGGCACTGGTTCGATGACCTTGCACGTCGGGACCAACTATTTAAGTCCACATCGAAGGTGTCTTGTCCAAGGACACGCCGAATCGGCCAGTTTCGGGATTGGAACTCGGGGACCTTTCGATCCGTAGTCCGATGCTCTACCACTGAGCTATTGCGGCTGACTTCATACAGTAAACCATTTTAACCATATTAAATAGAGACCTCATTCATAATAATTTCGAATGAGCCGTCTCATCAAGATATTCACCATTTGACGATTGATTTATTTGTATATGTTTTTACAAAAGACCCCCTTTTCTGCATAATTGAACACGTCTCAAACTTAACATGAAATAGTTCATGTCAGTTATTTACGGCTGAAAGGGTAAGTTGTGAAAGGTCGGAGCAGAATATCTATTAACAATAGCAGTATGGACAAACTTGTAGAAATCTAATATCCCATCCTATCCCCATGAATCTTCGGGTTGTCAAAGTATGTGGATTAACGGTGTAGTTGGTCATGGACCTGCACAGACTGATGGATGGATGGATTGACGCATGCACACACGCACAACGTGTGATACCTGGCATAGTAATATATAGGAAACTCATTTAATTTAGCAAATTATCTCCCCTGTTTATCACAGTCGATTATAGTATTTCTCTATATAAAATAAACTACAAAGTCCTTGGAGTTTGATCAACTCCCATGGTGCGTATTGTTGATAAATAAATTTGCCTTATGTAGGTAAAGCTAAAGAAAACATATAACATTACTGACACATCATCAGTAATGTTATAAGTTGTGAAAGGTCGGAGCAGAATATCTATTAACAATAGCAGTATGGACAAACTTGTAGAAATCTAATATCCCATCCTATCCCCATGAATCTTCGGGTTGTCAAAGTATCTGTGGATTAACGGTGTAGTTGGTCATGGACCTGCACAGACTGATGGATGGATGGATTGACGCATGCACACACGCACAACGTGTGATACCTGGCATAGTAATATATAGGAAGCTCATTTAATTTAGCAAATTATCTCCCCTGTTTATCACAGTCGATTATAGTATTTCTCTATATAAAATAAACTACAAAGTCCTTGGAGTTTGATCAACTCCCATGGTGCGTATTGTTGATAAATAAATTTGCCTTATGTAGGTAAAGCTAAAGAAAACATATAACATTACTGACACATCATATGAGAGACGCAGTCCCTTTAAGTATCCGATAGGACAATTTACATTATATGCCTTTCCAATAACCAACCAATTTCACACACAAACACATCAATATATTAACATAGATCCCATGAACTATAATACTGTCCAGTATCATTTTATGTGTCAGTCTGCATGATAAATAAAACATATGTATACATGTGTTGGTGTGAGTTAACAAACATGGGATGAAATTGATGGTGAGAATGTACAGCATTACACACATTCAATTGATGACAGTTACTTCCCTTTATCAACAAACTTTGAAGGCGCAAATGTTTCAATGTGTACTACTTATTTTCTGCATATAATGCATGGAATAAAATATGTAAGTTAATACACAAGGTCGTTTGTTGTCGAAAATGGCGTACGCGTCCTTGATCGTGCGGAGATTTAGCTTCCTGTAGTCGATGCAGAAACGGATTGTGCCGTCCTTTTTCCTGACTATCACGACATTGGACGAGTACGGGCTCTCCAATGGGAGTATTGCATCAGCTGCCACCATCTCGGCTAAGGTCGGTTGTTGTATAGAAATATATATAGACATCTTACATCGGAATAAACACGCTATCAACACCGTTGAGTGTCAAAATAACAAGACAGCTGTGGAAGTGTGGTTGACAAGTGGGTGGGTATGGGCAATATGGCCCGATTTTATGCCCCACCACGATAGTGGAGGGGGAATTTAGTGTTACCATTGTCCTTCCGTCCGTCCAACACAAACCTTGTAACTTGTAAAACTGTTAGACATAGCACTATGGCTTTACTGTCATTTCGGCTAATTCTGCGCATCGGCTAATGCGCAATTCACGTCAAATTTAGCCTTGCGTACGTCATAATAAAATACAGGTCATTCTCGTTATCTCGAAGTCGACTGGACTGATGAAAATATATCGACATATCCGAACTTCGAGATAACAATTCGCCAAATTTCTCGAAAAAAAAATCCGAACAAAATCGCTTCAGAAATGCCTCTTTGCTTTATTTTCGGGTTTTCATAAATCGCGGTTTGAGTTTATTCTAAGCTGTTTTCGTAATTAACAGACGATTTATTGCTACACCGTTTAATTCATTTTTCTGTTAAAAGAGATTTGATATCACATTACGTGTTATTGATTAATTATGGTTTGAAGTGAACTGCTTTAACTTGTTATGCTACTTTAAACGCATTTTAGCGGCGGCTGTGTCTTTGGTTTCTATAGACGCGTGACGGCTTACCTGAGATAATCGCGCTGATTCAGACTTGGCGGCGCCGGGCGCTTAATTTTCGCATCGACATATCAGAATACAAATGTGAAGGAAACATACTATCGGGACTCGATTTCCACTTCGACTTAACCGATATATCGACATATCCGATATCCAGTTATCAGGAGTAAAATATATGATCTATATAGGGAATTTTGTCGGGACCTGGAACGTATATCGAGATAGCAGGTATATCGAGATAAACGATATCGAGATAACGAGATTCATCTGTATATGTATGTGGATCTCAGAATAAACAAGCTGATTACTTGCTACACTGTGGCAACAATTTTATCACATTCTGATAGTTTGGTAAAAATGTATTCAGAATGTCACCGACTGGGGCTCACACGCTCTCATATGGCGGTGGTCAATACTGTAGAGTTTGGCTCTACATATCAATTCCCCACGCGGGTTCTAATGGACCAATTAACAAGTAAATGCCCACTATCTTCAATCTCTGTAATTATACGATCTGTAAATATACTAGTATATGAAATATATTTAAGTACAATGTAATAATATAGGCATCTGAAGTTGTGAAAACACAACTTCAATGACACAGATCTATGGAAAGGTGCTTACAAAGTACATGCATTACATGGTTACATATCGTACAATAATAAGTAAAAGTATTTAACAAAGCAATTTATGATTATGTAAACAACACATACAAATGTCGGAGCAGGGCTGTGTCTAACCAGTTTAGAACCTAGTTGTTTTGCAGTTTCATGAATTAAACCAATATTATCAAATATGGAAACATGAAATATACACATCCCTGAAATAATAAATGAGCTTACCAAATAGAGTAATAGAACGTGAAGAAGACAGGAACGACATGAAATTGACAACGGGAGCACAACACCAACAAATTAGAACAGAAACACCGGAAGGGACAAAGTTAGACGAGATGATGAAAAAGATAACATCATTGGAAAAACAAATGCAAGAGATGCGAAAAAGACCGAGAAGACGAACACCTTGGAGAGCACCACAAACAGAATCACAGACAAACCAAGGAGTAGACAAAGTGCAGACCGAGAAGAAAGAGAGTGAACATAAGAAGCCTTTAAACTGACAGGTGTCTCCGTTGAAGCGCGTACTGGAGACAGCATAGAAAAGCGCACACAGAAGAAAGCATTGTTCACCAAATTGGTTGGTCACGCTAATGAAACGACGATAACATTTTGTGGTAGCGACACACCTGCATTAGTTGACAGTGGGTCTATGGTGACCACTGTATCCGAGGATTTCTATAATTCCCTCCAGTCGCGACCTGAAATGAAGCCATTGAAATACTTGGATTTAAGAGGACCTGGCGGAGGAAAAGTTCCGTACATCGGATATGCTGAGGCTATAATGGAGATAGCATTCATCAACGACATTGAGCTGTTTGTCCCCGTCCTCGTAGTTCCTGCAACATAATACAACTTAAATATTCATGTTATCGTCGGAACCAATGTCATTCGACTGTGTGAGGAAGCGACTGAAGAAGACAGTGTTGTACCGACTGAATGGATAGATGCTTTCCAAGCAGTACACCATGGATGTGTCGGCAAAGTAATGTCAACTAATCGCAGAATTGAAATCCAACCAATGGAAACTGTAACCGTCAACGGATTTGTTAGAAAAGCCAGAAATGTTGATACAGCAGTTACAGAGACGGCGGATGGGGTGTCATCCAATCCAGGAGTATGCTCCGGGGTAGTGAAGCCTACGACCAAATACGGACCCGACCACCATTATATACTCGTTTCCGTTATCCGTCTTTGGAAGGGGGCCCATAAGGTCGATTGCTATCCTTTCTAAAGGTACGCTAGCATCACGTGATGAAGAGGTGCTTTGCCTCTATCAGGCCCTGGCTTACGCCGTGCACATGAACTGCATTCTTTGCACCAACGAGTGACATCTTTCGTCATTGACGGCCAGTAAAATCTACTTTTTACGGATTGTAGCGTCTTGTCCCGACCCAAGTGACCTGCAGATTTACACCCATGTAACTGCTTAAAAACCCGAGCACGAATTTCAGAAGGGGCAACCAGTCGCAATGACTGTAAATTGCCCACACCACTTCCTACTCTTCTATACAGCAAACCATCATGAAGTTCCAGGGTTTCCCACAAACCCACTAAGGACTTAATTAGCATTCCCCGTTAATCCTTCTAACTGTTTTCTCAAAGGCAACTCACTAGAGCTATTCCTTAAAGCTAGAATCGGACCAATGTCAACATCCCGAGTTTGAAACTCCCTGAAGTTGTCTGGGGTGATTTCTTCCACCCAGCTGTACATGCCCGCCGAAACATCAGAATTCCCACAGGAATTCTCGGAATTCCCACTGGAATTCCCGGAATTTCTCACTAAATTCCCATTTTCCGGGGTCGAGACTGCTACTATGTCAATTGTATGAGATACCGGTGCCACCCGTGTGCTAGACTCTGGTGGTCCACCGCAGCATTGTTGCCGCTCAGCCACGTGACAATCTGAGGTACAACTTTGTGAATGTTGGGTATGTACTATAACTGGATAGCAATCAGTGCAGCTCTCACACTTGCACTTTCTCACAATTTTTCTGGACAGGCCATCCGCATTGCCATGCTGTGTGCCTCTACGGTGTTCTATGTCATGATTTATAGCGGACAATTTCATGTGTGGCCTTTCTCCCGAGCAAACATCTGCGGAAGACACCTCAGTCCTGACTGAATATTCGGCCCCATATTCAGCCAAACCTAGTTTAAAGAAGCGGCTGGTGTGTTTCCCGGCTGTGTTACATGTGTCTGAACATCTGTACTGTTTGTATGGTACCGTTGAGGGCAATCTCTAATAAAGTGGTCTTGTTTTCCACATTTAAAACAACTTCTGATGTTTTCTGAATTATTTTGACTAGGCTCATGCCTTGTCTTCGGATGTGTGAGATTTGTTATTTCATTCACCTCGTCGTTTAATTTGTCCGACAATTCCGAGACGATTTTCAATATGTCACCCTCGGATTGTGTACGTGTACTACATTTAGTATTTGCATGTGCATTGTGAGATTTTTGTTTTGTATTATCTGGCCGTTGCACTGATGTTGTCACCGTGTTTATCTTCAAACCGCACATTCGGTTTACGGTTGGGAAGTGAGTTCATAAAACTTTCCCATTCAATCGCCAGTGCCATCGCAGCATCTAAAGTAGCAGGATGGCCAAATTGCACATGTTTCCGTAAATCTGTGTCATTTAGACCAGAAATATATTGATCAATCAATATTTCTTCCCTAGCATGATGTGGCATGCATGGGAATGCATAGTTTGCCAAGCGTCCGACGGCGTGGCCATAGTCAGATGCATTCTCCGATTTCACCCGCCTGCGGGCTCTGAACTCACACTTAAACGCCGACACTCTCTCGTGAGGACAGAATCTGGACTCAACCAAGCTACGCAACTCTGCGTAGGGAATCCGTAGTGCGTCTGGAATGTCTGCCAACAGCCGCTGAGCTGGGCCCCTCAATGACAGAGCCAGTTGGATCGATTTCTCGTGATCCGACCAATTGTTCCAAAGTGGTTGTTTCTCCTTACGACGCGTACTGGAGTTAGTGTGTACTGGCACTGGGTAGGGAGCTGTGTATGCGCTAGGATCATTATCCCATGCAGCCACTCCCCTGTACTGCGGTGTGCCTTTGCTACTGGGGGTATCAATTACAGCGGTCGCGGGGCCGTGAGCGCGTGTGGCCAACTGACCTAATTGCGCCGTGTAATCATGTTTCAAAACATTCTCACGGTCTGGCCTTAGTAGTAGAGCAGCTACATGTCATAAAGAGGCCTGGTTAAGGATTAGGGTCAACCGGAATAACAACATAGGTTGTCATATATCAAAATGTTCGTCTTGGCGTCAGGAATCAGAAAACCAATGATGCAGTTGCGGCATTTTTGTGCGGGCTGAGATTTTTTGGGTTAAAACACTGATTTTTGTAAAAAAAATAATGGAAAACTGGAATCCTCCAATTTAGATAAAACGGTGACAAATGTAATGCACACAAGGTCTTTATAGATAGAAATGATACTGCATATTATTATCAAACCATTATTTGACATGAAAAACATAAACATCGGCTGACCGTTCCAAGACGGTTACTTTTTTCACATTTTTCGTCCAATATTAAGAATTTTCAAACATATAATGATGCGACAAAGCAAATATAACACGTAATTGCGACGTGAAGTATGGCTATTTTTACACTGTGTTTATCTGTATTCATATTTCGACCATCCATATTCTGGTAGTATCATATATTTCTCACAGTACTTTAAGTCCTTTATGGCATATCAGTAGTTTTAATATAGCAGAAATTGCAAACAGCGATAATTGTGCATGTATTCACGTTTCGTAAACAATTATATTAGTACATCTATGGTGTTGCACATTTCTATGGATTGTTACTGAATCATTGGATGTATTTGGAAATACACACCTACATGTATCTGTATGATCACATTAATTAACTTTAATATGATAATTTGCAACATACATATTATAATTATGATATCATTCTAATCCAACCGTTCCATTGTGGTGCACATTTCCACCTTCGTTATAACTATATGTTGGAGTTGTGAATATATATGTACTGAATGGGCAGCTAACTTGATAAACACAGAGTGCACCAATACACCTACCGTATTTACAGTATAGTAGTGGGACACCTGCAAATAAGTTCACTGTTGCCAATTAAAACATTTCCTGTGTCTTTTTATTTGCGGTAAATACTGAACTTAAAATAATGCCTCATATCGTTAATAAGTAACGACTCGAATTTCAACCTGATAAACAGAAGTTGCACCAATACACATCAGCAAATAATTAAATTGCTGACAATGTTATTATTTAACAGTGTACCAATAATTACTGTAAAAACGGAACTCAAATATACTACCTCATCTTATTAAGAGTTAGCTTACACTAAATATGTCATGACTTATTGTACATAAATGAAACGGTTGCTGAATATCATTGTCCTACTCAGTGAAAATTAAATGTCACATGTATGTCAGTCACAATTAACAATGTTTTCTTGTAAACTTCGTCAAGTCGTAAAGTCTCCACCACTTCCACCGTCAATGGGTTTGAGCACACATTCTCCCCCAAACACTCCATTGATGCTTCACATGTACAAGCCACTGTACAAGTCTGCTCATTCAAGTGGCATGAACACTCTTCCGCACACCAGTTGTCACAGTCACATACCAGATTGTTCAATAATTCAGGTGCCGCTGGTGACTGACTCATTAGTTTCGGCTGGAGCGCACCTGTTTCTGATACTCTTTCATACCCGAATAAGACAGGGTCGGCCATAACTGAATCCGGAATGTTAGCTTTGCGCCAAATCATCAGCTGATACAAATACCGCAGCACATGACAATGGAAACTGTTTTCAGTAGGCGGCAGCTTCTTCCCACATACATTCCTTTCGGCTTTCTCACATCGTAATTTGTTCAGAGATACACACACTTTCTTTCCATACATCTCCCCAACAAACCTCATGCACTGAGTCAACTGTGTGCTGTTCCTCTGTTGTTCCCAATGTTGCCAATGCACCATAGTCGGAAGCTTTCTGACTCATAATGCGAAATGCAGATTTCTTTCCATGACCAAAGAAGGAACTTGTAGTGTCGCATCCTGTCAGACAATACATCGGAAGAAGTAGGATCCTTTGGGGTGGACTCATGTTGTCATATATCTCGTGTACTGGTATGTACCGTACCAAACTTGCATATTTGCCGGTCCGACCTGTCAACATGAAAATGCTACTTGCGACTGTCTGCAGCCGGTGGTGAACCAGGAGTACAAGTACATCTGTGTCTGGACTCGATATAACAATCGTTTTCGCACCTCTCAGGGCAGCCTCAACAGTGTGTAGGACTATTCTTGTGTCGACTTCCTCTTGGGTCGTCTCTAAATCACACACGACTTTGTGACTTCAATCATCTTGTCTTATTGGCCGCCGCTGATCATCAAAACTTGATCATCATCAAGCAGCATTCCGTTGTTGCACATGTGTGTCGTGTAGAACTGTGCAAGGCTCGATTTATTCCTGCAGTTACTGAGGAATTGCTTCCAGTTCGGTGGGATTCGAATATCGGGTCTTACTTGAATGGCACTTCCATGGACACCAGCTGTACGTTTCTCTCGTGTTTGATCCTTGATGCTACTGTCAGGATACTTGTCAAACACAACATGTATTTGCTGGACTGAGTGACCACTGTTGCACAACTTGCTTCGGCATAAAATGTAGTTGAAGAAGCTGTTTGCCATTGCTTCAAATGTCGCCACTGCAACGTGCTGGGTAGGCTCAATCATCATCTGGATGCAGGCATGTCCATCAAATACTATGGCGTCACATTCAGCCAGGAATGTGATCTTTTCCGACGTGGCCATTCCCTCGGGGCACGGCATTAGATGCGATTTGGCCGATGATACCATCTTGCCATCTTCAGTGAACATGCTTAACGGAACAGGTGCATTTTCATACGACAAGACTCTTGCTAATGGAACCCGTTTCTTTGCGTTAACAGCCAGTAGACGAAGGTACATGACTTCACCATCTATTGTCACATTCTTTTTCTTTACTTTCACTGACTTTCTCATTTCAGACATTGTTTTCAAGGCCGATCGAGGCAAGGCATCATACAGAATTTTCCGGACGTGGTCCTCGCCAGGTACTGGATGCACAAGTCTCTCATCTACAAACTTGTTCAGCATCGCGGTTCCCTTGTCAATCGCAGCTACCAGGCTCTCCTCAATACCCGCGGGAGTAATGGCACCGGTGGCAATATTCACCAAGCGTTCGGGGGCATCAATTACATCGAATGGGTCTATGAATGATGAGTCGAACATCTCACACATCTTTTTAACATCGGCACTCCACCTCTTCTCAGCAGGTGTCTCCTTTCTTTCCCGTTCGACTCCTTTGGCTGTTGAAGCAACGTTCTCTCTGAATTTCATCGCATATTGTGACGCAATGGGTCTTGCCAGAAACCATCTTGTTAACGCTGGGCCCTTGAGTGTCAGACCTATGATGCCGCCGGTTCCTTTCAGAGCCTTGTTTTCTGTTGCTTCTATGGTGTAGTCCAGCCATACTGAGTTGAACCGTCCCGAGGTATGTTTGGCTACGATGTGCCCGTCTTGAAATTGCGTGACAACATCAGCGGGTAGTCTGTTCATTAGCAGGATGTTAACGGTGAGGTAGCGTACATAGTTCATGCGGTTGTGGTAAGTGGTAAGTGGTAAGTGGTAACAACTGTAGCTTTGCGTTCTGCTGAACATCCCAATTACCAACTCTAGTGGAGCTGATGAACAACTTGATTGGTTGTAGTACGCATTTCATGAGGTCATTCCAAAACCTGAATGTGGGAGAAACTGCTCGGCCTGTCATGACGAATTCCTCAAAAGTGGTTCCAAGTTGTCGATGATGTCTGTCCTCAGTTCACTTAGGCAACACGCAATTCCATCTTCGTTCTCCTCTGAAACGGCATTCTCGAAACGATTCAGCAATGTGAGTAGATTGTCAGGAACTTGTTTGTTCGATTGACTGCACCAAAGTGCAAAAACTGTTTTTACCTGCAACAATTGTATTCTAGTAATACAAACATCGAGAAGCATGGCAATTGAAGTGGGTGGGGAATGTTTGTCTTTCATCTAACATACTTTTGTACATAAATACAATACCTGCTGTTTCGAGCAATGGGTGCCTAGATAAAATAAATATCATACCTAGAGGCCTGATAGCGCATTGGACAATCTTCGTTGGAGTCAGCTATGTAGACATTTCGCCGGGTAGCAGACGAAGAAAATTATAATTTGTTGTTGTTGTTGTTGTCTACTATTTCCTCCGCTGACTTTTCGGCACCAATGGTATTCTATACGAAAGTACGGCACCAGGCAGTACAATAATACTTTGTAATGTTCTACACCTCTTTCGATACACATATTCGATATTTAGGTTACCTTATATTGAGCTGCATTGGCTATTTTCTGTATGTAATTTGATATTTGATTTTGCACAAGTTAGTTGGTGTGACTGAACTCAACATCTTATAAATCACAAATTGGCAATTTGATATATAATGACCCAGATTAACACACGGGAATAAATAATATATAATAACAGCGTATCGTGCTGTTTGTATGTTAATAATCGTTCTTTTTCCTTAAATTTGCTTGAAAATATGTAAAAATGGGAACCGTCTTGGAACGGTCACATGATATTTAAGTATTTTATTTACAATAAAGCTTTAATGTTACTTTACAGCATTATTTGCAGCCATATATATACCGTTTGTATTCTATTTTATGAGTATAAACTCTAAAATGGACGATTCCAGTCTTCCAAATTTTTTTTACAAAAATGGGTGATTTAACCCAAAAAATCTCAGCCCGCACAAAAATACGGCAACTGCATCATTGGTTTCCTGGTTCCTGATGCCAAGACGAACATTTTGATATATGATAACAAATGTTGTTATTCCGGTTGACCCCTTCCAAAATTTACATCTTCCAGCTGCTCTACTATAGCGAATGTTTAGTCTGACAGCTATTTAATAGCTCTGAGGAATTTAGCAACGTGCGTACATCTGTATGATCGGGGCCATACGTCTTCTGTGGACTTGAAAATATTGCCGTAAAGGGTGCTTTACAAATATTTGAAGTTTTAGTTGCAGGCATGTGCGTGCATAATTTGTCAAAGCAAACGGATTTTGTCGTCGGATAAAAATGTGTGTTGTCGGCAAGATTGGAATTTATAGCATGCGGGATTTCCGTCGTTACAGAATCATGGGGTAAGCGGAAACTTGCATGCGTATTGATGTTTCGATCATGCTTTGTATGTTTGTCCGGATCAAAGACCCGCTGTGGTGTTTGAACAATTTCCGGATCATAGACCCGTTGTGGTGTTTGCACAATTTCCGGATCATAGAGCCGTTGTGGTGTTTGCACAATTTCCGGATCATAGACCCGTTGTGGTGTTTGGCCCAGTTCTGGATCAATGACCCGGTGTGGTGCCTGAACAATTTCCGGATCATAGGTATTTTGTGGTGTTTGGTCCAGTTCCGGATCAAAGACCCGATGTGGCGTTTGGGCAAGCTCCGGATCAGTGACCCGCTCAATATTTTCTTGACCGCATGACCACCGTGACATCGGATCTATGACCCGCTCATCATCGGCAGCCATTATACGATCATTGTACGGATCAACGACCCGCTCCTGGCTCGGATACAAGACCCGACTATGTAGCGGGTCAACGACCCGGTCAATGCTCGGATCAAAGATGCGAACTGGCTCCGGATCTATAGCCCGTAGAACACTCGGATGCGAGACCCGATCTGTGTCCGGACCTACGACCCGTCCTGCCTCCGGTTCATAGAACCGCTCACCGTCTGACTCCGGATCAGAGACACGATCTTGGACGTCCGGGTTAAACTGGCGGTGGTTCTGTCTGTGAACACCGTAGACCCTGCTCGCAGCGCCAAATGTAACCGGGCGGGTTCGTCTGTGGCAGGCTGATCAGGGTCTACGGTGTTCACAGACAGAACCACCGCCAGTTATAATTTGAGCAGGTTCTCTGGGTGATCCTAGCCTCCTTCGCACAAATGTTTCGAAATACAATGACACGACTGGTGGGGGATAATATATTTTATTTCTACGATTATACGGAACTACTTGGTATTAATACACGTACACGATATCAAAATATGGGAACATAAAGGGCATTTAATTATGCGACATGGGGGAGTGGCCGTGCACCCTGTATGCTATAGTAATTATGAATGACTCAACAGGTCGATAGTGTCCCCAAAGCTGTAATATTTGAGAATCTCCACGTTAATAGTGAATGTACAATGAAATAGTTAATTATTTACTTAATGGAGGTGCGTTGTAATTGCTAGAAATTGGCCAACTCCCCGGCCCGCGAGCCGGGGGCAGTATTTATATAGAGTCCAAGTCACGTGGGCTCCTAGGGACCGAAACTGTCCCAGAAAGCAATGTCTTTCGGACAACTGTGCCCGAATGACCAAATAAGGAACGGACGTATACTGCTGCGCATGTCAAACGCAATATTCCTTGCTCCGCCCATACGGTGCCCAGCTCAGTAAACTATGCACATATAGTACCGACTCGCTACTCACAGGCGGTGTGCAAATAGGGAACCAAGCAAGACACGTGTAAGCGGCGTGTAGCAGACGACAGACAGTCAGGTACTTTCGGTTTGAACTGAATGACATATATGGCCCACGGCCACAATACGTACAATGCAAGATGGCATACATGGGTAAACTACTAAATATAATAAATGCAGAAACACCACAATCGTGGCAAATAGGAAAATAGATTTCAGACCATGCCGCGACCACTAATACATATATCATATTACAGTATTACATTAAAAAGACTAAAAAATTACTGGACATTAAAATGAGTAACCACAAACATTATATTATAATGACGGATGTTGATCGTGGATGGTTTATAAATAATCAGAATCGTAAAATCCGTCATCAAGAAAGCGGAAATACATACTTAACAAATAATAAAAACACTTATGGAGATACTCCTAGACAACGTGTCGACAGATGTATCTGAGGTGGAGGGTGATTAAAGCCGGCCAGCCGACAGACGTGAATCGCGAACAGACGGAAATATGGAAATACCTATATCAGGCGGGTTGAGGTACCGCCGGCCGGCAGACAAAAACGCGAACATGTGGTCAGATGTATGGGAAGTGGAGGGACATACTGCCGGCTGGTGGACACGTGAAACGCGAACAGACGGATATATGGACATACCTATATAGGGCTGGTGGAGGTACTGTCGGCTGGCAGACAAAAACGCGAACATGTGGTCAGATGTATGGGAGGTGGAGGGACATACTGCCGGCCGGTGGACACGTGAAACGCGAACAGAATAAAACTGATGGATATATGGACATACCTATATAGGGCTGGTGGAGGTACTGCCGGTCGGCAGACAAAAACGCTAACATGTGGTCAGATGTATGGGAGGTGGAGGGAGACACGCGTAACGCGAACAGATGGATATATGGACATATTATGTGGAGGTAGTTACTGCCGGCCGACAGACAAAAACGCGAAAATATGGGAGGTGGAGGTGGATTTATGGGAGGTGGCAGGAGATACTGTCGGCCGGCGGACATGTGAAAGGCGAACAGACAGATATATGGACATACCTATATCAGGTGGGTTGAGGTACCGCCGACCGGCAGACAAAAACGCGAAGTCGGATGTATGGGAGGTGGAGGGACATACTGCCGGCCGGTGGACACGTGAAACGCGAACAGACGGATATATGGACATACCTATATCAGGCTGGTGGAGGTACCGCCGGACGGCAGACAAAAACGCGAACATGTGCTAACATGTGGTCAGATGTATGGGAGGTGGAGGGAGATACCGCCGGCCGGCGGACACGCGAACATGTGCTAACATGTGGTCAGATGTATGGGAGGTGGAGGGAGATACCGCCGGCCGGCGGATACGCGAACAGACTGATATATGGACATATTATGCGGAGGTAGGTACCGCCAGCCGACAGACAAAAACTCGAAAATATGGGAGGTGGAGGTGGGAGGTGGATTTATGGGAGGTGGCGGGAGATGCTGCCGGCCGGCGGACACGCGAACAGACAGATATATGGACATATTATGCGGAGGTAGGTACCGCCAGCCGACAGACAAAAACGCGAAAATATGGGAGGTGGAGGTGGGAGGTGGATTTATGGGAGGTGGCGGGAGATGCTGCCGGCCGGCGGACATGTGAAATGCGAACAGACGGATATATGGACATACCTATATCAGGCGGGTTGAGGTACCGCCGGCCGGCAGACAAAAACGAGAACAAATGCTATCCAGACCGATCGCCTACACTTTAACTCAATGTTCAAGGTCAAGCAGTACAGCAATACACAGGTGCATTCAGTAGGCCGAAAGTTCCGAAAGATAAAAAATTATTAGACATTAACAGTTAATAATACTACTAACTTGCAATGTCTAATATGTTCTTATTAGACATTAAAAAGTTACTAAATTATTACATTAAACGTTATTAGACATTAAAGGTACATGCCCACTCAGTAGGCACAATATGTTCTTTATAGGAATTAAATAAGTGTATAATCGTGTCACTATTCCACCAGTTCTAAGTTCTAAAAATTACGAGTGCCTGCTATACAGATATAATAATTTGGTAATGTTTATTTTACTGATAGTGACGCGCGGTGGTATCGGGCTATTTTCATATGCACATAAGGCATGATATTTTTTAGTTACTTATCTAATTAAATATTTTCGAGAGATTATAAAGTATGATCATTGCACATCAAACAAGAGCTGTAGGAGAACAGCATAGCTCGACTACGAGGGTTGTCGATGTACACATAGCTTGACAAAGAAGGTGGCTGCGGCCTGCATAAAAACCTTAACCAATGTTGACTAAAAACATTAACCAAGGGAAATTAAGTAAGTAATTCAAGGTTAAATGTAGGTCAATGTCAGATATAGGTCAGGGGTTATTGATGTACATCGCTAGCAGATAAAGTTTTCCAAGTATGGTTGCTGTAGGCCCAGGAGTATTCCATATACAAGCTTGAGTAAAAACCGTAACCAAGGGGAGATAACTAAGTAATCCAAGGATAAAAGTAGGTCAAAGTCAAATATAGGTCAGGGATTATTGATGTACATCACTAGGAGATGAAGTTGTCCAAGTATGGTTGATGTAGGCCCAGAAGTATTCCATATACAAGCTTGACTATAAACATTAAGCAAGTAATTCAAGGTTAAATGTAGGTGAAGGTAAAATAAAGGTCAGGGGTTATTGATGTACATCCCTATGAGAAAAAGTTATCCAAGTATGGTGTCTGTATGCACAATAGTATTCCATCTACAAGCTTGACTAAAAACCTTAACCAAGGTCGAGTAAAAACCTTAACCAAGGGAATTAAGTAAGTAATTTAAGGTTAAATGTAGGTCAAGGTCAAATATAGGTCAGGGGTTGTTGATGTACATCACTAGGAGATGAAGTTGTCCAAGTATGGTTGGTGTAGGGCCATGAGTATTCCATCTACAAGCTTGACTAAAAACCTTAACCAAAGAGAATTAAGTAAGTAATTCAAGAGGAAATGTAGGTCAAGGTCAAATATAGATCAGGGGTTATTGATGTACATCACTATGAGAAAAGGTTGTCCAAGTATGGTGTCTGTATGCACAATAGTATTCCATGTACAAGCTTGAGTAAAAAGCTTAACCAAGGTTGAGTAAAAACCTTAACCAAGGGGAATTAAGTAAGTAATTCAAGGTTAAATGTAGGTCAAGGTCAAATATAGGCCAGGGGCTGTTGATGTACATCACTAGGAGATGAAGTTGTCCAAGTATGGTTGGTGTAGGGCCAGGACTATTCCATCTACAAGCTTGACTAAAAACGTTAACCAAGGGGAATTAAGTAAGTAATTCAAGAGGAAATGTAGGTCAAGGTCAAATATAGATGAGGGGTTATTGATGTGCATCACTAGGAGATGAAGTTGTCCAAGTATGGTGGGTGTAGGGCCAGTAGTATTGCATATACAAGCTTGACTAAAAACCTTAACCAAGGTTGACTAAAAACCTTAACCAAGGGGAATTAACCAAGTAATTCAAGAGGAAATGTAGGTCAAGGTCAAATATAGATCAGGGGTTATTGATGTACATCACTAGGAGATGAAGTTGTCCAAGTATGGTGGGTGTAGGGCCAGTAGTATTCCATATACAAACTTGACTATAAACCTTAACCAAGGCGTGACGGTGACGGTGACGCCGACGCCGACGTCGACGCCGGGGTGACAACATAAGCTCTACTTATTCTTCGAATAGTCGAGATAAAAATAAATACAGATAATAAATAATAATGTCCGTTGACATTTTATGAAACACGGTTATCGTCCCCGATATCAGTGTGGAAATTTACATCCGATATAAAATGTATAATACTGCCAATCAATGCGTGGGGTAATGGTGAATGAATGTTTATTTTGCCAGATGTCTCGGATGATGTATCTGATATAAATAACATGTTGTGTCTCCGGAGTGGGCATGTACCTTTAAAACGACAATAAACACAATAAAACAAGTAACAATGAAAACATGTATTATAACTAGAAATGTGGCCTGTCGGCACACGAATACCCCCACTGGCAGCCAAAGAAAACGAGGCATTTTTGATTATAAGCCATTTCGCCGAGCGTTAAGGTTTCAAACGCATCAAGTCTGTGACCTTGACCCTGGACATAGTGTGATAATCCATGCATCGGTGTAGAAGATATAGAGCGGAAGGGAATTTCAATAGGTTTGACCTTTGACCTTCAACTGTGACCTTGACCTTGGACATAGGTGCGTGGTTATTGATTGCGACACACCTTCTCATCATGAGAAACATTTGTGCCAAGCCATTTGATAATCCATGCATCGGTGTAGAAGATATAGAGCGGAAGGGAATTTCAATAGGTTTGACCTTTGACCTTCAATTGTGACCTTGGACGTAGGTGCGTGGTTAGCAATTTGATAATCCATGCATCGGTGTAGAGATATAGAGTGGAAGGGAATTTCAATAGGTTTGACCTTTGACCTTCAACTGTGACCTTGACCTTGGATGTAGGTGCGTGGTTATTGATCGCGACACACCTTCTCATGATGAGAAACATTTGTGCCAAGCCATTTGATAATCCATGCATCGGTGTAGAAGATATAGAGCGGAAGGGAATTTCAATAGGTTTGACCTTTGACCTTCAACAGTGACCTTGACCTGGGACGTAGGTGCGTTGTTATTGATCGTGACACACCTTCTCATCATGAGAAACATTTGTGCCAAGCCATTTGGGAATTTCAATATTTTTGACCTTTGACCTTCAACTGTGACCTTGACCTTGGACATAGGTGCGTGGTTATTGATTGCGACACACCTTCTCATCATGAGAAACATTTGTGCCAAGCCATTTGATAATCCATGCTTCGGTGTAGAAGATATAGAGCGGAAGGGAATTTCAATAGGTTTGACCTTTGACCTTCAACTGTGACCTTGACCTTGGACGTAGGTGCATGGTTATTAATCGCGACACACCTTCTCATCATGAGAAACATTTGTGCCAAGACATTTGATAATCCATGCTTCGGTGTAGAAGATATAGAGCGGAAGGGAATTTCAATAGGTTTGACCTTTGACCTTCAACTGTGACCTTGACCTTGGACGTAGGTGCATGATTATTGATCGCGACACACCTTCTCATCATGAGAAACATTTGTGCCAAGCCATTTGATAATCCATGCATCGGTGTAGAAGATATAGAGCGGAAGGGAATTTCGATAGGTTTGACCTTTGACCTTCAACTGTGACCTTGACCTTGGATGTAGGCGCGTGGTTATTGATCGCGACACACCTTCTCATCATGAGAAACATTTGTGCCAAGCCATTTGATAATCCATGCATCGGTGTAGAAGATATAGAGCGGAAGGGAATTTCTATAGGTTTGACCTTTGACCTTCAACTGTGACCTTGACCTTGGACGTAGGTGCGTGGTTATTGATCGCGACACACCTTCTCATCATGAGAAACATTTGTGCCAAGCCATTTGGGAATTTCAATATTTTTGACCTTTGACCTTCAGCTGTGACCTTGACCTTGGACGTAGGTGCGTGGTTATTGATCGCGACACACCTTCTCATCATGACAAACATTTGTGCCAAGCCATTTGATAATCCATGCATCGGTGTAGAAGATATAGAGCGGAAGGGAATTTCCAACAGACCGACAGACCGACCGACAAGCTGACTCCTATATACCCACAACAAACTTTGTTTGTGGGGGTATAATGAAGATGTTGATTGTGTCTGGTTTAGAAATAGTCAGGACAATCATCAACTTTCCCCAAGACATAAACCTAACTTCACACACCATTTACAAAATAGTAACCTACGTGTGTGTGGCAGATCCTAGAGAAATTATGGTCAAGAAAGCATTAACTATCAAACCATGCGATTGGTAATGCTTTATATCCTGAAATATAGACAAGAGAACATGAACTGTCAGACTGTCCATACTGGAATAGAGATGAGAAACCATAAAGTCTCATACTTTCTTTATCCTGGAATAGTCACAAGAAACCATAAACTGTCATATTTTATATCCTGGAATAACATACTTTCAAATTTCAAACATGTACCAGAAACCGAAAACTGTCATACTTTGCAACCTGGAATATGGACAAGAAACTGTTAACTGTCAAATTGTCCAATCTGAAATATAGACAAGAAACCATAAACTGTCATATCTTCCAACCTGGAATATGAGCAAGACACCATAAATTGTCCGTTACTTTACGAGCTGCAATATAAACAAGACACCATAAACTGTCAAACTTTCCCATCTGGAATATGTACAAGAAATGGTCAACTGATATAATATACAAATATAGACAAAATAGGTAAATTGCCATACTTTCCAACCTGGAATATGGGCAAGAAGTAGTAAACTGTCGATCTCTCAAATCTGACATTTGAACAAGAAACGGTAAACTGTCACGTGTTTTCCAATCAGGAAGATGGACAAGAAACAGTAGACTGTCATTTCTCAAATATGGAATATGGACAAGACATGGTTAACTGTCGTATTGCCATTCTAGATAATATGGACAAGACATAGTTAACTGTCGTATTGCCATTCTAGATAATATGGAAAAGACATAGTTAACTGTCGTATTGCCATTCTAGATCATACAGACAGGACATGGTTAACTGTCTTATTGCCATTCTAGATCATATGGACAAGAAATGGTTAACTGTCGTATTGCCATTCTAGATCATACGGACAAGACATGTGTCACCGTGTGACCATATTATCTCATCATAATGTGTGTTTACTCATGTACATATTTCAATTCTTGTATAAACTGCATTTCATATGAGCAGACAAGTTTAAAAACATATTAACCTGTTTGATTAAGATTAATAGGAAAGTTGAATAATATCTACCCTAACTGCAAACTAATATTTATTGATAAGATCAGATGCCAACAGCCACTATATTATCTAAGCACTGGTCAGTAAGAATGTATTGTTTGCGAAATACAATGTTTGACTATAAGGAAGCTACACTGTCAAAGTGTCAAACTTATCTCAATTATGCTCAGATCAGAAAGATGTTTGTTGTTTGATTGGCGAGTGAGATTAGGACTCAATCTTGCTATATAACATTGTGCAAATTTTAGTAAAATCAGTTTCCATTACCCCGGCATACAGTCAGGCGGTACTACAAGAACTCAGGAGCATAAAGGATCTTGTGTTTGGATTATTTGGATTATTTTAATGTTGGAGTTTTAACGTAACAGGGAAGTTGCAATTATTTATTAACATTACAATTTACAGAAAGTACACATGCAACTATATATATGTAGAACATTATTATCAGTGAAATATTACTATCAGAATACCAGCCATTATTCACAAACTGGAACTGTATTCACTATACCTACATGAAATAATAGATTATCAATACTTGGAACTGTTTAACCTGTATGTATGTTCTGGACATCAATATCATTAAATTAGTGTGCTAACGTTTCAATCTGACTTCTACCTGCAACCTAATTTATACAATTTTATATTGTATAAGCACATCTTTTGGCACTATTAATGTATTAATACGCCAACTGATCGGACCCCTGTGCCTCCTGGTGAATAGTGTGGTTAGGCTTGGAATCTGTAAGCTGGGGTGCTACCGCTTGATGCTGAATTCCCCGTTTAATATTCAACCCGGTAATAGACATCCCAGCTATAGGGTGAGTACTACAATAAATCTCACCCACGGATCCAAGCCGACGTAGACCACACCCGACCACGCGGGACGGTCACACATGGTTAACTGTTGTATTGCCATTCTAGATCATATGGACAAGACATGGTTAACTGTCGTACTGCCATTCTAGATCATACGGACAAGACATGGTTAACTGTCGTATTGCCATTCTAGATCATATGGACAAGAAATGGTTAACTGTCGTATTGCCATTTTAGATCATATGGATGAGAAATGGTTAACTGTCGTATTGCCATTCTAGATCATATGGATAAGAAATAGTAACTGTCGTATTGGAATACATACAAGAAATGGTAAACTTTCATATTTCCATTCTGAAATACGTACAGCACATGGAGTAGAATACAATACGAACAAGAAATGATAACCTGTCGTATTGACATTCGGGAATACGGACAAGACATTGTAAACTGTAATGTTGCCGTTTTTATCATATAGAGCAGAAATAATAAACTGTTGCATTGCCATTCTGGAATACCGACAAGAAATGGTAAACTGTGGCATTGCCATTCTGGAATATCGACAAGATATGGTAAACTGTTGCATTGCCATTCTGGAATACAGACAAGAAATTGCATTGCCATTCTGGAATACCGACAAGAAATGGTAAACTGTTGCTATTCTAGAATACCGACACGAAATGGTAAACTGTTGCTGTATTTTTGCAATTCTTGATCATACAGGCAAGAAATGGTATTAACATCCTGGATCATGTCTGCCATGAATATCAGCTTGGGGGAAGTGTTTGAGGGGGTAAAGCTTCCACAAATCTGGTGTAGTACCCACAGTATAGTATTGTCTTTGTCCTTCTTGTTGGCAATCTTGATTTATTCTAGAAGTATGTTTTGTTGGTCAGCACTGATCCCTCCATTACCACAATGGCCATCATCGCTTGCGCCATATCAGCAATTGCTAGCACCACTAGTGTCATAAAGTCAATATTTACCACCGTTTGTGACATCCCTGCAATTGACATCACCGATTGTTCCATTACTGCAAGTACCATCACCATTGCGCCATAATTGCTACCGTTCACACCACCATCACAAACGCTATCATCACACATACTACATTACACTGCTATCATTGCACACATCATCACTACACTCGCTATCACCACACTCCCTATCACCACACTCCATATCACCACGCTCACTATCACCTTAACACGTACATGCCCGTTACTATTCTCTCCCCGCGACATCTCATCTCCTCGACCCGCGACAACACAGCCCGCAACAAAACCGCCCACGAAATCACTGCGCGCGACAACACTTCATCATCACATCATCATTACTTATCCTTAACAAAACTAAATAACATTTTAAAATGAAACAAGAATAAATTACCTTAACGCATCACTGACCTTACCATTATCACCATCCCCGTGCTGTCATAGCCCACATCACATCACCATCCCCACACCATCACCATCCCCGCGCTGTCATTGCATCGCCCACATCACCACTTCCCCATCCCTGCGTCATCCCTCATGTCACCATTGCCCACATCACTATCGCCCACGCCACTATTATCCACCACAAAAACAAAATAACATTTTAAAATGAATCAAGAATAAATTACCTTAACGCATCACCGACCTTACCATTATCACCATCCCCGTGCCGTCACAGCCCACTTCACTATCGCCCATTTCATTATCCCCACGCCATCATCGCCTACGTCACCATCCCCACGTCATCCCTCACATCACCATCGCCCTCGCCACTATTATCCACCACAAAAACAAAATAACATTTTAAAATGAATCGAGAATAAATTACCTGAGCGCATCACCGACCTTACCATTATCACCATCCCCATGCCGTCATACCCACTTCACCATAGCCCACTTCACCATCGCCCACTTCACCATCCCCTCGTCATCCCTCACGTCACCATCGCCCATGCGACAATTATCCTCAACAAAAACAAAATAACATTTTAAAATGAAACAAGAATAAATTACCTTAACGCATCACCGACCTTACCATTATCACCATCCCCGTGCCATCATAGCCCACTTCAACATCGCCCACTTCATCATCCCCGCGCCATCATCGCCTACGTCACCATCCCCGCATCATCCCTCACGTCACCATCGCCCACGCCACTATTATCCTCAACATAAAAAATAACATTTTAAAATGAATCAAAAATAAATTACCTTAACGCATCACCGACCTTACCATTATCACCATCCCCGTGCCGTCAGTGCCCACTTCACCAACCCTTCGTCATCCCTCACTTCACCATCGCCTACGCCACTATTATCCTCAACAAAAACAAGAAACGAGGCAAAGCCACGAAGGCCAGGTTTTTTCCAAGCATAAACACTTGGATAACATAATTATACCCACTTTTTGTAGACTAGATGGCCGTGGCCTGCATGTTGCGCATTGGGGCGAGGCATGAACACTAAAAAAATAGATATAGTACATGGAAAAACTTTAACCAAAAAACTTTAACCGGACACACGGACGAACGGACGGACGTATGCCAAAATGCCGACGATATCGCGCTTTCCGCAAGCAGGTGTGACAATGATGATAAACACCCATGTGAAGTATCAAGGTATTGGGTGAAGCAGTTGCAGAGATATAGTACACGAAAAAACTTTAACAAAAAAATTCAAAGTAATTTGAACTTGACATAGGGCACAGGATCGCGCTTTCCGCAAGCAGGTGCGACAATGATGATAAACACCCATGTGAAGTATCAAGGTATTGGGTGAAGCAGTTGCAGAGATATCGTACACGAAAAAACTTTAACAAAAAAAATCAAAGTAATTTGACCTTGACATTGGGCACAGGATCGCGCTTTCCGCAAGCAGGTGCGACAATGATGATAAACACCCATGTGAAGTATCAAGGTATTGGGTGAAGCAGTTGCAGAGATATAGTATAACGAAAAAGTTTTAACCAAAAAACTTTAACCAGGCGTACGTTAAAAAGTTAACGTTGAAAATGGCTAAGTCAATTACGTAGAAATAATAGGTGAAGGTAAAAAAATGGTCACATGTTGGATAGTTGTATGGTATGTGGTAGGCACCCCTTGGTTATGAAGCTGTGAAAGTTTGGTGGTTCTAGGTGGTACAGTACCAAAGAAATGGACTTAAACACGAAAACTTAACATTGTAAACGCGAAAACTTAACATTGAAAATGGCTAAGTCGACTGCACGGAAAAAATGGGTGAAGTTAAAAAAAAAAGCAACATGTTGGATAGTGACATGTGGTGGGTACCCCTTGATTATGAAGCTTTGAAAGTTTGGTGGTCCTAGGTGGTACAGCACCAAAGAAATGGACTTAAGCACGAAAACTTAACATTGTAAACGCGAAAACTTAACACTGAAAATGGCTAAGTCGACTACGCGGAAAAAATGGGTCAAGTTAAAAAAAAAGTAACATGTTGGATAGTGATATGTGGTGGGCACCCCTTGATTATGATTATCACCATCCCCGTGCCGTCATAGCCCACTTCACCATCGCTCATTTCATCATCCCCACGCCATCATCGCCTACGTCACCATCCCCGCGTCATCCCTCACATCACCATCGCCCACGCCACTATTATCCTCAACAAAAAAAATAACATTTTAAAATGAAACAAGAATAAATTACCTTAACGCATCACCGACCTTACCATTATCACCATCCCCGTGCCGTCATCAACCACTTCACCATTCCTGTGCCATCATCAACAACTTCACCATCCCCGCGCCGTCATCAACCACTTCACCACCCTCGCGCCGTTATTAACCACTTCACCATCATACCGCCGTCATCAACAACTTCACCATCCTCGCGCCGTCATTAACAACTTCACCATCCCCGCGCAGACATCGACCACTTCACCATCCCCGCGCCATCATCAACCACTTCAACATCCCCACTCCACCATCCCCGCGCCTTCATCAACCACTTCACCATCCCCGCGCCATCATCAACCACTCCACCATCCCCACGCCGTCATCGACCACTTCACCATCCCCGCGCCGTCATCAATCACTTCACCACCCCATCCCCGCGCCGTCATCAACCACTTCACCATCGCGCCGTCATCAAACCACTTCACCATCGTGCCATCAATCACCACGCGCCGTCATCAACCACTTCACCACCCTCGCGCCATCATCAACCACTTCACCATCATACTGCCGCCATCAACAACTTCACCAGCCCCGCGCTGTCATCAACCACTTCACCACCCTCGCGCCGTCATCAACCACTTCACCATCCCCATGCCATCATCAACCAATTACCATCCTCGCGCCGTCATCAACCACTTCACCACCCTCGCGCCGTCATCAACCACTTCACCATCCCCGTGCCGTCATCAACCACTTCACCATCATACCGCCGTCATCAACAACTTCACCATCCCCGCGCCGTCATCAACCACTTCACCACCCTCGCGCCATCATCAACCACTTGACCATCCCTGCGCCGTCATCAACCAATTCACCGCCCTCGCGCCATCATCAACCACTTCACTATCCCCGTGCCATCATCAACCACTTCACCATTCCCGCGCCGTCATCAACCACTTCACCATCATACCGCCGTCATCAACAACTTCATCACCTCCCCGCGCCGTCATATCCCCTACGCCGTCATCAACCACTTCACCATGCTCGCGCGTCATCAAACACTTCACCATCCCCGCGCCGTCATCAATCAACCAACTACCCATTCACCATTCCCGCGCCGTCCTTCAGACCACTTCACCATACATACCGCCGTCATCACCAACTTCAACCTCACACATCCCCGACGCCGTCATATCCCCACGCCGTCATCAACCACTTCACCATGCTCGCGCCGTCATCAAACACTTCACCATCCCCGCGCCGTCATCAATCACTTCACCATCATACCACCGTCATCAACAACTTCACCATCCTCGCGCCGTCATTAACCACTTCACCATCCCCGCGCAGACATCGACCACTTCACCATTCCCGCGCAGACATCGACCACTTCACCATCCCCGCGCCATCATCAACCACTTCAACATCCCACTCCACCATCCCCGCGCCGTCATCAACCACTTCACCATCCCCGCGCCGTCATCAACCACTTCACCATCCCCACGCCGTCATCAACCACTTCACCATCCCCGCGCCGTCATCAATCACTTCACCATCACCGCGCCGTCATCAACCAACTTCACCCTCGCGCCGTCATCAACCAATTCACCACCCTCGCGCCGTCTCACCAACTTCTTCACCATCCCCACGCCGTCATCAACCACTTCACCATCCCCACGCCGTCATCAACCACTTCCTCACGCCGTCATCAACCACTTCACCATCCTCACGCCGTCATCAACCACTTCACCATCCATCAGCACCTCAATCATCACCAACGTCATCACCCACATCATCACCTGCATCACTCACATGATCACCCACTTCACCTACTTCACCATCGCCTACACCATCACCCACATCATCGCCCTTGCCATCACCTACACCATCACTCACATCTTCGCCCACATCATCGCTCATGTCATCACCCACATCACCCACATCAGCACCCACATCATCATCACCCACATCATCGCCAACATCATCATTGTCCATACCTTCATCACCCATGTTACACTACACATATTACACCTAGTACACACCTAATACATCTATTATGCATACACCCATTACACCTACTACACCTATCATATTACACATATACCTTCTATATCTACACATCCTCATCATTACTATCCTCAACGACACAAGCTAATCAAAATAATAGACACATGGAATGCATTACACAAAATACATTTTAAACTACAATAAGACAAAAATTACCTTAACGCATCACCGACCTTACCATTACCGCACCCTCGTACCACGGCCCTCGTCTTTAGTGTCCCCCACATCACCTAAACACATGTAAGAGAAAAGTCACATGGATTACAATACATGCAATACATTTTAAAATGAAATAAGAAGAAATTACCTCAACCAATCACCGATCTTACCATTATCACTCGCTCGTACCACGGTCCTCGTCATTACTGTCCCCAACATCACCTACACACCAATGTAAAGAAAAGTCACATGGATTACAATACATGCAATACATTTTAAAATGAAATAAGAAGAAATTACCTCAACCAATCACTGATCTTACCATTATCACTCACTCTTACCACGGCCCTCGTCGCTGCTTACACTGTCAATTACTTCGCCCTCGTCTTCTGTCTTCATCATGTCCTTGTCGCCGTCTTCACTATTCTGAAACTCATCATGAATAATGGATACATGCAACACCATCACCACCAACACCACCACCACCACCACCACCACATGCACATGCTACACCTAAACCTAAACCTATTACACTTACCTACATCTATTACATCTACACCTATTACACCTACACATATTACACCTAAACCTAAACCTACTCCACTTACCTACACATATTACACCTAAACCTAAACCTATTAGACTTAGCTAACATCTATTACACATATTACACCTACACATATTACACCTAAAAACCTAAACCTACTACACTTACCTACATCTCCTATTACACATATTACACCTACACATATTACACCTAAACCTAAACCTATTACACTTAGCTACATCTATTACACCTACACCTACTGGGCCCATACATCAACACCTACTAAACTAGTATACCTGTACTTTACACGCCTGTCTTCTGTCTGTAATCATCAGGGTTCTGTATACGTCTACTGAAACAAAATTAGAATTTAAAACATTTGGAAACATAAATTAACAAATTTCCCCCA
The DNA here is from genome assembly GCA_029237695.1 of Conchocele bisecta. Lineage (NCBI taxonomy): Eukaryota > Metazoa > Mollusca > Bivalvia > Lucinida > Thyasiridae > Conchocele > Conchocele bisecta. The sequence goes on along the minus strand of CM055267.1, from coordinate 123,661,561 downwards.
ATGTTAAGTTTAAGAAACAACTAAGACAGACCTTGACCATGGGGTTAGCAGGGGACTGAGCATAGTGGATTTGTCACAGCATGAATAAGAAACATTAGAGAAAGGCATGTGTGAAATATCAAAACGTTGAAAGGAAACAGAAATTATAACAACTTTCCTCCAACGTATGGTTTATGAAAGCACAAAGACTGTGACCTTGACCTTGGGGTTAGCGGGGGTCTGAGCATCATGGATTTGTTACAGCAGGATAGAGAATCACTAGAGAAAAGCATGTGTGAAATATCAAAACGTTTGGTGAAAGGAAACATAAATTATAACAAATTTCTCCCGACGTTAAGTTTGTGCAAGCACTAAGACTGTGACCTTGACTTTGTGGGTCTGAGCGTCGTTGATTTGTCACAACATGATAGAGAATCATTAACGAAAGGCATGTGTGAAATATCAAAATGTTTGGTGAAAGGAAACAGAAATTATATCAAATTTTCAATATCAATAGGTTTCTTCGTCTTGCCGTGATAAACATGTGTACACCGAATTTGGTTACGAGCGGTGAAGTAGAACTTGAGTTATTGCGTGGACAAGGATACAGAGTGCGAAAAATAAAAATGGCCGCCAAGGGGAGATAAGTCGTGGGAATTTTTTTTATAAATCAATAGGCTTCTTCGGCTTGCCGGGATAAACATGTATACCAAATTTGGGTACAATCCGTCAAGTAGAAATCTAGTTATTGCGTGCTACGGGCGTATACAAACGTTAACGTAAGCTTTGACTTTGACATTCGGCTACTGGGCAGCATAGGTAGAGTATACAATGCAAATATGGATGTGTATATGAAGTTTCAAGTTGATATCGCAAGCAGTCACAGAGATATAGCAATTTGAAAATTGTTAACGTAAAACTTTAATAGAAAGTCATTTGACCTTGGGCTCCTGGGCAGCATGGGTATGGTATGCAATGAAAATATGGATGGTGATCAATGTGTATATGAAGTTTCAAGTTGATATCCCAAGCGGTCACAGACATATAGCAATTCGAAAAACGTTAACGTAAAACTTAAACAGAAAGTCATTTGACCTTGACCTTGGGCTCCTGGGCAGCAATGAAAATTAAAAACAAAAAATCTAGGTCTTTTGACTACTGGGCAGCATAGGTAGGGTATACAATGAAAATATGGATGTGTATATAAAGTTTCAAGCTGATATCACAAGCGGTCACAGACATATAGCAATTTGAAAAACGTTCACGTAAGCTGTAAAAAATGTTATTTGCCCTTAACCTTGGGCTCCTGGGCAGCATGGGTATGGTATGCAATGTTTATGAAGTTTCAAATTGATATCCCAAGCAGTCACAGAGACATAGCAATTTGAAAACCTTTAAAGTAAAACTCGGACGGCAGACGCCGAACAAAGTGGTACGACATGCTCCCCCGATAAAAATATGTGTGGACCATAAAACTGTGCCACAGGAAATATGGTTTCCGTTTTTCAAAATTGCCATCACCGTAATAAACTTTATGACTAGAGCCTGGAAATTGATGAATATGAATGATTTATTCCGGAGGCTATACCCATGATTTTGGGCTCTGAGAACAATAATGATATAGAGAATAGCATGATAATGTCTTTTGATCTTAAATTAATCGGGTGAAGTGCGGAAATGCGTAGGAATTCTGCAAATATGTACATAGAACGCGGATGCTGACCCAACGGCTTTGGTAATAAGCCAGGCTAAATTGCAATATTCTATGTCCAATGAATTCACAGAACATGGATGCCCCACAAATGGCTTTGTTATTAAACGAGGCAAACTTTAGAAAAGTATAAACCCAAAAGAGGGAGATAATCTATCGCCTGGTGTCAAATAAAAAATCGAAATTCCTTTTGCGTATCTACACTCCAGTAGGAAGCTACATGCCAAGTATGAGTAGCCACCAGTTATTATGGTATAAAACTTTTACAAGTTACAAGGCCCATTCACTCAAACTTGGCACAGTTGTATACAAAAACATGAATATTATATAACTTGACCTTGGGTTAAGGGGTGTGCGGTGGACCTTGACATTGGGGTCAGTGGTGGAAGGTGGTTCGTGGATTTGCTATAGCATGATATAACATATTAAGAGGACTGCATGTATGAAATATCAATGCGCTCCCTGAAAACAGAAGTAAAACAAAATTTACCCCAACATTAAGTGTATGAACGCACTAAGTTGGTGATTTTCTACAGCATGATAGCTATTCACATGAGGAATGCATGTATGAATGTGCTAAGTTTGTGACCTTGACCTTGCGGAAAGGGGTGGGGTGGGTGGGTCATGCTGTAACACAATAGAGAATCATCAGATGAATGCATGTATGAAATATCAAGGTGTTCCCTGTAAAGAAACAGAAGTTATAAAAAGACATTTACTCCAACGTTAAAAATATGATGTTGATCTTGGGGAAAGGGGTGGGGGGTGGGTCATGGATTTGCTGTAGCACAATAGAGGATCATCAGATGAATGCATGTATGAAATATCAAAGCGTTCCCTGTAAAGAAACGGAAGTTACACAACATTTACCCCAACATTAAGTTTATGAACATGCTAAGTTTGTGACCTTGACCTTGGGTAAGGGTTGTGTGGTGGGTTGTGGGTTTGTTACAGCATGATAGAGGGTCATCTGAAGAATGCATGTATGAAATATCAAGGCGTTCCATCAAAGGAAACAGATGTTATAAGACATTTACCCCAACGTTAAGTTTATGAATGTGCTAAGTTTGTGACCTTGACCTTGGGGAGAGGGGTGGGGGTGGGTCATGGATTTGCTACAGCACGATAGAGTATCATCAGATGAATGCATGCATGAAATACCAAGGGGTTCCCAGTAAAGAAACAGAAGCTATAAAAATACCTTTACTCCAACTTTAAGTTTATGATGTTGATCTTGGGGAAAGGGGTGGGTCATGGATTTGCTGTAGCACAATAGAGGATCATCAGATGAATGCATGTATGAAACTAGAAAAAGTCGATGGCGCGCCATCGCAATATACCCACTTTCCCCAAATGCTAAGTCCGAAAGGGGGAGGTAATCCATGATGGAGGGTCGGATAAAAAATCCAAATTTACTTTGCGCATGTGCACATGATAACGAAGCTACATAGCAAATATGAGGCGCGTAGGTATGAAGGTGAAAAAGTTTTTCGAGTTACAAGGAAAACATGGGAAATTCTGAGTCGGAAAGGGGGAGGTAATCGATGATGGAGGGTCGGATCAAAAATGGGAATTCACTTTGCGCATCTGCACATGATAACGAAGGTACATACTAAATATCAGGCGCATAGGTATGAAGGTGAAAAAGTTTTTCGAGTTACAAGGAAAAAATGGGAAATTCTGAGTCGGAAAGGGGGAGGTAATCGATGATGGAGGGTCGGATGAAAAATCCGAATTCACTTTGCGCATCTGCACATGATAACGAAGCTACATACCAAATATCAGGCGCATAGGTATGAAGGTGAAAAAGTTTTTCGAGTTACAAGGAAAAAATGGGAAATTCTGAGTCCGAAAGGGGGAGATAATCCATGATGGAGGGTCGGATGAAAAATCCTAATTCACTTTGCGCATCTGCACATGATAACGAAGCTACATAGCAAATATGAGGCGCGTAGGTATGAAGGTGAAAAAGTTTTTCCAGTTACAAGGAAAAAATGGGAAATTCTGAGTCCGAAAGGGGGAGATAATCCATGATGGAGGGTCGGATGAAAAATCCGAATTCACTTTGCGCATCTGCACATGATAACGAAGCTAACATAGCAAATATGAGGCGCGTAGGTATGAAGGTGAAAAAGTTTTTCGAGTTACAAGGAAAAAATGGGAAATTTCTGAGTCCAAAGAGAGATAATCCATGATGGAGGGTCGGATGAAAAATCCGAATTCACTTTGCGCATCTGCACATGATAACGAAGCTACATAGCAAATATGAGGCGCGTAGGTATGAAGGTGAAAAAGTTTTTCGAGTTACAAGGAAAAAATGGGAAATTCTGAGTCCGAAAGGGGGAGATAATCCATGATGGAGGGTCGGATGAAAAATCCGAATTCACTTTGCGCATCTGCACATGATAACGAAGCTACATAGCAAATATGAGGCGCGTAGGTATGAAGGTGAAAAAAGTTTTTCGAGTTACAAGGAAAAAATGGGAAATTCTGAGTCCGAAAGGGGGAGATAATCCATGATAGAGGGTCGGATGAAAAATCCGAATTCACTTTGCGCATCTGCACATGATAACGAAGCTACATAGCAAATATGAGGCGCGTAGGTACGAAGGTGAAAAAGTTTTTCGAGTTACAAGGAAAAAATGGGAAATTCTGAGTCCGAAAGGGGGAGATAATCCATGATGGAGGGTCGGATGAAAAATCCTAATTCACTTTGCGCATCTGCACATGATAACGAAGCTACATACCAAATATCAGGCGCGTAGGTATGAAGGTGAAAAAGTTTTTCGAGTTACAAGGAAAAAATGGGAAATTCTGAGTCCGAAAGGGGGAGATAATCCATGATGGAGGGTCGGATGAAAAATCCGAATTCACTTTGCGCATCTGCACATGATAACGAAGCTACATACCAAATATCAGGCGCGTAGGTATGAAGGTGAAAAAGTTTTTCGAGTTACAAGAAACGTGACGGACGTACGGACGGACGGACGTACGGACGGACGGACACCCGTGACGAAAACAATATACCCATTTTTTTTTACAAAAAAAGTGGGTATAATAACAAAGTGTTCCCTGTAAAGAAACAGAAGTTACACAACACTTACCCCAATGTTAGTTCATGAACATGCGAAGTTTGTGACCTTGGGGTAAGGGTTTGGTGGTGGGTTGTGGATTTGCTATAGCACGATAGGGTATCATCAGATGCATGCATGTATGAAATATCAAGGCGTTCCATGAAAGGAAACAGAAATTATAAGACATTTACCCCAACGTTAAGATTATGAATGTGCTAAGTTTGTGACCTTGACCTTGGGGAAAGGGGTGGGGTCTCATGGATTTGCCATAGTACGATAGAGTATCATATCAGATGAATGCATGTATGAAATATGAAGGCATTCCCTGTAAATAAACAGAAGTTACACAAAATTTACCCCAACGTTACGTTTATGAACATGCTAAGTTTGTGACCTTGACCTTGGGGCAAGGGTTGAGTGGTGGGTCGTGGATTTGCTACAGCATGATAGAGGGTCATCTTAGGAATGCATGTATGAAATATCAAAGCATTCCATGAAAGGAAACAGAAGTTATAAGACATTTACCCCAACGTTAATTTTATGAATGTGCTAAGTTTGTGACCTTGACCTTGGGGTAAAGGCTGGGTGTTGAGTCATCGATTTGCTACAGCATGATAGAGGGTCATCTGAGGAATGCATGTATGAAATAACAGGGTGTTCCATGAAAGGAAACAAGTTATAAGACATTTACCCCAACGTTAAGTTTATGAATGTGCTAAGTTTGTGACCTTGGGGGTAAGGGATGGGCGGTGGGTCATGGATTTGCTATAGCACGATAGGGTATCATCAGATGCATGCATGTATGAAATATCAAGGTGTTCCATGAAAGGAAACAGATGTTATAAGACATTTACCCCAATGTTAAGTTTATGAATGTGCTAAGTTTGTGACCTTGACCTTGGGGTAAGGGCTAGGTGGTGGGTCAAGAATTTGCTACAGCATGATAGAGGGTCATCTGAGGAATGCATGTATGAAATAACAAGGTGTTCCATCAAAGGAAACAGAAGTTATAAGACATTTACCCCAACGTTAAGTTTGTGGACGCCGACGCCGACGACGCCGGGGGTATGACATAAGCTCTTCTGCAAGTATGCAGGTAAGCTAAAAATGGAAATTCACTTTGCGCATCTAGATACTTTAAGGAAGCGACATACCAAGTATGAATTTACTATATGTTACTGTTAAAAAGTTACAAGGCAAAATTGTGAAATCAGTGTGTGGAAAAAACAAAATCAGATAACTCAAACATTAGTGAAGCAAGAGTTGTCATTATTGCACCCGAAACACCTTTGAAACTTGATCTATGCATGTGTGAAGTTTCATGAACTAGAAATGTGGCCTGTTGGCACAGGAATGCCCCCGCTGGCAGCCACAGAAAACTAGGCACATTTGAAAACACTGTTTGTTTGTTTATTGGTGTGTAACCGCCTATCAACAGCTAAGGTCATGTAAGGCCGGGCAAACGGGCTTGATCCAATTTTAACCTGCTGCATACGGGGAATATTCCTAAATCAGAACGGAATATTTACATCGAGAACAAATATATTCAGCCCTGAAATTAGAATAACCTGACCTGGTGCCAGGTCTATACCACACCAAAGTCACTTGGCCCCTTCCCCTAAAATAGCATTACGAATAATTATAATACTCACATAAGGGGTATAACCAGATTCAACTGTCACATACAAAATGCCAAAGACGTATGTGAGTAGGGCCATACCAGGTCTCCAGTCGGAATTCCGGTAAGGATGAACCCCAATCGTTAAATTACCCATCGCATTCTCCCACCTGCCACCCACTTGAAAACACAGATGCCCAGAGAAAGCGTGGATTTGTCACAGCATGAAAGCTGACCATCTTAGCAATACCGGGTGTGTGAAATATCAATCAGATCCATGCAAGGAAGGAGACATTATAAGACACTTACCCAAGTTTCAAATGCATCCAGTATGTGACCTTGCCCTTGAGCTTAGCGGGGTTGGGACGATCGTGAATTTGTCACAGGACGGTAGAGGACCATTAAATCAATGTTTGTGTGAAATATCAACCAGATCCATACAAGGAAACAGAAAGTATCAGACATTTAGCATTCAGTTTTGATTGCACCAATTATGTGACCTGGACCCTGGGCTTAGCGGGGGTGGGACATCGTGGATTTGTCACAGGGTGGTAGTGGACCATTACATCAATGACTGTGTGAAATATTAAGCCGATGAGTGCAAGGAAACAGAAATTATAAGACATTTATCAGAGCGTTAAGGTTACGAACACACCAAGTATGTCACCTTGACCGTGGGCTTAGCCGGGGCGGGATAATCATAAATTTGTCTTCTGTCTGTTTCACAAAACCTGCCCAGCTATATAAACAATGCTAAAACTATATTTTTGTTTATCATATTAAATTTTATCAATATTTAAGAACGAACCTTTTTTTTTATTTTGTGAAATTTGGTCAAATATTTATTTTATTACGAAAAAACAATTTCCCCCATGTTAAATCCCCATCGACATCTTCACATAATTTATGGGGATTTCACATGGGCATTATTTTCTAATTTCTGAAATAGTGGACCGATTTTGTGGCAAACTTAATTAACTCAAAGTGATAAGTATTCATAAGCACAGTTGTGAAGATCAAACGGTCAATGCCATATTAAAGGCAACATGGCTGTGTGACATTTGTGAACAAGTGTTATGTATAAACTCCGGTGAAAAATGTTAAAGTGTGAACAAGTTCAAAGTTGTGAAGGTCAAAAGGTCAAGGTCATATTAATGGCAGCATTTCTCCACAAGTATGCTGTGTTAAAATATGAAAATAATCTATCAAGGGATATAGAAGTTATGACAGAATTGAGGAACTCCAGTGAACTTCCTAATGTGTGAAAAAGTCATATTAAGGGCAGCATGGGTGTGTTGCATTTGCCCAACGGAAATTCATAACGTAGTCTAAAGTACCGTTGTTTTATGTGTCATCAACAGAATGGCAGCCGCAGTGTCAACTCATCGAGAATTATCAAAAACAATATATGAGATCTTAGGAGATAAGTAAACGTTTCAGTCTAAGCTATATATCAGTTCAGCTAAGATGTTAATGTTATTTAATTTACATTTGTTACCTTAATGACACGAAAACCGGTATCTCCTTGGTATATGGTGCATATACTATAGATAAACATCAGCAGAGATATTTATGCAGCAATAGTTCAGACATGGAGCCTGGTTTTTCTGAAAATGTGTTTGTTCAAGTCATGTGACCAAGTCACGCGCGATATGTCCAGACCCCCACATAAGAGGCGACGACAGGCAGATTGAAAAACCGAAATTAATACTTTAATTTGATACCAGTTATAAAGTTGTCATCGAAAAGGTGCAACTGTTTCGAAATAGGTACAATGGTGTCGGCTAATTTTGCGCACCTATTAAAGGCTTTTCAAACAAATGTATATGTCATTAACATCCCCATATTCAGTCAAAATTTCCGGAATATTCAATGCAGTTCTAAGACGTCTGTGCAGGTAAAATGTCATAACGTTCTGACGTCAGTAAGTGACGTAAATTGTGTGATGTATGACATCACATGCGTGTTTGCAACGTCACATTTGTTTCTGCTAATGCTGCGCATCTGGTAGTGTAAACAAAATGGCAAACAGCTTACTGGATCGGCATAGCAAAATTGGTATTATACTTGAAGCAGAACTATCCAGTGACATCATGATAGCAGCGCTCCAGATATGTAATTGGTAATTGAGTATTGTCACTCCATCATATCTGAAGCAATTGGGTATTTCAATATTTTAATTGGGTAAAATAAACTACTGTTTACACATCAACAGACAACAATTATTGAATAATTTGATTCGAAATGAAAACATGTCTTGGCATTTCATTAGAATTGTCTCCTTCTAATGAAATACCAAGATGTGTTTTCATGGAAAATAAGAAAAATATGCTATATTTGTGGTCTGTTTATTGTTTTCTGTAGCATGATAAAGGTACCACAAATTTGTTATTGCTTTTTGATACTTGCTACTTCTGATTTCAATTGGGTTTTTGGCAATTTTAATTGGGTATTTACGCAAATACGCAGCTTATCTGGAGCCCTGTGACAGGTTACTTTCTGAGTTGAACAGTTAATGTAGTAAATAAGACAGCTATTCCATCAGCAGGGTCTGATGATTTTACACATTTTGACTATATTCGGAATAACTTTTTACCAAACTATTGGAATGTGATAAAATTGTGCCACAGTGTAGCAATTAATCATTTTATTATGACGTACACAAGGCTAAATTTGATGTGAATTGCACATCAGCCGAAATGACAGTACAGGGATCCTCCAGATTATCGGAAAACAATGGCATTTTTGTTTACAATATTTTTCTTAAAATAGCAGCTACGGGCATCAACTTTTCACAGAACAATCATCAGTTCTTGCTTTCTCAACGCATGCAAACTATTTAGCAAAATGTGCCATCTTTCTCACTTAAAATTGGGTCAGATCATCAGTCGTAAGATTGTCCCAAAAGTAACATCAACAATCAGTTATCCGGACAAACATATCTAATCGTCTTATAACTTGTATTCTCAACATGAAATCATAATTGTATCGCCTGTAAACCACTGCGTTGTGTAGTTCTGCAGAAAAAACAATCACCATTCAGCTTCTTGGATAACAACGTATTTATAGAATTTATTGTATTTATAGTACAACTCTGAAATGACGTAATGGTAGACATAGCACTATGGCTTTCACTAGACACTACCGTTACAAAGAAAATAATAAATGAAAAAAGTCAGATAATGAAAAATAGAAGTTAAACATGATATAGAGACATGGCATGTTAGTTTAAACGTAATGGGTGCACTCGATTGCAAGCCCCGCGAGACTTTTGACGTTGTAAACAACTTGTGGACAGAGTTGAGGAATATTTTCAGCAAATCTTACTAAAATGTTTACCTTGTCAATATATTCTTCACACTGGCATGGAAACAGCGAGCACCTGCGTGACTTAGATGTATTTGTTGCATATTCTGATCAAACGAATGCGCTTAATTAACAGGTATTTTCATTTGTCCGATACACTGATTGTCCAGATAACTGGAATGACCCCTGTAGGTGTGGTAAGGCCCAGAAATGTCATCCGAAATGTCATCATCAGAAGAAGCATTTTGGCAAAATTATATTTTCTCAAAACTTTATCAATGTTACCCCTGTTGTTAAATACAACACCTCATCTCTTTAAAACTATAATTTTGATCAGTTTGTATCACGCGATGACGTCATAATACCGCGTCGGATGACGTCAAGAAATCGGAAATTGGTATTTTCTTCCCTACTTTCATGAATTTAATACACAGCCCACCCGTGTACCAAGTTAATATTTTCAACTTTAGTTACCTCTGCAGTCATAAACCTAATGTGGAAGTTAAAACACCACAGCAGACTGGTTATTTTGACACTCAACAGCGTGTATAGCGTCTTTATTCCGATGTAAGAACTAAGTTGTTTATAAATATTTATATACAACATCATACCTTGTGTGTGTATTAACTGAAATGTTTTATTCCATGCATTATATGCCGAAAATAATATAAATTGAAACATTTGTGCCGTAAAAGTTTATTTATAAAGGGAAGTATACCTGCCATCAACTGAATGTGTGTGATGATATAAAATCTTACCATCAATTTCATCCCATGCTAGATTAACTCACACCAAAACATGTATTTGTTTTATTTATCATGTAGACCGACACATAAAATACTGGACAGTAGTATAGTTCAGGCGATTTATGTTAATATGTTTAATGTATTTGTGTGTGAAATTGGTTGGTTATTGGAAAGGGATATCTAATGTAAATTGTCCTATCGGACACTTAAAGGGACTGCGTCTTATATGATGCGTCGGGAATTATAGTATATGTTGGTTTTTTTTGCTTTACGTAATGTAATTTATATTATCAACAATACGCGCCATTGGATTTGATCAAATTCCAAAGATTTTGTATTTTATTTTACTAGACCTATAGAGCTATACTATAATCGACTGTCATACACAGAGAAGATAATTTGCTAAATTAAATGACTTTCCTATTACTATAACATGTATCACACGTTGTGCGTGCGTGCATGCGTCAATCCATGCATCCATCCATCCGTCTGTGCAGGTCCATGACAAACTACACTGTTAATACACAGATAATTTGACAAACCGAAGATTAGTGGGGATGCGATATTATATGTCTACAAGCTTGTCCATACTGCTATTTTCAATAGGCTGCTACGACCTTTCACAAGTAACCTGTTCAGCCCTAAGTAGCTGACATTAGCTATTTTTATGTTAAGTTTGAGACTTGTTCCATTATGCAGAAAAGGGGCCCATTTTAAAAAAAAAAAAACAATTGAAAAAAATGGGACGGCTCATTTCAACTCGGCTCATCATGATCTACACTGTTTGCAAATAAAATATTAGGAAAGAGGTCTCTAGTATTGAGCAGCATTAAACACAGATTTGAGTCGAGCACTTTACTATCAACTTCACTGAGCAAAGGAAGACAATAACTAATTTCCTGTATGTGCTGTATGTGCAGTTCCCCGTTGTGGTGTGTGTGAGGTGAATAACAAATTATACTGAACACAAAATATGTGGAGGTAAGATTTCAACAGTCAAACTATTATTTGTCATGTGATAATAGAGGCCCACAGGTCTGCCTGTATCGGCTGTACAGGGAAATACTACTTTCAACATCCCCATACCCGGGAATTAAACACAGATTTATTTCTGCGAGACACATATTAACTAGCTTTAATTTATCTAATTGGTAATTACCTATTGGGAAGGAAACATTGCCAAGTATGTACCGGTAGGGTGTGTGTACTTCTCCAGCCATACAACACGTACAAAACATACATGTGTGATAATCTGGCGACACCACAAGGACATCTATAGATTTGTCTTAGAATTATCTATAAATATTCACAGAAACGTTTGGCGTTAAAGCTAAACATAAAGAGGCCCGTACGCAGGGGTACGCAGCCCCCGTAACCGTATCAACACCATAGGCCTGTATTACCAAAAAAGTGTAGATCAAGATGAGCCTGCTCGTAACGAGCCGTCTCATCAGGATCTGCACTTTTGCAAGTAATTTTCATAATTTTGAAGAAAAAAACACCCCATGTCCGTGGCGTGGATGTGCAAAACAAATGTTTGGCCCTTCGCGCCGTCGATAACGCAATCACCTAAATTAATTCCTGCGTATGGGCCTAATATGGAATAGAAAAACATATAATTAACAGACTTACAGATTTGACATCCTTTGATATTATAAGAAACCAGTGTTTGGTGCTTATACATGCGAATATAATTAGAGGTGGAACAGAAATAGACTAACATGCCATGTCTCTATATCATGTTTAACTTCTATTTTAATTATCTGACTTTTTTTCATTTATTATTTTCTTTGCTATGTAACGGTAGTGAAAGCCATAGTGCTATGTCTAGAACAGAAACTCCGGCGAACTTATAAATGTGTGAAAAAGTTCAAAGTTGTCATGGTCAAAAGGTCAATGTCATATTAAGGGCAACATGGATGTGTGGCATTTGTCCACACGTATGATGTATTGAACTATTAATGTAATCCTTAGTCGAAAAGGGGGAGATAATCCATGGCCCGGGAGTCAAATCAAAAATAGTAATAAACTTTGCGCATCTACTCATCATAAGGAAGCTACATACCAAGTTTCAAGTCTGTAGCTAGTGCGGTTTAAAAGTTTTACGAGCTACAAGGCAAAATTACCAAATTCTAAGTCGAAGAGGGGAGATAATCCATGACCCGGGGACCGAATCAAAACTCGAAATAAACTTTGCGCACCTACGGACGGGACGGGACGGACGGACGAACAAGGGTAAACACTAAATGCCCCCTCCACTATCGTGGTGTGGCATAGCAATGCTCTGCGCATTGACAAACCACAAGGAAGCTACATCCCGATCATAAAGTCCCAATTTATAAAACATAGGATGGATAGACGGACGGGTATGGTGAGAGTATACCACTCAATATCCCTCTACTATTGTGCACATGAAGTTTCAGGCCATTCGTTGATATGGTAAAGAAGCTAACGCAGAATTAATCTACGTAACCGAAATACAAAATCTCCTGAACCATACATTTGAAAGTTATTGAACCTTCACCTTGACCTTGGGCACGGGGAGCATATGTGGGACATTGCATGAAAATATGAATGATGGCACACATACACACATGCACGCACGCACACGCACACGCACGCACGCGCATGCACCACACGCACGCACGCACGCACGCACGCACGCGAAGCTTCCATCTACTGGTTCATACGGCAAATGTGTTATAGGAAATGGAAAGCGTGAAGGACAAATAGACGGGTGGACGGGCGGACGGACGACTTTTGCAAAAGTATGCAAGAAAGGACATGGTCGTGTTGTGAAAATACACACATCCACAAAGATTAACCCGTTCAACCCCACATGCTTGTATATTTTTATTGGTTAAACGTGTAGATCCAGATGAGCCGGCTCGTGACGAGCCGTCTCATCAGGATCTGCACTTTTTGCAAGTAATTTTCATATGCTTTAGAAACAAAAACACACCCTTTTCATAAATGGACTAGTCTGAAAATCATTTTGTGACGGCTGGATTGGTTGCAAAACTAGCATATCAAATTAAATTCCAGTTACTTAGGTGTGAAAGGGTTAATACATCTACAGTTTAGTTTATTCCTTTATACATGTACTTACCGGTCTTCTGTCGATCGCCAATTGACTGTGAGATATAACGATACCTAGGCCTGCATTGTGTTGGTCACGTGGACAGGTAATCCCCAGTCAAATGTCAGGTGAACACATTTCACTGTGTGGTCAGCGACAATATACAACACAATAGGGCCCATGACGTTGTTGAATGGGCACATTTTGTGTCTTACTGGGAAAATGGAATGTTTGCTTTTGCAGCAACTCTCATTCAACTCATTCACATAGTTTGATTAGGGTTTACACCATTTACCATTGTATCAACCCAACATGCTTTTAACAAACAATGCATCCTTTTCACACTGCAGGAGGAGTGTGTATTATATCAGGAGCTAGACTGGTCACCAATGGCATAGACTCAATTTCTGTAGACAGTCACATTTCACCTATGTCATAATCCGAAATATAGGCAAGCCATTGTAATGGAGAAGCCATAGAATGCATTGGTCATGAGAATTTTAGCATACACAATTTGGGACCAGTGTAGCCCGAGATGAGTGTGTGTATTCACACTGCCTGATGATCTGGGTCTACACTATTTGTAATTCACTCAAAGAATCACATATTCTTGTTAGGGTACACTGTCATTCTTTTCATTAATATATGCCATCTGATTTGTATCTACACGATTTGCCGCTCGTTCGATGGATGACAGATTCCTGTAAGTGTTTACACTGCCATTATGTCGATGCTTATATGCAGTCTGGTCATGGTCTACCATATGTACCAGTAAGTCCATAACTCAATGACACTTGCATCAAGGTTTACTCTGTTTAATTGCCATAGAGAATTAAATTAACTAGATTGGTCAGTAAGCGAGGCTTACGGAATACCCCCCGCATGGGCCCCAGGTACCCCTAAATATGTAAAAAAATTAATCCAAGTGTGTGGGCTTGTAACCTTGACTCTGGGCTTAGCGGGGGCGGCACGAACGTGAATTTGTCACAGGGTGGTAGAGGTCTATTGGAGCAATGCGTGTGTGAAATGTGAAGCAGATCCGAACAAGGAAATAGAAACTATAACCGATTTCTTTGATGTTAAGTTTTGTAAAGAGACTAAGTATTTGACCTTGACCTCGAGATCAGCGGAGGTTTGTCACAGCATAATAGTAGAGCCTTAGAGGAATGCATGCATCAAATATTAAGCATTTCCGATGAAAGAAATAGAAGCTATAACATATTTCTCTGATGTTAAGTTTTGTAAAGAGACTAAGTATGTGACCTTGACCTTGGGATCAGCGGGGGTTGGACGGTCGTAGATTTGTGACAGCATGATAGTATAACCTTAGAGGAATGCACGAGTGAAATATTAAGAATTTTCAATGAAGGAAATAGAAGTTGTAACTTATTTCTCTGATGCTAAGTTTTGTAAAGAGACCAAGTATTTGACATTGACCTTGGGATCAGCGGGGGTTGGACGGTCTTGAAGTTGGCACAGCATGGTAGTAGACTTACAGGAATGCATGTGTGAAATATTAAGCATTTTAGATGAAGGAAATAGAAGTTATAACAATATTTCTCTGATGTTAAGTTTTGTAAAGAGACTAAGTATTTGACCTTGAGCTTGGGATCAGCGGGGGTTGGACGGTCGTGGATTTGGCACAGCATAGTAGTAGAGCCTTACAGGAATGCATGTGTGAAATATTAAGCATTTTAGATGAAGGAAATAGAAGTTATAACAATATTTCTCTGATGTTAAGTTTTGTAAAGAGACCAAGTATTTGACCTTGACCTTGGGATCAGCGGGGGTTGGACGGCCGTGGATTTGGCACAGCATGGTAGTAGAGCCTTACAGGAATGCATGTGTGAAATATTAAGCATTTTAGATGAAGGAAATAGAAGTTATAACAATATTTCTCTGATGTTAAGTTTTGTAAAGAGACTAAGTATTAATTTTGACCTTGAGCTTGGGATCAGCGTGGGTTGGACGGTCGTGGATTTGGCACAGCATAGTAGTAGAGCCTTACAGGAATGCATGTGTGAAATATTAAGCATTTTAGATGAAGGAAATAGAAGTTATAACAATATTTCTCTGATGTTAAGTTTTGTAAAGAGACCAAGTATTTGACCTTGACCTTGGGATCAGCGGGGGTTGGACGGCCGTGGATTTGGCACAGCATGGTAGTAGAGCCTTACAGGAATGCATGTGTGAAATATTAAGCATTTTAGATGAAGGAAATAGAAGTTATAATATTATTTCTCTGATGTTAAGTTTTGTAAAGTGACTAAGTATTTGACCTTGAGCTTGGGATCAGCGTGGGTTGGACGGTCGTGGATTTGGCACAGCATAGTAGTAGAGCCTTACAGGAATGCATGTGTGAAATATTAAGCATTTTAGATGAAGGAAATAGAAGTTATAACAATATTTCTCTGATGTTAAGTTTTGTAAAGATACCAAGTATTTGACCTTGACCTTGGGATCAGCGTGGGTTGGACGGCTGTGGATTTGGCACAGCATGGTAGTAGAGCCTTACAGGAATGCATGTGTGAAATATTAAGCATTTTAGATGAAGGAAATAGAAGTTATAACAATATTTCTCTGATGTTAAGTTTTGTAAAGAGACTAAGTATTTGACCTTAACCTTTGGATCAGCAGGGGTTGGACGGTCGTGGATTTGGCACAGCATGGTAGTAGAGCCTTACAGGAATGCATGTGAGAAATATTAAGCACTTTAGATGAAAGAAAGAGAAGTTATAACAATATTTTTCTGATGTTAAGTTTAGTGACGGACGGACGGACGGACAACCTGACTCCAGTATACCCCCCCCCCCCCCCCCCGCCCCGAACCACACACACACACAACTCGTTGCGGGCGCCATAATTATATGAGATTATCGTGATGTTTAAGAGTTTTGGAATTAAATAGAGTGGGCGGGAGGCATTTATTTTGTATTGACGGTGAAGAATGATATTAAACTTACGGCAGCTTAAACTGGACATGCGCAATGTTCTTCTATTTCGTTCCCACGACATAGCATTTCGTTCCCACGAGTTAGGTATGTCGTTACCGCGAGTTAACTATGTAGTTCTCACGAGATAGCATCTCGTTCCCTCAAGATAAAAGCTTGTTCCCATGAGATAGGAGTTAGCTATCTCATTCCCACGACATAGTCAGCCAATCAAAAGGTAGCACCATTTTTTTTCTCGAGATGGCATCTCGTTACCACGAGTTAGCTATGTCGTTTACAAGAGATAAGATCTGGTTCGCATGAGATAGGATCTCGTTACCACCAGCTAGCTATTTCGTTCCCATGAGATAGGATCTCGTTCCTTCGAGATAGCATATCGTTACCACGACATAGCATCTCGTTACCATGAGTTAGCTACATATGTGTCGTTCCCACGACATAGGTAGCCAATGAAAATGCAGCATAATTTACCACCATATATCTTTCAGTCAGAGTCACTGTCGGTATTGTAATATGGTAGAGCGTTTCCGTGATATGATGCAGAAAGGGTATATACGTGTCGCCTAGATGGCGTCGCTGGACAACAGCAGGTAAGTGTCAATGTAATTACATATTTCACAGCTTACAGGACATTATCAGCAACGTTTCTGGTATGTAAAGATGCAACAATGAATATGATGTCCAACGATCACGCTCACGTGTATGCCCCTATAAGTGGACCCCCACCACCCCCAACAGCAAAAAGTTGCTGCTCATAAAACGGCTGTTTTGCCAATATCAAAGTAAATTGCCGCAAAGTCGCATATACACATTGTGAAACGTACTGAACATATGGTATTTGTGATTTACATGCAATCAAACTTGAAGATTTTTATCCAAATTTGCCGCCAAAATCCAAAATGGCCACCAATACACCACTACCTTATCCCACCACACTAAACCATATATAAATCTATTTTAATTCACCAATTGCAATTATTGGCTTATTCGTATTGAATTATATTTTAGAAGTGAAATACAAGCTTATGATACTTCAATAAATATGTATTGCTTGAGAATATTTAAGGAATAAAACCATGAGCCGTTGCGTTTACTGTCTTTGGAAAACAGTTGGTCTGTTTAAACTTTAAACAGAAATGTAAATAACAAAATACGGAGTTAAAATTAGGAATCTTATTGTTTTACGTCATTTTGTCGCAATTCATAGAACAGCAACGTTGTCGTCAATAGCGGGACGTTCTTGGCAACGACGATGAACGTCATATATTTTAATGACGTCAAACAAACTTTACTGACGATTCAACAACGTCGCGCGGTGTACGTGAATGCAATGCAATGTACTAGGATATAAATGTAAATACGTTGAATGGGGCGTATTTCCATTATGAATATAAGGACAGTGTAAATATATCCAAAATGGCCACTAACAATCGCAATCTCCGTTAATTAATCATCGTGTCGATTGTATTACATCAATTAACACTTCAAAACAGCATTACAAACTAAAATGTGTACACATTAAATGTTCATGACAATAGCAAAACTTGCTTGGATAAATGTTTACCAAAATCCAAGATGGCAGCTAAATATGTCGATTTCACATCAATGTCTGTCTATTGGATAGCATTAAGGTTGTTGTACCATTCTTGTGGCCCCATGTAAAGTTTATGGAAATCTAATAAAAAAACTAATAATAAACCAATAGCTGCTTACACCAGTAAACCATACACATTTGTTCAATAAGTCTTTATACAGATGCTGCCAGCAAGGAAATCGCACCATATGCTTCAGTTAGAAAATAATAAGCACATTTTGTTTGTGTTTGACATGTATAATTTGGCTTCTACACACCTGTGTAGTGACGTAAATATACATGTGCTGCATCAAAATGTGTCTACTATTTGCATATTGTGTGTGTGTGTGCGTGTGTGCGTGTGTGTGTGCGCGTGTGTGTGTTCGTGCGTGTGTGCGTGTGTGCGTGTGTGTGTGTGTGTGTGTGTGCGCGTGTGTGTGTGTGTGCGTGCGTGCGTGCGTGCCTGTGTGTGTGTGCAATTTTATTGGTAGCAGTATCTGCATAAAGACTTACAGATCACAATCATATTGTTTATTTATGTAAGTCGCTATTGTTTTATTAGTAGTTTTTTTTTTAGATTTCCATTGGAAGTAACATGGGGCCACAAGAAGGGTACAACTACCTTAAGCATTAAAAAAAACAGTATTACACTGACACAGTAAAACAATGTTTTGTGCCCTTGTACCTAATATAACCCATTGTACCATATTGCATATGATGTATAGACTATTTTGTGCGCATGTACCCTATGTAACAAAGCGTATGATATTGTAGATGCTGTAGATTATGTTGTACCATTGTACCATATGTAACCAATTTTACCATAATATAGATGCTGTAGACTATGTTTGCCCTTATATCATATGTAACCCATTGTACCATATTGTGGATGCTGTGCCCTTGTACCATATGTAACTTAGTGCACCATACTCTAGATGCTGTATACTATTGTGTGCGCTTGTACCCCATGTAACCTATCCTACCCTAGAGTACCCTATTGTATATACGGTAGACTATTAAATGTCATTGTGCCCCATGTAACCCATCGTACGTACCTAATGTAGATGATGTAGACTATTCTGTGCCACTGAACCCATTTTGTATGATGGCACCTCATGTAGACTGTTTTGTATGTTTGTACCCAATGTAGACATTTCATATGTCTGTACCTTATGTAACCCTGTGTTTACAATACCATTTGCTATAAGTGTAGACTAGTGTAGTACTATACTGTATGTGTGTAGACTAGTCTACAAACACGCACATCAGGGAATATGCCATGATTTCTTGACATTTCTAGACACTCCCACTCTCTTCCTCCGTCTCCTTCGCTCTCTCGCACTCTCTCTCTCTCTCTCTCTCTCTCTCTCTCTCTCTCTCTCTCTCTCACTATCTCTCTATCTCTCTATCTCTCTCTCTCTATCTCTCTATCTCTCTATCTCTCTCTCTCTCTCTCTCTCTCTCTCTCTCTCTCTCTCTCTCTCTCTATTTTTATTCCAAATGAAATTCTTATATCAGTCACGATATAGTATCGTACTATCGTCATCGTAGTATCGTAGTATCGTAGTATCGTAGTATCGTAGTATCGTAGTATCGTAGTATCGTAGTATCGTAATATCGTCATCGTAGCATCGTACTATCGTAGTATCGGAAGACACATTTACTAATTAATGTTGATACCTTTTTATTTCATACTGGTATGATGTGACTTAAAATATGGACTAACAAATGTTCGATATAACTAATCAATGACCTTTGATACTTGACCTTTTTGAGAAAAAAAAACACATTTATTTTTATTCCAAATGAAATTCTTATATCAGTCAAGAATATTATAAATCATTAACAAAGGCGGAAGCTAACGATATAACATACATGAACTTGTTTGATGAGTATACACTGTACGACATTGTGACACGGTCAAGGTTCACATGTCATTGTCTTCGAATTTATAGAAAACACGAACTACTACATACCTCGCAAAGAAGGCAATCCGTCTCGCAGTCTTTTCGACAGCCTCCACATGGAAACCGCGCCTTTCGTGAACGTCCTCTAGCCATTCCCAATCAACCAATCAATTGGGGAAATAATTGTAAAGAAACAGTTTTTTTAACTTGGATAATACCAACTTTACACAACAAAGTTCGTTTCACATTCCCGCTTTAAATGTCAGAGAATTGCGGCATATGTTGTACTCATAAATCCAAATAACACAGTAATATGTATGTATGAGATTAGCAATATCATAATAATATTTTTGACAAATTTTGTCGCTATATACCAAATTCATGTAATTATCCTTGACCTAATTCATGAGAAAATCATCTACGAACATATCGTGTCATAAAAAAGCAAAAAATATGGCATTAACATATATTAAATACATTTTCATCAACATTACATGCTTTAATATGTATATCCATGTAAAAAGTAGACTTTTGAAAAAATAACTTCTAATAAAAATAATTACTGAAAAATGCAATGAGCTTTTGCAACCCAATACAATACTGATTGGGCTGCCATTCTGGCAACTACGTATACCCGTCATTTTCCATCATCATCACAACAAATATAAATATTGTGCACGACTCTCCGCACATTTTCCACAATTACGTCGATAAATGTGGTCATTATTCATGCTTCTCCGTCATTGCGCCCAAGTATCCCTTAAAAAACAGCCACAAAATAGTTGCACCTGTCATTTTCCATCAATGACAACCGTATACCTGCGATTTTATAAAATTAACACAAAACAATATAACTATTATCCATCATTCTCCTTTAATTTTCCGCAATTGCGTCGATAAATGAGTTCATTAGCCAACTTTCTCGGTCATTGCGCCCCTATCTCCGTCATTCTCCGTCATTGCACGTCATTCTCCGTCATTCTCCGTCATTGCGCCATTTCCCGTCATTGCGCCAATTAGGCACACCGCATTTTCAGCACCCCGACTATCGGTCCTGCGATTTTATTCTGCTCGAGTAGACAAATCGAATATTCGTCAACACATACGTCACTACACATTATGCCAACAACACCATCTGGAAAATGGGAAATGCTGACACAAAACTGAATTTTAGGAAAGCTGTCATTCAGCTGACCACTAAAACTCAGGTAAATTTTGACAATACCACTTATCGTTTGAGAATTTACCGACAGCTTTATGAAAAATTACGGCTGTGCCACGGACGACCTGATACTTTTGTTCGTTGGTAACCAATAGTCGTCGGTTAACAGTTGGCGTCTGGTAAAATTACAACAGCAACATGGGTTGACACTAACTTTTTTGAGGACACCCTACCTCAAGGGTAATATGCTTTTCATAAAATTCTAGGGTGTCGGAAGTTATATTTTTTAAGAGATGAGATGTATTTAATATAACGTGTAAAATTTATGAGGAAATGAAATTTTGCCAAACTCTCAAAGTCGGATGCCATTTCTGGGCCTTACTGGTAGGTGACCCATTTTTCGTCTGTACCCATTTTCCCGGACACTCATAAACGCTTAATTCTGCATTTTCATAAAAGATTTTTGTTCCTGGTCATTAAGGTGGTCATTTCCAGTTGTCGGGTGTGAAGATTCCGGGACCGGGCGCTTGTGTTGAAAAGAGGCAAAGTGTACAGAATAAAGGAATTAACAGTATCTTCCAAGTAATACATGCAATAATTGCTATCATTTGATCAATACCATACAGTATTAATTACTTTCACTGTAATTTTGCAGTTTTGGCTTAACAAAAAGTAAATATCGCGGAAAATTCTACTGTCCGGAAAAATGGGTCTCCTGTATTTTAATTGGCATTTTAATTACCCCTTTTCGGGCCCAATTGTCAGCAGTTACCTCCCACTATACTAATGAATTTTATGTTATTCTATTTAAGGCGAGCTGACGTATTTGTAAATATGAGAAAAATCACGGCCAGATGTAAACGTTTAAAATTATTGCGAAAAAAACATGATTTTTGGCCGGAAATGGGTCGTCTACCAGTACAGCGCCTACCTCTTTCAGTCTGAAATTCACAAAAAAATATTAAAAAAGTAAGGGTAAATTTCAGTCTGAAATTCAACCTAAAAATGGTCAAAAGTCTGAATTTCCACCTCCAAAACGGTTTAAAATGTAATGCAGTTTGTGAATCGTATTTGCAGCCAATAGAAGCGAACGATGAAGCCTTCTGGGAGCAGTTCTGGTCGGACAGCGTGACGTGTGTGCAGGACGTGTTCACACTGATCCCGGCGGCAGAGATTCGCGCCCTTCGCGAGGAGTCTCCGTCAAACCTCGCCACGCTTTGCTACAAGGCCGTGGAGAAGTTGGTTACAGCGGCTGAGAGCGGGTGTCCATCACAGAAGGAACAACAAACAGGTGACGTCCTCGTCCATTTTTCACACATGCCTTTCTCTAATGGTTCTCTATCATGCCGTGCCAAATCCAAATTTCTGATGACTCATCTCCCCTTGGCGGCCATTTTTAATTTTCGCACTCTGTATCCTTGTCCACGCAATAACTCCAGTTCTACTTCACCGATCGAAACCAAATTCGGTGTACATGTTTATCATGACAAGACAAAGAAGCCTATTGATTTTGAGTCGAGTTCTACTTGATTTGGTTTACATGTTTATCACGTCAAGATGAGTTATATCCCCTTGTTGACTGGCCTTGCCTCGACGGGCGTATATTGTGACCTTCGGCACTCTTGTTACAAGTAATTTTCATATTTTTGATACCAAAAACACCCCCTTTTCATGAATGGACTAGTTTGAAAATATGTTTGTTACAATTGGATCGGTAAGAAAATTAACATATCACAGTCCATTCCAGTTATTTAGGGTTGAAAGGGTTAAATGCAATTCAATGTTGCAGTGCTGAACTGCGTGCGCCTCCTGACGCGCGTGCTGCCGTACATATTTGAGGACCCCGACTGGCGCGGCTTCTTCTGGTCTACTCTGCCGGGACAGGTTGAAGATGCAGACGTAAGTCAAACACACAGCAGGGATAGGGATAGAAATGGGGCTTATGGGATTTGTGATCAGGTCTATAAATACATTAAATATATCTAATAAATATACTCGTAATACTTCGGTAACATTTTTCGGGCCTATATGACAGCGCAAACATCTGCTTCAAACTACACTTTTATGTTGTCCGGAAACAGTTTGCAACAACATTGTTTCCAATCAAACATTTGATCAAACCAACATTTATACCAGTCCAATGCGTCACGACAGACAATTCAATCGCACCAACATTTCTTTCATTTCTCGGGAAGCCATATTGTCTAATTGTTGATGGGTTTTCCCGATGACGTCATTGCTAAGCTTATGATTGGTTGAGATTCGTGGAGTGTCATGCGTAAGCGTCATGGTACACTGACTGGTTACCAGCCAGTCACCTGTTTACCTTATAAGCGAAGCTATGAAACGGTACCACCGGGAAAGTCAAAGAAATAAATGTGCCCGATGTCTTCTTACTAGAGACAAATACAAAACTTTGTTGGAACAAAATAATCCATAGCTCGAAAACGTGTTGACATAGTGCATCGGAGAATACATCATTGCGGAGGGCTAACATTTGCCTAACTTCTGCAATAGGCGAACATGATATAAATCGGTTAATTGTTTTGTGAGTGTCCGTTGTCTCGAGGCCATCCGAGTACGGCCCACAAAAAACATACTAACCTTGGTAATGTGTTATGACAGGGAGTATCCAAAAAGTTTAACTTACTTTTTTTTCGCTTATTGATACTTGTAGGTATATTCAATGTATTTATAGGCCTTGGTATGTTACTTCAACCTGTGGTTAGAAGCATGATGGGTGTTTCATTGATGGAATGGTGAACAGAATGGTGATCCTGATCATACTGTGCAGATGCACTGGTCGCAAAACCTATAAGCCCCTTTTCTCGAGTCACAGCCACATATAGAGGTTACCGAACTTCGGAAATCACAAGTAACGTCCCGTAGATCCACTTCCGGAGCGGCCTTGACATTGGCCGAGTTTGTCTGTTGGATGTTGTATATACATGTAGTTTAAACTAAGCAGCTTGATGTCAAACTGACATTGTTACATGACTGCCGTTGTTCGACACCGCTCACAGCCGTGTTCAAATGGACAGCGTGTGCTGTTTGACCATGGCTGTAGACAATGCTCATTTCGCCAAAACCTACGTCATACATGTGTCTCATGACGTTACTAGAACGCGCCAGACCAGTTAACAACGGTCACACTGAAATTTTGAAATTGATGCGGATGCATCAGGCGACGTGTACTGCTGTCCCGGAATATGTATCTGTAAATCAGCTGTTTGAATAGAACAGGTTATCAAAGTACCGAAGTACTGCATATATGCTCAAATTAAACGATATTTCCATCAGAAACAATAACGTTCGACCATGTCCAGCCGTGGGTAAACGTTCGCCGTGGCACTCAGGAACTGTTTGAACCTGTGGCCTATGGCGTTTGACAAAGAATGGACCATGTGGAGTATAACTTGCAATATCACGTAGCTAATCATACACAGGTTGAAGTAATGGACCGAGGTCTATAAATACATTAAATATGCCTAAAAGCATCAATAAAAGAAGGGAAAAAAAGCCATATCGAGTCTATATGGTGGGAGCAAAAAAAAAAAGTAGCTTTTTTTTTCTACATTTATTGATGCTTTTAGGCATATTTAATGTATTTATAGACCTCGGTCCGTTACTTCAACCTGTGAGAAAAGCCAGGTCAACACATTCCTATAAATTATATTGCACCAAACTGAACAATTTTTTGCCTGTTTTTTAACAACATGAATCACCATTGTAAATAGCCTCATGAACAGAAAATGGCACAGTGTGTCACCTTTGCCTGGCTCACCACATACCATATATAACCACTACTGCACTCTAGTATTATACACTATTACAATATACCTGTACATTGTAGTGAAGCTCTCTATGGGGAGAACAAGTATGACCCATGTGCATTTACATCTGTCACAGTGCAGCTTCTAGGAAATAGCTGATATCATTTTTAGCCAGGTTTTTTGAAAGCCGGGCGGGCGGGCGGCGTCCACAATCAATGTTAAGTTTTCGTGTTTGAGTCCATTTTTTTTGTTACTGTACCACCTAGGACCACCAAACTTTCACAGCTTCATAATCAAGGGGTGCCCACCACATATTACTATCCAACATGTTACTTTTTTTTTAACTTGACCCATTTTTTCCACGCAGTCGACTTAGCCATTTTCAATGTTAAGTTTTCGCATTTTCAATGTTAAGTTTTCGTGTTTAAATCCATTTCTTTGGTACTGTACCACCTAGGACCACCAAACTTTCACAGCTTCATAATCAAAGGCTGCCCACCACATATCACTATCCAACATGTTACTTTTTTTTTAACTTGACCCATTTTTTCCGCGCAATCGACTTAGCCATTTTCAATGTTAAGTTTTCGCGTTTTCAATGTTAAGTTTTCGTGTTTAAGTCCATTTCTTTGGTACTGTACCACCTAGGACCACCAAACTTTCACAGCTTCATAATCAAGGGGTGCCCACTACATATCACTATCCAACATGTTACTTTTTTGTTACTTTTTTTTTAACTTGACCCATTTTTTCCGCGCAGTCGACTTAGCCATTTTCAATGTTAAGTTTTCGCGTTTACAATGTTAAGTTTTCGTGTTTAAGTCCATTTCTTTGGTACTGTACCACCTAGGACCACCAAACTTTCACAGCTTCATAACCAAGGGGTGCCTACCACATACAACTATCCAACATGTGACCATTTTTTTACCTTCACCTATTATTTCTACGTAATTGACTTAGCCATTTTGAACGTTAACTTTTTAACGTACGTCTGGTTAAAAATAGCATAAATTCTTAAAAAATCTTCTTCTCATGAACCGCCGACCGGATTTCGACAAAACTTGGTAGGACTGATCAATGTACAATGCTCTTTCAGAGTTGTTAAAATGGTGACCCTGGGGTCAAAAATGGGAATATGGTCTTATCATATATCAAATTGAAGGTATCAATGAGGCGATCACTCTGGTGCATTTTTTGTCGAAATCGGATGGTTAGGTCATCCAAGATGGCCGCCGAAAGGTCAAAAAGTCGTTCTTTTATTAGAGATTTCAAAATTCTTCTTCACATGAACCGCTTGGCCCATGGTAGCCAAACTTAAGAGTTATGGTCCATGGGTGAAGCCTTTTCAGATTTGTTAAAATGGAGGTCATCGCTAATCCAAGATGGCCGCCGTCTAAAAATAGCATAAATTCTTAAAAAATCTTCTTCTCATGAACCGCTAGCCGGATTTCGACGAAACTTGCTAGGAATGATCGATGTACAATGCTCTTTCAAAGTTGTTAAAATGGTGACCCCGGGGTCAAAAATGGGCGTGGCCCGTGGGGTCAAATTGGGTCAAATTTTATTTTTGACCGAATATGGTCTTGTCATATATCAAATTGAAGGTATCAACGAGGCGATCACTCTGGTGCATTTTTTGTCGAAATTGGATGGTTAGGTCCTCCAAGATGGCTACCGAAAGGTCAAAAGGTCGTTATTTTATTAGAGATTTCAAAATTCTTCTTCACATGAACCGCTTGGCCCATGGTAGCCAAACGTAAGAGTTATGGTCCATGGGTGAAGCCTTTTCAGATTTGTTAAAATGGAGGTCATCGCTAATCCAAGATGGCAGCCGTCTAAAAATAGCATAAATTCTTAAAAAATCTTCTTTTCATGAACCGCTAGCTGGATTTCGACGAAACTTGGTAGGAATGATCGATGTCAATGCTCTTTCAAAGTTGTTAAAATGGTTACCTCGGGGTCAAAAATGGGCGTGGCCCGTGGGGTCAAATTTTATTTTTGACCGAATATGGTCATGTTATATATCAAATTGAATGTATCAATGAGGCGATCACTCTGGTACATTTTTTGTCGAAATCGGATGGTTATGTCATCCAAGATGGCTGCCGAAAGGTCAAAAGGTTGTTCTTTTGTTAGAGATTTCAAAATTCTTCTTCACATGAACCGCTTGGCCCATGATGGCCAAACTTAAAAGTTATGGTCCATGGGTGAAGCCTTTTCAGATTTGTTAAAATGGAGGTTGTCGCTAATCCAAGATGGCCGCCATCTAAAAATAGCACAAATTCTTAAATCTTCTTCTCATGAACCGCCGGCCGGATTTCGATGAAACTTGGTAGGAATGATTGATATACAATGCTCTTTCAAATTTGTGAAAATGGTGACCCCCAGGGTCAAAAATGGGCGTGGCCCGTGGGGTCAAATTTTATTTTTGACCGAATATGCTAATGTCATATATCAAATTGAAGGTATCGATGAGGCGATTGCTCTGGTGCAATATTTGTCGGGATCGGATGATTATGTCATCCATGATGGCCGCCAAAAGGTCATTTATTCGAGATTTTGAACGTCTTTTTCTCAGAAACCACATGGCCGATGATGGCCAAACTTCATAGTAAGTTAAAATCCTTGGGTGAAGCATTTTCAGATTTGGTAAACTGAGTCATTGCTTAATCCAAGATGACCGCCATCTAAAAATAGCACAATTTTTTTAAAACACATGAACTCAATGTCACATTCTCTTCTGGTGTTCATGGAGTCAGGTGAGCGAATTAGGGCCATCATGGCCCTCTTGTTTTAGTGTCCATGCCTCGCCCCAAGGCGCGACATGCAGGCCACGGCCATCTAGTCTACAAAAAGTGGGTATAATTATGTTATCCAAGTGTCCATGCTTGGAAAAAACCTGGCCTTCGTGGCTTTGCCTCGTTTCTTGTTAGAATGTTGGCATAAGTACATGTACACTGATACTTGTCCCATCAACCTCCATGTTAACTAACATTTTCTTCAAATTGCAGAATGACAGTCCACCCCTGGCGCAGTCTCTCATCAATGCATTGTGTGTAAGTAGCACAGATAATTGTATGTATGTATCGCAGATAATGGTGTGTATGTATTACATATATACATGTATGTGTGTACGTGTCACAGCTAATTGTGTGTATGTAGCTATCACAGATAATTGTGTGTACGTAGCTATCACGGATAATTGTGTGTAAGAAGCTGTCGCAGATAATTGTGTAGGTATCACAGATAATTGTGTGTATGTAGCTATCACAGATAATTGTGTGTACGTAGCTATCACAGATAATTGTGTGTACGTAGCTATCACAGATAATTGTGTGTAGGTATCACAGATAATTGTGTTTACGTAGCTATCACAGATAATTATGTGTAGGTATCACAGATAATTGTGTGTACGTAGCTATCACAGATAATTGTGTGTAGGTATCACAGATAATTGTGTTTACGTAGCTATCACAGATAATTGTGTGTAGGTATCACAGATAATTGTGTGTACGTAGCTATCACAGATAATTGTGTGTATGTATCACAGATAATTGTGTGTATGTAGCTATCACAGATAATTGTGTGTAGGTATCACAGATAATTGTGTTTACGTAGCTATCACAGATAATTGTGTGTAGGTATCACAGATAATTGTTTTTACGTAGCTATCACAGATAATTGTGTGTAGGTATCACAGATAATTGTGTGTACGTAGCTATCACAGATAATTATGTGTAGGTATCACAGATAATTGTGTGTACGTAGCTATCACAGATAATTGTGTGTAGGTATCACAGATAATTGTGTGTAGGTATCACAGATAATTGTGTGTACGTAGCTATCACAGATAATTGTGTGTAGGTATCACAGATAATTGTGTGTAGGTATCACAGATAATTGTGTGTACGTAGCTATCACAGATAATTGTGTGTAGGTATCACAGATAATTGTGTGTAGCTATCACAGATAATTATGTGTAGGCAGGGCTGTACAAATTGATTTTTTAGCCACTTGTCCCGGACAAGTGACTTGAAAAAAGTGACTTGCCCCGACTTGTCCTGGAAAATATAATTTTCAGGGCAAGTAATTTGGAAAAAGTATACATTGTATAGTACATATTTATTCTTGTGGTCTTTTGTCACTGTGCCATCGCGGAGTTAAAAGTTAAAAAGGTGATATTTTTGTTAAAAAATATTTTTTCGGCATAAAAACACCAAGGTGCACATCTTCAATATGTGTAGATGACGTGTGTAGTTTCAAATTGATCGACTGAACGGTTTCGGAGGAGTTGTACCCTATATAGAATTGTATAGAAAAATGTAGAAAAAATTACTAAGTTAAAAAGGTGATATTTTTGTTAAAAAATATTTTTTCGGCATAAAAACACCAAGGTGCACATCTTCAATATGTGTAGAAGACGTGTGTAAAGTTTAAGAACGATCGACTGAACGGTTTCGGAGGAGTTGTGTACACAAACTCTGTACCGTATGTAGAATTGTGTAGAAAAATGTAGAAAAAATGGCCAAGTTAAAAAGGTGATATTTTTCTTAAAACATATTTTTTCGGCATAAAAACACCAAGGTGCCCATCTTCAATATGTGTAGAAGGCGTGTGTATAGTTTCAGAACGATCGACTGAACGGTTTCTTCTTCGACTGAACGGTTTCTTCGGAGGAGTTGTGTACACAAACTCTGTACCGTATATAGAATTGTATAGAAAAATGTAGAAACAATGGCTAAGTTAAAAAGGTGATATTTTTGTTAAAAAATATTTTTTCGGCATAAAAACACCAAGGTGCACATCTTCAATATGTGTAGAAGACGTGTGTATAGTTTCAAATTGATCGACTGAACGGTTTCGGAGGAGTTGTGTACACGAACAATGCACTTTTTTCTGTCAGCCGCTCGTCCGCCCAGCGGTAAAACATAATACGTACCGTTTTTTAAAAACGGTCGCATAAAAATCGTTTCCTAAAATAATGAGAATCGTCTCGCGTTTTCACGATCTCGCCTTCCGCTTTTGAAAAATTCGGATTATTTTTGCTCATGCAAAACGCGAGATCGAATATGATAGAATTTCGCGTTTTCGTCTCGAAGGCTCGAAAACGCGAGGTTGCTACATGTCCCTAATAGGACACGTACACATTGTCTTAGGAGATGATTCTCATGTGCTGCAAAAACATTTTAAAGCTTTTATTAAGAAATAGAACAAATGTGGACAAACATCTATATTTCTTGACAACAAAAACATAATTTGACAACAAATGATACTCATCTTAGGAGACGATTCTAATGTGCTGCCATGCCAATACACGTTTATTGACACAATTTTTGTTTTTCGATACGTGTTATTGGTTAGGCTACTGCATCGCATCGTCGACCTATACACAAGATCGTGAAAACGCGAGACCAAATCGCGAGGCGAAAACGTGAGATTCTATTGTATTCATGCTGGCGTTTTCGCCTGGCTATCTCGCGATTTCGAGACCGCGATGTCGCGTTTTCGCCTCGGCCTTTTCACGATGTCGCCTTCCGCTTTTGGAAATACGTTTGTTCATGTCATTATGTGTGTGTAGAATGCATGCGTGTGTTGAAATTGAGTTTTGCGCATACATTACATGTAGAATGCAATTTGAACTAGCATGCTTTATATGCATGTACGTACGTAGAACCAAATTCAACACGCATGCTGTCTACACATGCATGGGCAAATCGTATTTCCAAAGGCGAGATCGCAAAAACGCGAGATTGTAACATAAAAAACAAGAAATGCGTCTGTCGAACGCAGATACCACCTGCAGCATATTTGAGAAACTGTGACAAAGTGGTTAACCGAAAAGTGTGACGGACTGACAGACGGACGGTCCAAACACTATATGCCACCCGTTTCTTCGAAACCCGGTGGCATAAAAATATGGCCGTACCCACCCATCCCAATTATCACATTTGCGACATATCATTTTCGGTCTAGCTGCACACCTGATGGTGTTTACAATCATCAGTCGGTAATCCAGTTTCACGTGCAAAGTGTGACTGACCTTTAGAATTCGGTGGAAACAACCATACCAAAAACCACGCTATGTAGTCGCTCACGTCATCACATCGCCGATGAATTAATAATTACGCATTAGCTTGTGCATTTTAAGTTTTTCACATTTGTTTGATTTCTTGATAAAACCAAGATTTGGCAGCACATGAGAATCGTTTCCTAAGACGATTCTCAAATTTTGTCGGGCTATGCCCCATATATAAAAGTAAGATTAGCGCTAATCCTATTACTTTTAGGGGATGGGATAAATGATGCTGGTGTGGCGAGGGCCTGGCACCAGATAAGGTTGTTCTAATTTCAGGACTGAATATATATTTTGATTGTAAATATTGAGTTCTGAAGTTGGGATTTACCCCCCTTGGACAGGTGGATATGGGACTCGACCCCGTTGACCCGTCTGCGTGTAGACTCACTGAGGCTTGTACCTCTATGTCAGAAAAGCGGACGTTAAACCCTATTCACTCACTCACTCAAATTTTGTCAAAATATGTTTTTGTAAAGAAATATCAATGTATTCGGGTTTTCTTTTCACATTTGTCCGATGTCTTAATAAAACATGTTTTGACAACACATGAGAATTGTCTCCTTAGATGATTCTAATATTTTGTAAAAAGAATTGTCACATTTGTTTGATTTCTTAGACCTTACAAACAATTGACAAATTCAGAAATCCACAACTTAAATTGTGTTTCTCGAGTCGGGTTTTCATATGGTGCCGATGAAATACGATCGATTACACACCGTGAAAATCTTGTTGGAACGTAAATGTCAATTGTCACGTAGGCCATTTCAGTTTACCGCGCGTTACGTCAGCTGTTATTCTAAGTACGTATGGTCGCTCGTTAGGAGCATTTCTTTCCGTCGTTTATAAGGTATGGGTTGTGGCCTAGGGCTTAGAACACCGACTTCCAATCTGGAGGTTGTGGAACCGTTCAAACATCGCCTTGGGAATCAAACATACCTTCATAGTATGTCCATCCAATTTCTTAATTTCACTTTTTCCTTCGATTATATGCCGCGTAGAAACGATAATTAAGAACTGAAATTCCATTTCCACCCCGTGAAGGAACATGCGTTTATTTCTCTAAAGTTAGGTGTTTTGGCCTGTCGACGCAGTGAGACGAAAACGTTAACATACATAAAATAAATCAATAACCATCGATCGCCCCGCAGAATATTTTCGCTAATTCGCTAATTACTTTCAAATTCGATTAAATTAATATAACCAGGGTCGTTGTATAGATTGCGATATCACTTTCTTGCGATACAGTACTGTGTAACACAGTAGCTTCGAATCGCCAGACGCCCGCGGCGTTATCGATCGATAAAGTGGTCAGTTTTGAGATTAAGTTTATGATATAGTCCGGTTCCAAAAAAACGGGCTTGTGGTGGGACGTCTAACAGAAAATAGTGACTTGCCCGGGACTAAATTACCAGCAAGAGGAGGCACTTGCCCGAAGATTAAAACCGACATTGGTCCCGGGCGTCGGGTGCTAGCCCAATTTGTAGCAGCCCTGGTGTAGGTATCACAGATAATTGTGTTTGTACGGTAGCTAATCACAGATAATTGTAGTGTTAGGTATCACAGATAATTGTGGTGTACGTAGCTATCACTAGATAATTTGTTGTCACGTAAGCTATCACAGAATATAATTATGTTAGGTATCACAGATAATTGTGTGTACGTAGCTATCACAGATAATTATGTGTAGTATCACAGATAAATTGTGTGTACGTAGCTATCACAGATAAATTTGTGTGTAATGTATCACAGATAATTGTGTGTATTAATCACAGATAATTGTGTGTAGGTATCACAGATAATTGTGTGTACATACTATCACTGATGATTGTGTAGGTATCACAGATAATTGTGTGTATGTATCACAGATAGTTGTGTGTATGAACCCGTGGCATAAAAAATATGGCCGTACCCACCCATCAATTATCACATTGCGACCATATCATTTTCGGGTCTAGCTGCACACCTGATGTGTTTACAACATCAGTCGTAATCAGGTTTCACGTGCATGTGACTGACTTTAGAATCGTGGACAACATACCAAAAACCCACTCTATGTAGTCTCTCACGTCTCAGCATCGCCGATGAAATTCAATCACAGTCGGTAATCCAGTTTTCACGTGCAAAGAGTGACCCTGGACCCTTAGATCGGTGAAACAACCATACAAAAGATAATTACGCATTAGCTCTTGCATTTTAAGTTTTTCACATTTGTTTGATTTCTTGATAAAACCAAGATTTGGCAGCACATGAGAATCGTTTCCTAAGACGATTCTCAAATTTTGTCAAAATATGTTTTTGTAAAGAAATATCAATGTATTCGGGTTTTCTTTTCACATTTGTCCGATGTCTTAATAAAACATGTTTTTGACAACACATGAGAAATGTCTCCTTAGACGATTCTAATATTTTGTAAAAAGAATTGTCACATTTGTTTGATTTCTTAGACCTTACAAACAATTGACAAATTCAGAAATCCACAACTTAAATTGTGTTTCTCGAGTCGGGTTTTCATATGGTGCCGATGAAATACGATCGATTACACACCGTGAAAATCTTGTTGGAACGTAAATGTCAATTGTCACGTAGGCCATTTCAGTTTACCGCGCGTTACGTCAGCTGTTATTCTAAGTACGTATGGTCGCTTGTTAGGAGCATTTCTTTCCGTCGTTTATAAGGTATGGGTTGTGGCCTAGGGCTTAGAACACCGACTTCCAATCTGGAGGTTGTGGAACCGTTCAAACATCGCCTTGGGAATCAAACATACCTTCATAGTATGTCCATCCAATTTAATTTCACTTTTTCCTTCGTTTATATGCCGCGTAGAAACGATAATTAAGAACCTGAAATTCCATTTCCACCCCGTGAAGGAACATGCGTTTATTTCTCTAAAGTTAGGTGTTTTGGCCTGTCGACGCAGTGAGACGAAAACGTTAACATACATAAAATAAATCAATAACCATCGATCGCCGCAGAATATTTTCGCTAATTACTTTCAAATTCGATTAAATTAATATAATCAGGGTCGTTGTATAGATTGCGATATCACTTTCTTGCGATACACAAGTGGCGTTATCGATCGATAAAGTGGTCAGTTTTGAGATTAAGTTTATGATAGTCCGGTTCCAAAAAAACGGGCTTGTGGTGGGACGTTCTAACAGAAAATAGTGACTTGCCCGGGACTAAATTCCAGCAGAGAGGCACTTGCCCGAGATTAAAACCGACTTGTCCCGGGCGTCGGGCGTGCCAATTTGTACAGCCCTGGTAGGTATCACAGATAATTGTGTGTACGTAGCTATCACAGATAATTGTGTGTAGGTATCACAGATAAGTGTGTACGTAGCTATCACAGATAATTATGTAGGTATCACAGATAATTGTTTGTACGAGCTACACGATAATTATGTGTGGTACGTAGCTATCACAGATAATTGTGTGTAGATCACATATAATTGTGTGTATGTAATCACAGTGTGTATGATATCAGCATCACAGATAATTGTGTGTACAGGTATCACAGATAATTGTGTGTATGTATCACAGATAGTGTGTGTATAGATGGTGGCATATATGCCCGTAGGCCGTACCACCCACCCATCCCAATTATCACATTTGCGACATAATCATTTTCGTCTAGCTGCACACCTGATGGTGTTTACAATCATCAGTCGGAATCCTCCAGTTTCACGTGCAAAGTGTGACTGACCTTTAGAATTCGGTGGATGGAAACAACCATACCAAAAACCACGCTATGTAGTCGCTCACGTCATCGCATCGCCGATGAATTGATAATTACGCATTAGCTCTTGCATTTTAAGTTTTTCACATTTGTTTGATTTCTTGATAAAACCAAGATTTGGCAGCACATGAGAATCGTTTCCTAAGACGATTCTCAAATTTTGTCAAAATATGTTTTTGTAAAGAAATATCAATGTATTCGGGTTTTCTTTTCACATTTGTCCGATGTCTTAATAAAACATGTTTTGACAACACATGAGAATTGTCTCCTTAGACGATTCTAATATTTTGTAAAAAGAATTGTCACATTTGTTTGATTTCTTAGACCTTACAAACAATTGACAAATTCAGAAATCCACAACTTAAATTGTGTTTCTCGAGTCGGGTTTTCATATGGTGCCGATGAAATACGATCGATTACACACCGTGAAAATCTTGTTGGAACGTAAATGTCAATTGTCACGTAGGCCATTTCAGTTTACCGCGCGTTACGTCAGCTGTTATTCTAAGTACGTATGGTCGCTCGTTAGGAGCATTTCTTTCCGTCATTTATAAGGTATGGGTTTGTGGCCTAGGGCTTAGAACACCGACTTCCAATCTGGAGGTTGTGGAACCGTTCAAACATCGCCTTGGGAATCAAACATACCTTCATAGTATGTCCATCCAATTTAATTTCACTTTTTCCTTCGTTTATATGCCGCGTAGAAACGATAATTAAGAACCTGAAATTCCATTTCCACCCCGTGAAGGAACATGCGTTTATTTCTCTAAAGTTAGGTGTTTTGGCCTGTCGACGCAGTGAGACGAAAACGTTAACATACATATAATAAATCAATAACCATCGATCGCCGCAGAATATTTTCGCTAATTCGCTAATTACTTTCAAATGCGATTAAATTAATATAATCAGGGTCGTTGTATAGATTGCGATATCACTTTCTTGCGATACACAAGTACTGTGTAACACAGTAGCTTCGAATCGCCAGACGCCCGCGGCGTTATCGATCGATAAAATGGTCAGTTTTGAGATTAAGTTTATGATAGTCCGGTTCCAAAAAAACGGGCTTGTGGTGGGACGTTCTAACAGAAAATAGTGACTTGCCCGGGACTAAATTCCAGCAGAGAGGCACTTGCCCGAGATTAAAACCGACTTGTCCCGGGCGTCGGGCGTGCCAATTTGTACAGCCCTGGTAGGTATCACAGATAATTGTGTGTACGTAGCTACAGATAATGTGTGTAGGTAATCACAGAATTAATTGTGTGTACGTAGCTATCACAGATAATTATGTGTAGGTATCACAGATAATTGTGTGTACGTAGCTATCACAGATAATTATGTGTAGGTATCACAGATAATTGTGTGTACGTAGCTATCACAGATAATTGTGTGTATGTATCACAGATAATTGTGTGTATGTATCACAGATAATTGTGTGTAGGTATCACAGATAATTGTGTGTACATAGCTATCACAGATGATTGTGTGTAGGTATCACAGATAATTGTGTGTATGTATCACAGATAGTTGTGTGTATGAACCCGGTGGCATAAAAATATGGCCGTACCCACCCATCCCAATTATCACATTTGCGACATATCATTTTCGGTCTAGCTGCACACCTGATGGTGTTTACAATCATCAGTCGGTAATCCAGTTTCACGTGCAAAGTGTGACTGACCTTTAGAATTCGGTGGAAACACCACCATACCAAAAACCACCTATGTAGTCGCTCACGTCATCGCATCGCCGATGAACTTGATAATTACGCATTAGCTCTTGCATTTTAAGTTTTTCACATTTGTTTGGATTTTCTTGATAAAACCAAGATTTGGCAGCACATGAGAATCGTTTCCTAAGACGATTCTCAAATTTTGTCAAAATATGTTTTTGTAAAGAAATATCAATGTACCGGGTATTCGGGTTTTCTTTTCACATTTGTCCGATGTCTTAATAAAACATGTTTTGACAACACATGAGAATTGTCTCCTTAGACGATTCTAATATTTTGTAAAAAGAATTGTCACATTTGTTTGATTTCTTAGACCTTACAAACAATTAACAAATTCAGAAATCCACAACTTAAATTGTGTTTCTCGAGTCGGGTTTTCATATGGTGCCGATGAAATACGATCGATTACACACCGTGAAAATCTTGTTGGAACGTAAATGTCAATTGTCACGTAGGCCATTTCAGTTTTACCCCGCGCGTTACGTCAGCTGTTATTCTAAGTACGTATGGTCGCTCGTTAGGAGCATTTCTTTCCGTCGTTTATAAGGTATGGGTTGTGGCCTAGGGCTTAGAACACCGACTTCCAATCTGGAGGTTGTGGAACCGTTCAAACATCGCCTTGGGAATCAAATCATACCTTCATAGTATGTCCATCCAATTTTAATTTCACTTTTTCCTTCGTTTATATGCCGCGTAGAAACGATAATTAAGAACCTGAAATTCCATTTCCACCCCGTGAAGGAACATGCGTTTATTTCTCTAAAGTTAGGTGTTTTATTGGCCTGTCGACGCAGTGAGACGAAAACGTTAACATACATAAAAATAATTCAATAACCATCGATCGCCGCAGAATATTTTCGCTAATTCGCTAATTACTTTCAAATTCGATTAAATTAATATAATCAGGGTCGTTGTATAGATTGCGATATCACTTTCTTGCGATACACAAGTACTGTGTAACACACAGTAGCTTCGAATCGCCAGACGCCCGCGGCGTTATCGATCGATAAAGTGGTCAGTTTTGAGATTAAGTTTATGATAGTCCGGTTCCAAAAAAACGGGCTTGTGGTGGGACGTTCTAACAGAAAATAGTGACTTGCCCGGGACTAAATTCCAGCAGAGAGGCACTTGCCCGAGATTAAAACCGACTTGTCCCGGACGTCGGGCGTGCCAATTTGTACAGCCCTGGTAGGTATCACAGATAATTGTGTGTACGTAGCTATCACAGATAATTGTGTGTAGGTATCACAGATAATTGTGTGTACGTAGCTATCACAGATAATTATGTGTAGGTATCACAGATAATTGTGTGTACGTAGCTATCACAAATATATATAATTGTGTGTACTAGCTATCACAGATAATTATGTGTAGTACACAGATAATTGTGTCGTACGTAGCTATCACAGATAATTGTGTGTATGTATCACAGATAATTGTGTGTATGTATCACAGATAATTGTGTGTAGGTATCACAGATAATTGTGTGTACATAGCTATCACAGATGATTGTGTGTAGGTATCACAGATAATTGTGTGTATGTATCACAGATAGTTGTGTGTATGAACCCGGTGGCATAAAAATATGGCCGTACCCACCCATCCCAATTATCACATTTGCGACATATCATTTTCGGTCTAGCTGCACACCTGATGGTGTTTACAATCATCAGTCGGTAATCCAGTTTCACGTGCAAAGTGTGACTGACCTTTAGAATTCGGTGGAAACAACCATACCAAAAACCACGCTATGTAGTCGCTCACGTCATCGCATCGCCGATGAATTGATAATTACGCATTAGCTCTTGCATTTTAAGTTTTTCACATTTGTTTGATTTCTTGATAAAACCAAGATTTGGCAGCACATGAGAATCGTTTCCTAAGACGATTCTCAAATTTTGTCAAAATATGTTTTTGTAAAGAAATATCAATGTATTCGGGTTTTCTTTTCACATTTGTCCGATGTCTTAATAAAACATGTTTTGACAACACATGAGAATTGTCTCCTTAGACGATTCTAATATTTTGTAAAAAGAATTGTCACATTTGTTTGATTTCTTAGACCTTACAAACAATTGACAAATTCAGAAATCCACAACTTAAATTGTGTTTCTCGAGTCGGGTTTTCATATGGTGCCGATGTAATACGATCGATTACACACCGTGAAAATCTTGTTGGAACGTAAATGTCAATTGTCACGTAGGCCATTTCAGTTTACCGCGCGTTACGTCAGCTGTTATTCTAAGTACGTATGGTCGCTCGTTAGGAGCATTTCTTTCCGTCGTTTATAAGGTATGGGTTGTGGCCTAGGGCTTAGAACACCGACTTCCAATCTGGAGGTTGTGGAACCGTTCAAACATCGCCTTGGGAATCAAACATACCTTCATAGTATGTCCATCCAATTTAATTTCACTTTTTCCTTCGTTTATATGCCGCGTAGAAACGATAATTAAGAACCTGAAATTCCATTTCCACCCCGTGAAGGAACATGCGTTTATTTCTCTAAAGTTAGGTGTTTTGGCCTGTCGACGCAGTGAGACGAAAACGTTAACATACATAAAATAAATCAATAACCATCGATCGCCGCAGAATATTTTCGCTAATTCGCTAATTACTTTCAAATTCGATTAAATTAATATAATCAGGGTCGTTGTATAGATTGCGATATCACTTTCTTGCGATACACAAGTACTGTGTAACACAGTAGCTTCGAATCGCCAGACGCCCGCGGCGTTATCGATCGATAAAGTGGTCAGTTTTGAGATTAAGTTTATGATAGTCCGGTTCCAAAAAAACGGGCTTGTGGTGGGACGTTCTAACAGAAAATAGTGACTTGCCCGGGACTAAATTCCAGCAGAGAGGCACTTGCCCGAGATTAAAACCGACTTGTCCCGGGCGTCGGGCGTGCCAATTTGTACAGCCCTGGTAGGTATCACAGATAATTGTGTGTACATAGCTATCACAGATAATTGTGTGTAGGTATCACAGATAATTGTGTGTACGTAGCTATCACAGATAATTATGTGTAGGTATCACAGATAATTGTGTGTACGTAGCTATCACAGATAATTGTGTGTATGTATCACAGATAATTGTGTGTATGTATCACAGATAATTGTGTGTATGTATCACAGATAATTGTGTGTATGTATCACAGATAGTATATGTATCACAGATAGTTGTGTGTATGTATCACATATAGTATGTATCACAGATAGTGTTTGGTAGTATCACAGATAGTGTGTACGTAGCTATCACAGATAATTGTGTGTAGCTATCGCAGATAATTGTGTGTACGTAGCTATCACAGATAATTGTGTGTATGTGTAACATAGAATTATGTGTAGCTATCACAGTTAAATGTGTGTAACAATATATACTTTAATTAAGAAATTAAGAAAATGGAAAAGAAAGTGGTAAATGTTGATACCTGTGATTCGGTATCCCACATGAAATGAGTTAAAGGACAATCCCAGACACAATACATGTCTGTGTTAAAGTTTTTAAAATATATCGCTGCAACCAGTCTTTGACTTGAACTTCATATGCTTGTTTATCCTCATCCATATAGTCATTCTATGATAGTTTTTCTATCTTATTTTCCAGGATCTTCAGTTTTGTCCAGAGTTCTCAGTTCCGTCAAACAGGAAATCGGGACCGGTACGTTCAATCACACGCAATCTCCGGGTTGAGTTTAGCTTAAGATTGCTGTTTCTATAAAAATAGTATCAGTGGCGTAGATACCATGTTGTATTTTACTTTTACATGTATTCTTGATTTTCTTCCTTATTAAATAGAGAACAAATGTTAAAAAATAAAACAAATTTAAAAATTCACTTATTTGAGCTGCAAAAAATAAACACTGTTTGCGGAATTGTACTAATGTACGTACATGCAAGTACTACCTTTATTTCTTAACTTCAAACACACAGAGATAATACATACCGCAATCAATATAATACCACTTTCGGCAGCAATATGATCGCAAATATAACACGATTTCTGACGATAGTCTGTTACAAATTTAACACGATTTTGATATACAAATAGGCAAACAAATCGGGAGCCAAGGCACAACCTTGTACTAACCGAGAACTTTAGTAACATTAAAATAAAATTGTGTTGGAATTAGAAGGAATAACATTTGAGATTTTATCAGGTATATAGACTTACTTTTGAAAGTCCAACATTACTGGCTGATTGTCTTGCGACCTTCAACCTGAAAACTTGAACTTTTAAAAGTTTATACCATGATCAATTCTCCAAAAATGTCATGTATTTTTTATAGTACATGTATTGACAAATGAGAAAACCATGCATTCGCCAGGATAACCCGGAAGACATGGCGTCTATAGACAGTTGTGAATACATCTGGGAGTCTGGTGTCGGGTTTGCACATTCTCCGCAGCACAACGTCATCCATGATCACAACCGCACAGAAATCCTGAAACTGCTCCTAACATGCTTCTCTGAGACAATGTATCTGCCTCCCATAGGTAAGTCCAGTAACCTGCCCCCCCCAGTAGGTAAGCCATGTATTCGCACCCCCCCCCACCCCCCCCCCCCCCCCCGCCACCACACCGTAGGTAAAGTCATGTATTCACACCCCAGCCTCCCCCACACCCCACCGTAGGTAAAGCCATGTATTCGCACCCCCCCCACCCCCCCCACCACACACCCCACCATAGGTAATTCACACCCCAGCCTCCCCCACCCCCCCCCACCCCACCTTAGGTAAGCCATGTATTCGCACCCCCCACCACCACACACCCCACCCGTAGGTAAGCCATGTATTTTGCACCCCCCCCCCCCCCCCACCACCACACACCCCACCGTAGGTACGTCATGTATTCGTGTCCCCACCCCACCGTAGGCAAATCATGTATTCGCGCGCGCCCCACCCCACCGTAGGTAAGCCATGTATTCCCCCCTCCCCCACCGTAGGTAAGCATGTATTCGCGCCCCCCCACCCCCCCCCACCGTAGGTAAGCCAATGTATTTCGCAGCCCCCACCCCCACCGTAGGTACGACCCCCCCCCCCACCCCCCCACCCCACCGTAGGTGAAGCCATGTATCGCTCGCGCCCCCCCTCATGTAGGTAAGTCATGTATTCGCACCGCCACCCCACCGTAGGTAAGCCATGTATTCACGCGCCTCCACTGTAGGTAAAGCCATGTATTCTCGCACCACCCCAACCGTAGGTAAGTCATGTATTCGCCCCCCCCCCCACCCCACACGTAGGTAAGCCATGTATTCGCGCCCCCACCCCACCCGTAGGTAAGCCATGTATTCACGCGCCCACCGTAGGTAAGCCATGTATTCGCACCACCCCACCGTAGTAAGTCATATATTCGCCCCCCCCCACCCCACCCCATCTGTATGTAATGGCCATGTATTCCGCGCCCCCACCCCACCGTAGGTAAAGCCATGTATTTGCGCACCGTAGGTAAGCATTGTAATTTGCGCACCCCCATCCTGTAGGTAAGCCATGTATGCCGCGTCCGTCCCACCACCGAAATTAGTAAGCCATGTATTCACCCCACACCATGTAGGTAATTTGCCATGTATTTCCGCGCCCCCACCCCGTAGGTAAGCCATGTATTTGCCTCCCCCCCCCCCCTCACCGATAAGTAAGCCATTGGTAATCGCGCCCCCCACCGTAGGTAAGCCATGTATTGCCCCGCCATCCCCCCCCCCCCCACCGAGTAAGCCCCCCCATGGTATTCGTGCCACTACCACCATAGTAAGGAAACCATTGATTCCGCAGCCGCACCATGTAAGGCCATGTATTCGCACCCCCATAGGTAAGCCATGTATTTGCGCACCCCCCCCCCCCCCCCCTACCATATCGTAGGAACATGTATTCGCCCCCCACGTAGGTAAGCCAGTATTCGCACCACCCCCACCGAGGTAAAGCCATGTATTATCCGCCCCCCCGCCACCGTAGGTAAGCCATGTATTTTGCCCCCCTCCCCCCCCCCCCTCCGTAGGTAAAGCCATGTATTCCCGCAGGCCCCCCACCCGTAGGTAAGCCATGTATTTTGCCCCCCTCCCCCCCCCCACCGTAGGTACCCCATGTAATTCCGTGCACCCACCATAGGTAAGCCCTTGTATTCGCGCCCCCGGCC
The DNA here is from genome assembly GCA_029237695.1 of Conchocele bisecta. Lineage (NCBI taxonomy): Eukaryota > Metazoa > Mollusca > Bivalvia > Lucinida > Thyasiridae > Conchocele > Conchocele bisecta. The sequence goes on along the minus strand of CM055267.1, from coordinate 123,619,012 downwards.
CCACATAGGTAAGGCCATGTATTCGCACCCCCCACCATAGGTAGCCATGTATTTGCCCCCGCCCCCCCACCGTAGGTACCGCATGTAATTCGCACCACCCCACCCCGAAAGGTTAAAGTCATTATTCCCACCGCCACCCACCATTAGGTTAAGGTCCATGTATTCGCACCACCCCCCAACCGGTAAGGTTTAAGCCATGTATTGCCGCGCACCACCTCACCGTAGGTGTAAGACCCATGTATTTCCCCCGCCCCCCCCCACCACCACCCCACCCCACCGGTAGTTATAAGTCCCCCTTATATTTGCACCATATTAACGTAGGTAAGCATGTATTCGCACCACCCCCCCCACCCCACCCCAAACCCGTAGGTAAGCCATGTAAATTCGGTAATAATTAAAAACCCACCGTAGGTAATGCCATGTATTTGCACCACCCCCCCCCCCCCCCCCCCCCCACCCCCCCCCCCCCCCCCCCCCCCCCACCCCGTAGGTTGAAGCCCCCCCCATGGTTATTTTCGCACCCCCCCCCCACCCCCCCCCCCCCCCCCCCCCACCAATAGGTAAGCCATGTATTTGCACCACCACCCCTACCCCACCGTAGGTAAGCCATGTATTTGCACCCACCCCCCACCCCACCATAGGGTAAGCCATGTTTCGCCACCACCCCCCCCCCCAACCCCACCACCATTGTAAAGCATGTCGCACACCACTCACCCCACCCAACCGTAAGTAAAGCATGTATTTGCCACCCCCCCACCACCCACCGTAGGTAAGCCATGTATTCTCACCACCCCCCACCCCCCACCCCAAATTTTTTTTAGGGTTTTTAATCCTTGTCTTCGCCCACCACCCCACCCCCCACCCCCCACGCCCAAAGGTAAGCCCTGCCGTATTTGCACCACCCCCCCACCCCACTGTAGGTAAGCCATTGTTATTCGCACCACCCCCCCCCCCACCACCCACCATAGGTAAGCCATGAGTTCGCACCCACCACCCCACCGTGGGTAAGCCATTGTATTTGCACCCACACCCCCACCCCCCCCACCACCACCGAGGTTTAAGGACATGTTTCGCACCCCCCCCCCCCCCACCCCCCCCCACCCATAGGTAAGCCATGTATTCGCACCCCAACCCCACCCCCCCACCCCTGTGGGTAAGCCCTGTATTTTGCACCCCCCCACCCCACCGTAGGTAAGCTATGTATTCGCACCCCACCCCCCCTCCCCACCATAGGTATGCCATGTATTCGCACCAACCACCCATAGTAAGTCTGTATCAGCCACCACCCCCCCACCCCCACCCCCCCCCACCGTATGGACCATGTAATAAGCCACCCCCCCACACTCCACCGTATTGTAGCCAGTATACCCCCACCACCCCCCACCCCCCACCCCAGTGCACCACCCCCCACCCCACGTGTAAGGTAAGCCATGTATTCGCACCACCCCCCCCCCACCCCACCATAGTAAGCCATGTGTTCGCACCACCACCCCACCGTAGGTAAGCCATGTATTTGCATCACCACCCCCCCACCCCACCGTAGGATAAGCCAGTATCGCACCACCCCCCCCCCCCGCACCCCACCATAGGTAAGCCATGTATTCGCACCACCCCCCCACCCCACCCCACCGTAGGTAAGCCATGTATTTGCACCCCCCCACGCACCGTAGGTAAGCTATGTATTCGCACCGCACCACCATAGGTAATCAGCATGTATTCGCACCACCACCCCACCCCACGTAGGTAAGCATGTATTTGCACCACCCCCCCCCCCACCCCACCGTAGGTAAGCCATGTATTCGCACCACCCCCCCCCCACCCCACCATAGGTAAGCCATGTTCATTTGCACCACCACCCCACCACCCCGTAGGTAAGCCATGTAGTTTGCACACCCCACCGTAGGTAAGCAGTATTCCCCGCACCACCCCCACCCCCCCACCCCATAGGTAAGCCATATTCTCACACCACCCCACCCCAGTAGTAAGCCAGTATTTATGTAGTTCATGTATTCACCACCCCCCCCCCCCCACCCCACCACCATCAGTAGCCATGTATTTGCACCCCCCCCCACACCCCACCGTAGGTAAGCCATGTATTGCACCACCCACCCCCCCATCCGTAGATCCAATGTAATCCCACCACACCCCAACATAGGTAAGCCATGTATTCGCACCACCACCCAACCGTAGGTAAGCCATGTATTCAAAATGGTGCTGAAACACTTAGCCATTTTCTTATGTCGAAAATTTTGTAAGAGTTTCTCCAACATGTCATATCTTCAATATTACTTGAAGGATTGCTTTAATATTTGGACAGTTCATTCACCTGAACATGTGTGACGCACGCGTACCACCAAAACAGTTTTTAAAGACATTCTCTAGTTAGAGTCCAGTATGTCATGGGGGTATATCCATGTTTTACAACCATAATGTCTAGTTACCTTCACATTTTTGCGGAAACACTTTTTTGCGTCATATTGTTTGTACCAGTTTCTTCATCATCTTATAACTTTAATATTACTTGATTACTTCAATATATGGAAACATGATGCTTGTGATGCATGAGCATTTGGAACACACTCATGCCGCCATTAATATGACCTTGATCTTTTTACCTCACATTTTTGCGGAAATACTTAGCCATTTCTTTGGGTCAAAAAGTTTGTTCAAGTTTCTTCATCATCGTATAATATTAACATTAGTTGATGGATTGCTTCAATATTTGGACACTTGATACATGTACACATTTGGAAAACACTCATGCTGCCATTAATGTGGACCTTGACCTCTTTAACCTTCCCATTTTTGCAGAAACAATTAGCCAGTTTCTTGTGTCAAAAAGTTTGTACAACCTTCTTCATCATGGTATAATTTTAATATTACTTGACGGATTACTTCAATATTTGGACACTTGATACATGTGAGCATTTGGAACACATGCATGCCCCCCCCCCCTTCCCCATTAACATGACCTTGACCTTTTTGACCTTCACATGGTTGTGGAAAGTTTTTTCATCATTATACATGTATAACTTTAATATTACTTGACAGATTGCTTCAATATTTAGACACGTGTGAGCATTTGGAACACACTCATAGACATTCTGCCATTAACATAACCAGCTGTTGCTGGGACGTTAAACCCATTGACTTTCACTTTTTTTCTTCAATCTTGACCGTCTTCGTGTTTAAAGTATGCACTTTTCTGATAGTTTTTGTCATACATACTCCAGCACATGCCCATGATCATGTTACGGTCAACTGCCTCGGCAGGCGTGACACCGCTTCCGTGGCGGAATTCTTGTTTGGTCACTGACTGCGCACACTGTCCAAGTTCAATAAGTCAATTATCAGACTGTTCTATATCTTTGTAGCTGATGCCCATTCCACGCCAAACCAATGGATCCATTTCTTCACCTCCACAGAGAACAGGTAAAATATTGTGCACCACGATCTGACAATACGCATGATCTGCTAAAACACACGATCTGACAATCCTCATGATCTGACAAAACACATGATCTGTCAAAACACACAATCTGACAATATGCTTAACCTGACAAAACACGATCTTACCATACGCATGACCTGACAAAACACACAATCTGCCAAAAACCTGACAAGACACACGATCTGACAAAACAGTATCTGGCAAAACAATACCTGAAAAAAACACACAATCTAACAAAATACATGATCTGACAAACTGACAAACATATGATCTGACAAAACACATGATCTGACAAAACACATGATCTAACACAAACACGATCTGACAAAACACATGATCTGCCAAACACATGATCTGACAACACATGATCTGACAAAACACAATCTGACAAAACACGATCTGACAAAACACACGATCTGACAAAGCACATGATCTGACAAACCCATGATTTGACAAAACACACGATCTGACAAAACACGATCTGACAATACATGATCTGACAAAACGATATCTGACAAAACACACAATCTAGCAAAACACACGATCTGACGATGTGACAAAACATGCGATCTGACAAAACACACACTCTGACAAACACGATCTGACAAAACACGATCGGACTAAACACACGATCTGACAAAACAACACACGATTTGACAAAACACACAAAAAAAAATAATAAAAAAAATCACGATCCGACAAAACACAATCTGACAAAACATGATCTGACAAAACACACGATTTAACAAAACACTACGACAAAACACCGCCTAGTCCTATGGCTGACAAGACATTTTATCTCCAATGATGGACTCAATAATGAGCCCATTAGTGAGATAATATATCTAATTATGTCTCCCCCATATATTGTTTATGGCATGGTTGTCCGTCTGTCCGTCCATCACAAAATTTGTGTCGCACATATTTGGAAAACTATTTGAGCTACAGTCATGAAACCTTATAGGAATATTTGTCATCATGTAAAATTAAATAGAATCTTTGTAGCATTGAGGCATTGTAACACATAGCTGGCACCATTTAGCAGAAAGCACTTCCACAATGGCATGGTTTCAATACTAGATTCATATGTACATGCAGAAAACGTCTGTAAAACTCTTATAAAATCTCATGGCCAGTGTGATTACAATGTAACTGTGAGTATTTGATACTGAGCATTTGCTTAATACGAGTCGATCACTTCATTACTACTAACAGTATGAACAGGATACCATCCAATTATTACATTATTGTCCCATCATCAATTAGATGACACATAATCAGTATTACATTTGTAACATATCAGCACCAGGGGGCCGTTTCACTAAACTTTGTACGACTAAAATGTGCAAAATTATGATAGTCTGTAAATTTCACATTAACAATGTTTGCTTGTAAACAATTATTGGATTTACATTTATTGAGCATAGCCTATGCTCAATAAATGTAAATCCATCAATTGATATTTCAAGACGATCCTAAATTTGCACTTACGAACATTTTAGTCGTACGAAGTTTAGTGAAACGGGCCCCAGGATCAGATATGTCTAGGTGGTGGGGGATCTGTAAACTCAGGTGCATAGAACCAGATCGAGGGGTCCTAGCATGGGGCTGTTTTCTCCTGGCATGGGGGGGGGGGGTGTGTTTTGAGCCAGAATGGGGGGTGTTTTGTCTGCTATTGTAATGGGAGGGGTTTTGTCCAGGCAGCAAATTCGATAATGGGGGACCACCTGACCATTGGGATGTGAGTGGTTTTGTCCACCTGGGATAAAAATACTGGGGGTGGAGGGCAGTGGTGGGTTCGGGGTTTGCGTCCGTATACCAATCCAGGTCCTTAACTCAAAGGTCAAGGTCCCATATAGAGGTCAAATGTGAAAAACTTGTCATGGATCTCGAAATAGCTCGAAATAACAAATGTTCACCTTGATGAGACGGTGTGTCATGCGCAAGTCCCAGGTCCGTATTTCAAAGGTGAAGGTCACACTTATAAGTCAAAGGTAAAAAAAGAGCTTGTCTGAACTCTTCACTTTGTTCTCCATGGAGGCACCAATCCCAGCTCCCTAATTTGAATGTCAAGTACACAGTAGGGGTATTTATGTGCTTTCGGATATGGTAGGCCACAATTCTAGTGTGATTTTTATTATAAATTAATAAAAGCTTCACTCTTGTTCACAGACATGCACTGCCTCTGTTCACGTCCCTTCTCAATGTGGTGTGTGCATACGACCCGGTGGGATACGGTCTACCGTACAACCACCTAATGTTCACGGACTCGCGGGAGCCACTCGTGGAGACTGCCCTGCAGGTGCTCTGCGTCACGCTGGAGAATGATTCTGGTGGACAGACCGTGTCCGTTGATGGAACTACGGGTGGCACCGCTATGGAGGTGCAGTGCGAGGTAATGTCTTATAGGTGCTCGCGTTTAACTGTGTGTTAACTCTTACAACGATGAATTAAATTTCGTCGTCCGCTGTTTTTATGCCCCTGGTCTCGGTATAGCTGGAGGCATATAGTGTTTGGACTGTGTGTCCGTGAGTCCATCCGACCGGCACATTAAGAAGATCGCCTGAGTTTCTCAATTATGCCATAACTTCTATATTTCTTAAAGGATTACTTGAATATTTTAACACAGTATACCTGTGGACAAATGCCACACATTTGTGGTGCCCTTAATATGACCTTGACCTTTTGACCTTCACAACTTTGAGCTGTTTCCCACATTTAGAAGTTCCCTGGAGTTTCTAAATTCAGTCATAACTTCTATATTCCTTGAAGGATTACTTAAATATTTCAACACAGCATACTTGTGGACAAATGCCACACATCCTTGTCCACGCAATAACTCAAGTTCTACTTCACCGCTCCGTAGCCAAATTTGGTATACATGTTTATCACGGCAAGACGAAGAAACCTATTGATTTTCAAAACAATTCCGATGACTTATCTCCCCATGGCGGCCATTTTTTTTATTTTTCGCACTCTGTATCCTTGTCCACACAATAACTCAAGTTCTACAGTTGTTTCTGTCAAAATGTTCCGGGTTTATACGTGTACAAAGTGTTGTGCGTTGCGTATCCGTGGAGTTTCCGTTAGTTGCGTTTCAAACCGTGTGTCGTCTACGTGTAATACGTTTTCGGCCATGCGTTGCGTTTCCCCACTCTTGCGCATGCGCGAAAGTCGAACAAACCGTGTTCAACGCATTGAGTTTCAAAAGGGTGTAATCCGTGTACAACGGTTGTAAACGTATACAACGGTTGTAAACAACGTATTGAGTTTCAAAAGCGTGTAATCCGTGTACAACGCTTGTAAACGTCTACAACGGTTGTAAGCGTATACAACGCTAAGGTAAACCCTTTAAACGATTTAACGCTTTCTTTGACGAACGGTTACACGCATCTACATGTACACAGCACCGTACAGATGAAACCGTGTTATACGTATAACACGTTTCCACGGGTTTTAACGCATTACACGTTTTGGTATGCCAACCTTGTAACGCGTAGAATGCGCATGCTCTGATCGTTCTTCGTGTGTGTATATACTTCTAGACTCACTGCAGGGCTTCTAACATTTTCAGTTTTCCGGTTCTGGACCGATTTTTGAACTCTCAGACCGATTGAGATTTGAAAACTAGTCTTAAAAATCGGTCCGAGAAAAATTGCCAGTCGGCTGCTATTTCGCTATAAACCTTGTAAATTTACCGGTTTTGACCACCAAGTAATTTATGACACATATCCGCGGGCCATATCCGTGTTAAACCAGTGTGCAGCTCGCTGTGTATTCAGTTTCTCCAAATATCGATTAATCTTAACACACGCGTGGGACAGGTGTATAGCGGATTAGTGACTGAAATAGACTGGCTTCAGCGTAAAGATAATACGAGAGTTCCTAGACTCGCCATTTCTCTGATGATGTTAAAATAAAATAAAGAAACCATGCACTGTGTTTATCTGTGTTCGTAATATTTCACCCCAATTAACTGACACGGACTATCGGCCCGGGCTATTCCATATTAAGTTAGGAACTGTTACATTCGACGCTGTATTAGGCGTCATTTTTGTGTATATAAAATGCACATAGGAATGCCGCAGATCCTGATGAGCCGGCTCACGTGATCTACAATTCTCAAACATTTTGATAAACGACAAGGTACATCTGTCGGTTAAAAGCGTGACTCATTAGTCATCAGGGATTAGGGATCAATTGAAGTGCTAAATCACACCGCCGATGTACTTTGAACTCGATCTGAGGGTATGTATTCGCGATATTTTAAAAGGGACGAAACAAGGACGCCTCGAAGAGATCGGGGCCGAACAGGTATTTGTGTTAAAACGTGTAACCGTTGTACACGTTTCAACGCTTTCATATAGCTACACGCTTCCAGGTAAAGCGTTGTACATGTTTCAACTCTTTCACATCACTACATATGTATACGCCAAAGCGTGTTATACGCCTTGAAGCTAAACGTATTACACGCTTTAAAACTAAACGGTTTGACAAGGTGTATTACACGTGTACGAACCGTATTATACGTTTAAACAACGTATACAACGCTTTTAAACTAAACGGTTTGACAATGTGTATTACACGTGTACGAACCGTATTATACGTTTAAACAACGTATACAATGCTACAGCAAACCGTTGCGTTCGCGTTGCGTTCGCGTTGAGTTTGGAAGTGTTGTCTACGGTGGAACAAAAATGGAGACTGCACTGTACTTCACCGCTCGTAACCAAATTCGGTATACATGTTTATCATGGTAATTCGAAGAAGCCTATTGATCTGTATCCTTGTCCACACAATAACTCAAGTTCTACTTGACGGATCGTGACCAAATTCAATATACATGTTTATCACGGCAATAACCCTTTTAAGTTATCTCCCCTTGTTAACTGGCCTTGCCTCGACGGGCGTATATTGTGACCTTCGGCACTCTTGTCCACACATTAAGAAGTTCAACGGAGTTTGTCAATTCTGTCACAACTTCTATATTCCTTGAAGGATTACTTTAATAGTTCAATACATCACACAAATGCCACACATCCATGATGTCCTTAATTATGACCTTGACCTTTCAACCTTCATAACTTTGAATGTTTTCACACCTTGATAAGTTTCTCAATTCTATCATAACTTCTATATCCCTTAATGGATTACATTAATGTTTCAATACATCAAACATGTGGACAAATGTCACACATCCATGATGTCCGTAATATGACCTTGACCTTTACAACTTTTAACTTTTTTACATATTAAGAAGTTTGCCGGAGTTTCTCAATTCTGTCATATCTTCTATATTCCTTGAAGGATTACTTTAATATTTCAATACATCTTACTTGTGCACAAATGTCACACAATCATGCTGCCCTTAATATTACCATTTGACCTTCACAACTGTGCTTATGTATACTTATCACTTTTGGTTAATTAACTTTGCCAGTTTCTCCAATCTGCCACCGGTGGCATTCGTGTGCCGATGGGCCACATTTTCTTGTTGTTCTTTTTTCATTTTTCAATTTTTTCCATAAACATGGTTTGACAGGACATGACAGTTAATGGATTTCTCAGGAAATGAGAGACAAGTATGAAAAAGTAGCAGATGGAAATACTTGTTTCCAACATTTTAAAATTGTCATCTGCTGTAGTTTTATATTTTGCCTTCTTTCTTAATAAAACATGGTTCGACAGTGCTTAGAATCATTTCCATTGGAAAGTTCTGTCAAAGCATGCTTATGATGAGAAAAATTGAAAATAGAAAATAAACAGCAGACGACAAAATTTAATTTATCAATGTTCACGGTTAAGGGTTATACCAGTAAAGCTTTCTGATCATTTTCTCATGTGTACTCTGTCTCGGCCAAACTGACTGATTTCAAGTACATTTTGAGAATGTGCTCAGAACGTTTTATAATCATGGGCTCTCGGCGAGCCTCGGAATTCCTACCATTTCCTAGCCTTGCCTGATAAACTTGATATCAAAAGACCTTGTTTCCCTTGCAGACTGGTGGAGCAGACAACCTGTTTGTGAACTACCTGTCTCGGATACACCGGGAGGAGGTATGTATACTGTGATACAATCCCAACCTGTTTGTGAACTACCTGTCTCGGATACACCGGGAGGAGGTATGTATACTGTGATACATTCCCAACCTGTTTGTCAACTACCTGTCTCGGATACACCGGGAGGAGGTATGTATACTGTGATACAATCCCAACCTGTTTGTCAACTACCTGTCTCGGATACACCGGGAGGAGGTATGTATACTGTGATACATTCCCAACCTGTTTGTGAACTACCTGTCTCGGATACACCGGGAGGAGGTATGTATACTGTGATACATTCCCAACCTGTTTGTCAACTACCTGTCTCGGATACACCGGGAGGAGGTATGGGTACGGTGATACATTCCCAACCTGTTTGTCAACTACCTGTCTCGGATACACCGGGAGGAGGTATGTACATGTATACTGTGATACATTCCCAACCTGTTTGTCAACTACCTGTCTCGGATACACCGGGAGGAGGTATGTATACTGTGATACAATCCCAACCTGTGTGAAACTACCTGTCTCGGATACACCAGTAAGACTTTATAGGGCTCGTCAATAGCAGATACACTCATTGACTATCGCCGTCCGTATACCGGCTTAAAGTTAATATATGATTGTGCCGATGCTTGCTACGTTGACACAGGTCTGGCTGAGGTCCGAGGCAATTAGTTAGCCAAACAAAATACAAACCTAACTGAAAGAGGTATATATACTGATACAATTCCAACTCCAAAACATTTACCCATTTTGAGCATTTTCATTGGCAGTAAACAAAAAGTCAGTTTAGAAGCACTTCCTGTGCACAATGGACAGGCCGGATTCGTCATATACCTGCCAAAATTTTTTACATGAAGAAACTACAAAGCAATTGCAAGCTTGTATCGATTCGAAATTTCAAATGCGAAGAAGACAATACTGCAAATAGTTACCTACATTTGTTATTGCTTCCCCGATGTGCAAGAGGGGATATAGTGTTAGTCCATATCCATGCACTCATTACACCTTTCATTTCATGCTGTGACAAATCCATGATGCTCAGACTCCCACTAACCCAAGGTCAAGGTCACTGTCTTTGTGCTTTCATAAACTTAACGTTAGGGAAAATTTGTTATTATTTATGTTTCCTTTCACCAAATGTTTTGATATTTCACACATGCCTTTCTCTAATGTTTCTCTATCATGCTGTGACAAATCCATAACACTCAGACCCCTGCTATCCCCAAGGTCAAGGTCACAGTCTTAGTGCTTTCATAAACTTAATGTTGGGGGAAATTTGTTACATTTTCTGTTTCCTTTCACCGCTGTTCTTGATATTTTACACAGCCCTTCCTCTAATGGTTCTCTATCCTGCCAAATCCACGACCCTCAGACCCAAGGTCAAGATCACTATCTTAGCGCTTTCGCAAACTTAACATTTGGGGAAATTTGTTATAATTTCTGTTTCCTGATATTTGTTAAAACTGAAGCACAACCAGGCGCGCTTCGTTGTCTCCTGACAACTCTTGTAATAATATGTGGCCACAATGTGTGTCTAGGGATGGTGCTTTGACAAATTACAGCCCAAGTCTGAATACCCAAGGTCAAGGTCACTGATGATTTATCCCAAAGTTCGATGCTGGAAGCATGTCAATGTTTCAGTGCAGAATTTTATGATCCATTCAGCTACTAGGTTTCATTGTATAAACCACTAGTCCCAATCACGTTTCAGGACTTCCATTTCATCCTGCGCGGGATCACACGACTTTTGAACAACCCCCTACAGCAGACGTACCTGCCAGGCTCTGCGAAGCGAATTCAATTTCACCAGGAGCTTCTTGTGCTCTTCTGGAAAATGTGTGATATCAACAAGGTGAGTTGATGGCGTTGCATGCTGGGAAACGTGTGGGCTATAAATAGGTAAAAAAAATAGCAGACAACAATTTATTATATTTTTTTAGCTCACCTGAGCGAAGCTCATGTGAGCTATTGTTACTGCAATGTGTCCGTCCGGCGTCCGGCATCCGTGAACATTTTCAAACGTCTTCTCCTCGGTAACCATTGGGCCTATAGATGGCCGCCGTCTAAAAATAGCACAAATTCTTAAAAAATCTTCTTCTCAAGAACCGCCAACCGGATTTCGACAAAACTTGGTAGGAATGATCGATGTACAATGCTCTTTCTTTCATGTCATCCAAGATGGCCGCCGAAAGGTCAAAAGGTTGTTCTTTTATTAGAGATTTCAAAATTCTTCTTCACACGAACCGCTTGACCCATGGTGGCCAAACTTCACAGTTATGGTCCATGGGTGAAGCCTTTTCAAATTTGTTAAAATGGAGGTCGTCGCTAATCCAAGATGGCCGCCATCTAAAAATAGCACAAATTCTTAAAAAATCTTCTTCTCAAGAACCGCCAGCCGGATTTCGACGAAACTTGGTAGGAATGATCGATGTACAATGCTCTTTCAAAGTTGTTAAAATGGTGACCCTGAGGTCAAAAATGGGCGTGGCCCGTGGGGTCAAATTGGGGTCAAATTTTATTTTTGACCGAATATGGTCATGTCTATATGAAATCGAAGGTAACAAAGAGTCGATCGCTCTGGTACGTTATTTGTCGAAATTGGATGGTCATGTCATCCAAGATGGCCACCGAAAGGTCAAAAGGTCGTTCTTTTATTGGAGATTTCAAAATTCTTCTTCACACGAACCGCTTGACCCATGGTGGCCAAACTTCACAGTTATGGTCCATGGGTGAAGCCTTTTCAAATTTGTTAAAATGGAGGTCGTCGCTAATCCAAGATGGCCGCCGTCTAAAAATAGCACAAATTCTTAAAAAATCTTCTTCTCAAGAACCGCCAGCCGGATTTCGACGAAACTTGGTAGGAATGATCGATGTACAATGCTCTTTCAAAGTTGTTAAAATGGTGACCCTGAGGTCAAAAATGGGCGTGGCCCGTGGGGTCAAATTGGGGTCAAATTTTATTTTTGACCGAATATGGTCATGTCTATATGAAATCGAAGGTATCAAAGAGTCGATCGCTCTGGTACGTTATTTGTCGAAATTGGATGGTCATGTCATCCAAGATGGCCACCGAAAGGTCAAAAGGTCGTTCTTTTATTGGAGATTTCAAAATTCTTCTTCACACGAACCGCTTGGCCCATGGTGGCCAAACTTCACAGTTATGATACATGGGTGATGCCTTTTTACATTTGTTAAAAAGGAGGTCGTCGCTAATCCAAGATGGCCGCCGTCTAAAAATAGCACAAATTCTTAAAAAATCTTCTCATGAACCGCCAGCCGGATTTCGACGAACCTTGGTAGGAATGATCGACGTAGAATGCTCTTTCAAAGGTGTTAAAATGGTGACCCCGGGGTCAGAAATGGGCGTGGCCCATGGGGTCAAATTTTATTTTTGACCAAATATGCTCATGTCATATATCAAATTGAAGGTATCGATGAGGCGATTGCTCTGGTGCAATATTTGTCGGAATCAGATGATTATGTCATCCATGATGGCCTCCAAAAGGTCCATTTATTCAAGATTTTGAACGTCTTTTTCTCAGGAACCACATGGTCGATGCTGGCCAAACTTCATAGTAAGTTAAGATCATTGGGTGAGGCATTTTCAGATTTGGTAAATGACAGTCATCGCTTAATCCAAGATGACTGCCATCTAACAATAGCACAATTTTTTTAAAACACTTATGAACTCAATGTCACATTCTCCTCTGGTGTTCATGGAGTCAGGTGAGCGAATTAGGGCCATCATGGCCCTCTTGTTTTATTTCTCCCTGTAAATATCATGAATTCAATTCTAACGAAATTCCAAGACATTTATCGAGAGAAATGAGAAAAATACTTCTATTTTGTTGGCTGTTATTTTCACCGCTATCATGAAAAGACGCTTATAACTCCTTTAGTCCGTCTTTCGGATGAGGATCTAAAACTGAAGTCCCGTCTATGTATGACCTTAGCTGTTGCTGGGGTGTTAACGTCACAAAAGGTTCACCTTGTTACAAAGTCGGAGATATATAGTATTCGCATGTTCATCTGGAGCAATATCTACAAAACTGTTTTGTTTAATGGTTTTCAAATAGCTACACTATATTGTTTATAAAAACAGGACCCAAGGAGTGCAGCACCAGTGAAAACCTTAGATTCGCAAAATAGTCACACCCTTGGAATGGAATGCCAATTTTCGTAGAGGAAGAAATGCTCTATGACAACAGTATTAACGTTGGTCGACCTTGTTCATTACAGAAGTTCATGTTCTACGTACTGAAGAGCAGCGATGTGTTGGACATCTTGGTACCGATACTCTACTGTCTGAACGACGCCCGTGCCGACCAGTGTAAGTGATGACCCTGTAGCCCCGCTAAACCACACCCCAAAGTGACCAGTGTAGATCCTAATCAAATAGCACATTTCTGTAGCCTGATAGGAATCTATAGTGCTTGTTAGAAGCATGCCGGGAATTTCACTGATGGAATGGCAAACAGTGCAGGTCCTGATCAGACTGTGCGCATGCACAGGCTGATCTGGGTCTACACTGGTCGCAAAACCCATAAGCCCCAGGTATTCAAGGCCTGTTGGGACGTGGGTATTCAAGGACTTGATATGCAGGTATTCAAGGCCTGTTGGGACGTGGGTATTCAAGGACTGTTGGTACGCGGGTATGCAAGACCTGTTGGGACGTGGCTATTCAAGGACTGTTGATACACAGGTATTCAAGGCCTGTTGGGACGTGGGTATTCAAGGACTGTTGGTACGCGGGTATGCAAGACCTGTTGGGACGTGGCTATTCAAGGACTGTTGATACGCAGGTATTCAAGACCTGTTGGGACGTGGGTATTCAAGGACTGTTGATACACATGTATTCAAGGCCTGTTGGGACGTGGGTATTCAAGGACTGTTGGTACGCAGGTATTCAAGGCCTGTTGGGACATGGGTATTCAAGGACTGTTGGTACACGGGTATTCAAGGCCTGTTGGGACGTGGGTATTCAAGGACTGTTGATACACAGGTATTCAAGGCCTTTTGGTGGATGTTCAAGGACTTTTGATACCAGGTATTCAAGGCCTGTTGGGACATGGGTATTCAAGGACTGTTGGTACGCGGGTTTTCAAGGCCTGAGAACCAATTGGGACATTTTAATCAAGCAACACACAATAAATAGAGAATACCAGGCTAGTGTCTTGCGATATCAAGTTTATCAGACGAGACATGGAATTCATAAACCTCGGAATTCCAACTGTTCGAGCTGAGCATGATAAACTGGATATCAAAAGACACTAGCATGGTATTCTATTCATCAGGTAACATTTTAGGCTACAGAATGAGCAATTGTGACGTGGTTTTCATTGAAAAGAATACAGAATTGTTGCCTTAACGTCATTCCACTGACATCATGGAGCAACATCATGTGATACCGTTCGACCAATGAAACATTCTCAGCCAATAGCTGACAAGTATTGCACTCGACTTATTTCAGATTTAATCCCAATAAGTTACATATTACCAGATTTAATGATTAACTGTAAATGGAAAATCAATATTCTGATGGGAGACTGCATTGTAAACTTGGCTAACAATAAATATGTTATTGTTCACATATTGGATTTTTAAGGAACTAAATTCTGAGGTCGCTAGCGCTCCCTCGCATTTAATTCCTTAAAAATCCAATATGTGAACAATAACTTGTACTTGTAACTCTTGTGTTGTGTTACAGCTCGGGTTGGCCTGATGCATATAGGTGTGTTTATACTTCTACTACTCAGTGGTGAGAGAAACTTCGGGGTGCGACTCAACAAACCGTATACGGTGCGTGTGCCAATGGACATCCCTGTGTTTACAGGCACCCATGCAGACTTTCTCATTATCGTAAGTATATAGCAAATACCAAGGTGCATAATCACGTGGTTACAACAACAACAACAACAATGGCTGAAAGTGTTGAAAGCGCGCCCACTCCAAAGTAAGTATTATTTGATATTTTCTTAATAGGAAACAGATTTTGATGAAATATGGCGCAGCAAACGGGTCTTCATGAGCTGCATTTGGTGGTCCCTGGAATGCGGCACATACGTATGTCGTTTTTGCCAAGAATCGATTTCCGTGTCAGTAGACACGGAAATCGATTCTTCGCAAACACGACAGAAGTTTGGACCAAAGTACCGAGACCACCAAATGCAGCTTAATAAGACTCGTTTGATGCACCATATTTCATCAAAATCCGTTACATAATAAGGACAAAATAAAAGAATACGTACTTTGAATCTGAGTGCTTCTGGAAGTTTCAGTACTTGTAACCACGTGATCATACACCTTGAATACTAGGCTATTGTCTTTTGATATAAAGTTTATCAGATGAGGTGTAGGTGGCTGGTCGGGAGCATGCGAAGCGTAATTTAATGATGGGGTTTACCCTTACCGTGATCCCGATTTCTTGCCCACCAGGTGCCCCAAGACAAGGATATCCATATAGTCACGACCATGTGAGTTTTCTTTGTCTCACCCTACACGCGCTTGTCTCACAGCTAGCAACTACAAATTGTCTAAAAGGGCAATATTACGGCTAATGTGTCTTACAATGTCCTCATAAAATAATTAATAAGTTTATAGTTTTCAATAGTTATTGACGTGTTTATTATCAATATATAGCGTCATGACGTCATTTTAATGTTGATGACGTGAACAACGTGCCAGGGCTGTATGGTGTCGCCAGGGCTGTATGGTGACAACATTGAACATTAATTTGATAATAATTTGTAAACTATCCCCTGAAATGGCATTAGCGTCCAATTTGTGGGCGAAAACCACATTCGTTGACATGACGAATGACGTAGGAAAAGTCGCAATATTCAGCGAATAAAAAGTTGAGTCTTATGCTGGGTCAGATAAATATTTTGTGATTCGCAAATATGTTCTATATAGGGGCGAGAAAATGTATCCATCATATGTACTTGTTTGGACAAGGATGTTTCACCCTCGTGATCAGAATATGTAGTCGGAAACCGGACAAAGCCTCGTTTCTGACTACATATGCTGTCACTCGGGAGGAATATCCCTGTCCCACACCAGTGCATAATGATGCATACTCTTAATCTCTGGTTTGGCCCTCAGGTACATGTTTGGCTTGTTACTAGAGAGTTCAATCGGGTTATACCCATGATAAAAGAAGTAAAATTAGTACTAATCCTATTACTTTTAGGGATTGGGGCTAATCTGACTGATGTGGTGAGGACCTGGCACCATATCAGGTTATTAAAATTCTAATTTTAGGGCTGAACACATATTTTTTTCTGTAAATTTCAGTTCTGATTTTGGGATTTCCATCTGTACAGGTTAAATATGGGATTCGACCCCACCTGGCCTAAAATGACCGTACTTGTTGGTAGGATGTCAATGACCATTAAATAAGTAAATAGTTATGCAGCCAGGCTAGGAAACATGGTGGCCACCATTGCCGAGCCAAGCCTGATGGATATCCAGGATATATCGTGAAAGTGTCTCTCATGTCGAGTTTAGTTTAAACAATATTTATTTCACATTATGGCAAGTGAGATATACAGTCGAACCTGTGAACAACGACCGGCAAAGGGAAATGGCCAAAGTGGTCGTTGTTGACAGGTGGTCGTTGTTCCAAGGGTCGAACATTTACCCAGTTTCACAACAAAGTCAGCCATGTTTTTAGCATTCTATTGTAATATATATGCATGCTTTTCATCAATTAAAAATTGCACGAAAATGGCTAAAATAGTCAATTTATTTTGTTTTGTCATCTTGTTGTTAGTGTTCTGAACCCAGCCTCGCTTTGGAAATTATATACAAAGGGGAGTAATTATCTTCACGATAAGTATATCTCGCGGCCCGCTTTGGTGCACCATTTTTAATAGCTTGTCGTAATTACATGTAAGTGGTTTAATTTAGCATGACCATTAGTATTTCACACCACCAGTTGAAATTAATAACGGTCATATAGTCTGTATTAAAACGATAGCCTATGTGGCGCGGCCTGTGAAAACCGCGAGTTTTTTTGTAACAAAAAATATTTCATTGAATGCGTCAAGTCCAGTAACCCACACGAGCTAGGTGTCCCAAATCAGGAGAGAACACCAGGCTTATTTGCTTTCTGTCCAATGTACTGTATACTATCCTGGTCAAGCCCGAATATTTAAGCAGCCTATGACGAATTGGCAATGTCCGCTGACGTAATTACTGATGTTTTTAATTAGAGATTCGCGAGCATTGTAAACCATGTAAACCACGGGCAGACTACGCGAATCCACTGCCTGGTCTGGTCGCTAATGCAATAAGCCAGGATTTGTCGGAGATCGAGACCCAATTCATATAAACACGTTTGTCGTGTCACTTTAGACTGGTTCCCGGTCGCTAGGAATAACGCTATATATGCTGCGCATCAGACAGGGTACCAGTCTAGTGTGGACTAGTGTCAGCAACCGCGTGTATTGATCTTTGATATGGCCTTGTGCCCCGATGTGTGAAATTTACACTTGACACGCGCCGTGTGTTTGAAGTCTTAGTCTTGTCACTGTAGACGAATCAGCATCGTGTAAACACAGTTTGCCAGCTAATGATCGAGTTTTATGACTTGCGCAGAATTGCATTATGCCTATTGGAATACACGACATGGAATACATATCGGGAATTACCGTTAATGGAGTTATGCAATATTTTTCATTTAAAAATGTCGCCGAGTTTTGTGATGAAAGGAAAATCGGCGATTGCGATGTTATTTTTTTTTGCCGACAAAACATGACTTGGTCGCTAATGGTCGCTAATGGTCGCTGTTTGCAGTAAAAAATGCCGGTTGGGAACGAAAATCGCTGGTCGTTGTTCGGAGGTGGTCGTTATTCCAAGGTCTTTTAAAGAACAAATTGGACGGGGGGGTTTTAACTGGCCGTTGTGGACAGGTGGTCGCTATTCACAGGTGGTCGTTAACACAGGTTCGACTGTATATACACATCAGGGCTTCTAAAATGTTCAGTTTGTCGGTTCTGGACTGATTTTTGAACTCTCAGACCGATTGAGATTTGAAAACTAGTCTTAAAAATCGGTCCGAGAAAATTGCCAATCGGCTGCTATATTGTTATGAACCTTGTAAATTTACCGTTTTTGACACCAAGTAATGTCCATTTTATGACACATATCCGGAGCATATCCGTGTTAAAACAGTGTCGGGTAACAAATCGCTGTGTATTCAATTTCTCCTAGTATTGATTTTTCTTCAGTTGTATGTGTTGATAGCAGCTTAGTGACTTAAATAGACTGGCTTCAGCATAAAGATACAAGCTTCCCTGGTCTAGCCATTTCTGATGATGTTAAAATAAAATAAAGAAACATTACACATACAATTGAGAATAGGATTAGAAAACAAGCTATGTGAAATCTTCTCCTGATATCCAGTTTATGAGATGAGGCTAGGAAACGTGTAGGAATTCTGAGGCTCATGGAATTGCTAGCGTTGAGCCGAGCTTGATGGATATTGAGAATACCAACTACCTTGGTAGTGTCTTTTAATACCAAGTTTATCAGGCAAGGCTAGGAGATGTATAGAAATTCCACAGGTGGAAGACTCGGACCTATAGTCTGTTTCACGAAAGCTGCACAAATTTTACGGCTATATAAACAATTCAAAAACAATATTTTTTTCGATAATATTAAATTAAAGGAAAATTTAAGAATGAGCCTTCTTTTTATTTCGTGAAATTTGGTCAAATATTGATTTTATTACGAAAAATTGATTTGTCTATGGGAATTTAACATGGGGGGAAAAAGGTAGAGGAGTTGTGGGAGGAGTCAAAAAACGAAAACATTTGGAAATTGTCTCACAATCCTGGCTAGATAGCTTGGAAATGATCTAACTAAGAAAACAAAAGTTAAATTTTAAAAATCGTTCCAGTATTTCTGAAATTCTAAAAAATTTCCCCATGAGTGAAGATGTCTATGGGGATTTAACATGGGGAAATTTTTGTTTTCGCAATAAAATCAATATTTGACCAAATTTCACGAAATAAAAAGAAGGCTCATTCTTAAATTTTCCTTTAATTTAATATTATCCAAAAAATTATGTTTTTTTAATTGTTTTTATGGCCGAAAAATTTGGGCAGCTTTCGTGAAACAGACAGTAGGGCCCAATACTTGGCTCATTTGGAAAACGTTACCCCACCCACCCATTTCCATACATTATACCTTACAGCATTTTCCAAGGTGGACAAGAGTTTGTGAAAATGCCCTCGACAGGCTTAATTTCGGACTCCCTCAAACACAGCCAGTTTCGATTTTTTCTGCTGATTTACGTCTCTGGCAATAGATTCATGCATTAGGCCCCCAAATATAATCTCTTTAAACAAGTATATTGTTAGTTACACTCATTTTAGCTACCAACTTCACAGAGGAATTTCTCTGTCCGAATGTATCTCACACGAATATAATCTCTTTAAACAAGTATATTGTTAGTTACACTCATTTTAGCTACCAACTTCACAGAGGAATTTCTCTGTCCGAATGTATCTCACACAACCCGCATCACGCATTGCTACCTGTTTGGTTGAACAAATATAGGAGTATTTATGATACTCCAGTTCAGATTTTCCCTTGACATCATTATTGATCATTCTGTGAATATAACAAAGGAATCCGAAAGTGAAGTTCACGGAAGGCTATGTCGAAATGTTGGGATGCAAATCAAAATAAAAGGACGTTTTAGATAATTCAAGGTTAGTGGATGATACTTATTTATTATTATTAGTCACAAATTGTAACATTTGAGTTACTGATGTTTATTGCAGTGATCCACGTCAATATGTTGAAACTGTAATGGAATTTCGGCCCAATTTAACACGTAATGTATGCTTCCACAGCCCACAAAAATGTGTGACATTTATTCGGACATACAATTATCGCCTTCTCTGTGGTAGCTAATTTGCCTGTAACTAACGAAATGCTAAAAGCAGATGCTTGAAGTGAATATATTTGATGACCCTAGACATTTATCGATTACCAGAGACATAAGTCAGTAGAAAAATCAAAATGTGTGGTGTTTGAGCGAGCCCGAAAATACGGAATTTTTACGAAGCTGTTTCTTACCTTGGAAAAGGCTGTAAGGTATAGTGTATGGAAATAGGTGGGTGGGGTAACGTTTTCCAAATGAGCCAAGTATTGGGTCCTAGGTCAGAGTCTTCCACCTGTGAGAAATTCCGGGGCTTCCGTTCGAACAACAGATTCTATTCCTGAACTGGCAGCCCAATTTTGACTAAACTTGGTAGAAATAATTGACGGGGAAAATCGCATGCGTCACATTTGTTTTGGTCTTCATTTGTATCACCACGTTAGTGAAAAGTGACATAGCGGTCACAATACCAGTGCCATCTTAGGCGTCAACAAGTACGTCCAAATGTTGACTATCTCCTGTGCCTTTAGTCGGATCATTACATACAGTTTATTCAACTACCATTTTGACATACTGTCCGTCTGTTATTTTTTGGAATTTTTGTAAGAGTTTCTCAAATCATATATAGCCCTAAGTGCGTTGACAGACCACATTTTCTACTTTCTCTCTGTAAATATATTTTGGAATTTCATTCATTCTTTAATGAAATTCCATGGCATATTCATGATATTTATAGTGAGGAATAAAAGAAAATATAATGAAATGTCTTCTGCTATTTTTGAAATATTTATAGCCCACAAGTTTCCCAGTATGCAAAGATTTATTGTCTAGCCATTAGCAATAACCATTGAATCGCTGTTTGCAGGTATTCCACAAGATCATCACGACCGGCCACCAACGGCTACAGCCGCTGTTTGACTGTTTATTGACAATCGTTGTAAATGGTACGTATCTCTGCAGTTTCACTGGCTTGTATCTCTAATTTCAGGACTGAATATATATTTTGATTGTAAATATTGAGTTCTGAAGTTTGGATTTACCCCCCTCGGACAGGTGTATACGGGACACGACCCCGTTGACCCGTCTGCGTGTAGACTCCCTGAGGCTTGTACCTCTATGTCAGAAAAGCGAACGTTAAACCCTATTCACTCACTCACTCACTCTCCCTGTGACAAATGTTGGTGCATCTATTTGACTGTTTATTGACAATCGTTGTGAATAGTATGTATCTATGCAGTTTGACTGGCCTGTATCTCTCCCTGTGACAAATGTTGTTGCATCTATTTGACTGTTTATTGACAATCGTTGTAAATGGTACGTATCTCTGCAGTTTCACTGACTTATCTCTCACTGTGACAAATGTTGGTGCATCTATTTGACTGTTTATTGACAATCGTTCTAAATGGTACGTATCTCTGCAGTTTCACTGACTTGTATCTCTCCCTGTGACAAATGTTGGTGCATATATTTGACTGTTTATTGACAATAGTTCTAAATGGTACGTATCTCTGCAGTTTCACTAGCTTGTATCTCTCCCTGTGACAAATGTTGGTGCATCTATTTGACTGTTTATTGACAATCATTCTAAATGGTACGTATCTCTGCAGTTTCACTGGCTTGTATCTCTCCCTGTGACAAATGTTGGTGCATCTATTTGACTGTTTATTGACAATCGTTCTAAATGGTATGTATCTCTGCAGTTTCACTGGCTTGTATCTCTCTCTGTGACAAATGTTGGTGCATCTATTTGACTGTTTATTGACAATCGTTCTAAATGGTACGTATCTCTGCAGTTTCACTGGCTTGTATCTCTCCCTGTGACAAATGTTGGTGCATCTATTTGACTGTTTATTGACAATCGTTGTAAATGGTATGTATCTCTACAGTTTCACTGGCTTGTATCTCTCCCTGTGACAAATGTTGGTGCATCGATTTGACTGTTTATTGACAATCGTTCTAAATGGTACGTATCTCTGCAGTTTCACTGGCTTGTATCTCTCCCTGCGACAAATGTTGGTGCATCGATTTGACTGTTTATTGACAATCGTTCTAAATGGTACGTATCTCTGCAGTTTCACTGGCTTGTATCTCTCCCTGCGACAAATGTTGGTGCATCTATTTGACTGTTTATTGACAATCGTTGTGAATAGTATGTGTCTCTGCAGTTTGACTGGCCTGTATCTCTCCCTGTGACAAATGTTGGTGCATCTATTTGACTGTTTATTGACAATCGTTGTAAATGGTACGTATCTCTGCAGTTTCATTGGCTTATTCTCTCACTGTGACAAATGTTGGTGCATCTATTTGACTGTTTATTGACAATCGTTCTAAATGGTACGTATCTCTGCAGTTTCACTGGCTTGTATCTCTCCCTGTGACAAATGTTGGTGCATCGATTTGACTGTTTATTGACAATCGTTCTAAATGGTACGTATCTCTGCAGTTTCACTGGCTTGTATCTCTCCCTGCGACAAATGTTGGTGCATCTATTTGACTGTTTATTGACAATCGTTGTAAATGGTACATATCTCTGCAGTTTCACTGGCTTGTATCTCTCTCTGTGACAAATGTTGGTGCATCTATTTGACTGTTTATTGAAAATCGTTGTGAATGGTACGTATCCCTGCAGTTTCACTGGCTTGTATCTCTCCCTGTGACAAATGTTGGTGCATCTATTTGACTGTTTATTGACAATCGTTGTGAATGTTACGTATCTCTGAAGTTTCACTGGCTTGTATCTCTCCCTGTGGAAAATGTTGGTGCAGCTATTTGACTGTTTATTGACAATTGTTGTAAATAGTATGTATCTCTGCAGTTTCACTGGCTTATCTCTCACTGTGACAAAAGTTGGTGCATCTATTTGACTGTTTATTGACAATCGTTCTAAATGGTACGTATCTCTGCAGTTTCACTGACTTGTATCTCTCCCTGTGACAAATGTTGGTGCATATATTTGACTGTTTATTGACAATAGTTCTAAATGGTACGTATCTCTGCAGTTTCACTGGCTTGTATCTCTCTCTGTGACAAATGTTGGTGCATCTATTTGACTGTTTATTGACAATCGTTGTGAATGGTACGTATCTCTGCAGTTTCACTGGCTTGTATCTCTCCCTGTGACAAATGTTGGTGCATCGATTTGACTGTTTATTGACAATCGTTCTAAATGGTACGTATCTCTGCAGTTTCACTGGCTTGTATCTCTCCCTGTGACAAATGTTGGTGCATCTATTTGACTGTTTATTGACAATCGTTGTGAATGGTACGTATCTCTGCAGTTTCACTGGCTTGTATCTCTCTCTGTGACAAATGTTGGTGCATCTATTTCACTGTTTATTGACAATCGTAAATCGTTGTAAATGGTATGTATCTCGCATTTCACTGGCTTGTATCTGTGACAAACATTGGTGCATCTATTTGACTGTTTATTGACAATCGTTCTAAATGGTATGTATCTCTGCAGTTTCACTGGCTTGTATCTCTCCCTGTGACAAATGTTGGTGCATCTATTGGACTGTTTATTGACAATCGTTGTGAATGGTACGTATCTCTACAGTTTCACTGGCTTGTATCTCTCCCTGTGACAAATGTTGGTGCATCTATTTGACTCGTGGTGAATGGTACGTATCTCTGCACTTTCACTGGCTTGTATCTCTCCCTGTGACAAATGTTGGTGCATCTATTTGACTGTTTATTGACAATCGTTGTGAATGGTACGTATCTCTGCAGTTTCACTGGCTTGTATCTTTCCCTGTGAAAAATGTTGGTGCATCTATTTGACTGTTTATTGACAATTATTGTGAATGGTACGTATCTCTGCAGTTTCACTGGCTTGTATCTTGTATCCCTGTGACAAATGTTCGTGCATCTATTTGACTGTTTATTGACAATCGTTGTGAATGGTACGTATCTCTGCAGTTTCACTGACTTGTATCTCTCCCTGTGACAAATCTTGGTGCATATATTTGACTGTTTATTGACAATAGTTCTAAATGGTACGTATCTCTGCAGTTTCACTGGCTTGTATCTCTCCCTGTGACAAATGTTGGTGCATCTATTTGACTGTTTATTGACAATTCTTGTAAATGGTATGTATCTGCAGTTTCACTGCCTTGTATCTTTCCGTGTAATTGCCCCGTGCAGGCACCGGGGCGGGATCAACTGATCCTGAGAATAGTGCTGCAGTAGCCATTGCTTGTCGTAAAAGGCGACTAAACTGGCTTAACGATTGGGTTCATACTTTCCGGAACCCACTATACCGGATGTGGCCCTCATGTACATTTTTGGCTTTCTTGTATGTGAGAGTTGAGTCGGGCTATGCCCCATATATAAAAGTAAGATTAGCGCTAATCCTATTACTTTTAGGGGATGGGATAAATGATGCTGGTGTGGCGAGGGCCTGGCACCAGATCAGGTTGTTCTAATTTCAGGACTGAATATATATTTTGATTGTAAATATTGAGTTCTGAAGTTGGGATTTACCCCCCTTGGACAGGTGGATATGGGACTCGACCCCGTTGACCCGTCTGCGTGTAGACTCCCTGAGGCTTGTACCTCTATGTCAGAAAAGCGGACGTTAAACCCTATTCACTCACTCACTCACTCTCCCTGTAACAAATGTTGGTGCATCTATTTGACTGTTTATTGACAATCGTTCTAAATGGTACGTATCTCTGCAGTTTCACTGGCTTGTATCTCTCCCTGTGACAAATGTTGGTGCATCTATTTGACTGTTTATTGACAATCGTTGTGAATGGTACGTATCTCTGCAGTTTCACTGGCTTGTATCTCTCCCTGTGAAAAATGTTGGTGCATGTATTTGACTGTTTATTGACAATCGTTGTGAATGGTACGTATCTCTGCAGTTTCACTGGCTTGTATCTCTCACTGTGACAAATGTTGGTGCATCTATTTGTTGACTGTTTCTTGACAATCATTCTAAATGGTACGTATCTCTGCAGTTTCACTGGCTTGTATCTCTCCCTGTGACAAATGTTGGTGCATCTATTTGACTGTTTGTTGACAATCGTTCTAAATGGTACGTATCTCTGCAGTTTCACTGGCTTGTATCTCTCCCTGTGACAAATGTTGGTGCATCTATTTGACTGTTTATTGACAATCGTTGTAAATGGTATGTATCTCTGCATTTTCACTGGCTTGTATCTCTCTCTGTGACAAATGTTGGTGCATCTATTTGACTGTTTATTGACAATCGTTCTAAATGGTACGTATCTCTGCAGTGTCACTGGCTTGTATCTCTCCCTGTGACAAATGTTGGTGCATCTATTTGACTGTTTATTGACAATTGTTGTAAATGGTATGTATCTCTGCAGTTTCTCTGGCTTGTATCTCTCCTGTGACAAATGTTGGTGCATCGATTTGACTGTTTATTGACAATCGTTCTAAATGGTACGTATCTCTGCAGTTTCACTGGCTTGTATCTCTCCCTGCGACAAATGTTGGTGCATCGATTTGACTGTTTATTGACAATCGTTCTAAATGGTATGTATCTGCAGTTTCACTGGCTTGTATCTCTCCCTGCGACAAATGTTGGTGCATCTATTTGACTGTTTATTGACAATCGTTGTGAATAGTATGTATCTCTGCAGTTTGACTGGCCTGTATCTCTCCCTGTGACAAATGTTGGTGCATCTATTTGACTGTTTATTGACAATCGTTGTAAATGGTACGTATCTCTGCAGTTTCACTGGCTTATTCTCTCACTGTGACAAATGTTGGTGCATCTATTTGACTGTTTATTGACAATCGTTCTAAATGGTACGTATCTCTGCTGTTTCACTGGCTTGTATCTCTCCCTGTGACAAATGTTGGTGCATCTATTTGACTATTTATTGAAAATCGTTGTGAATGGTATGTATCTCTGCAGTTTCACTGGCTTGTATCTCTCCCTGTGACATATGTTGGTGCATCGATTTGACTGTTTATTGACAATCGTTCTAAATGGTACGTATCTCTGCAGTTTCACTGGCTTGTATCTCTCCCTGTGACAAATGTTGGTGCATCTATTTGACTGTTTATTGACAATCGTTGTGAATGGTACGTATCTCTGCAGTTTCACTGGCTTGTATCTCTCTCTGTGACAAATGTTGGTGCATCTATTTCACTGTTTATTGACAATCGTTGTAAATGGTATGTATCTCTGCAGTTTCACTGCCTTGTATCTCTCACTGTGACAAACATTGGTGCATCTATTTCACTGTTTATTGACAATCGTTCTAAATGGTATGTATCTCTGCAGTTTCACTGGCTTGTATCTCTCCCTGTGACAAATGTTGGTGCATCTATTGGACTGTTTATTGACAATCGTTGTGAATGGTACGTATCTCTACAGTTTCACTGGCTTGTATCTCTCCCTGTGACAAATGTTGGTGCATCTATTTGACTCGTGGTGAATGGTACGTATCTCTGCACTTTCACTGGCTTGTATCTCTCCCTGTGACAAATGTTGGTGCATCTATTTGACTGTTTATTGACAATCGTTGTGAATGGTACGTATCTCTGCAGTTTCACTGGCTTGTATCTTTCCCTGTGAAAAATGTTGGTGCATCTATTTGACTGTTTATTGACAATTATTGTGAATGGTACGTATCTCTGCAGTTTCACTGGCTTGTATCTTGTATCCCTGTGACAAATGTTCGTGCATCTATTTGACTGTTTATTGACAATCGTTGTGAATGGTACGTATCTCTGCAGTTTCACTGACTTGTATCTCTCCCTGTGACAAATCTTGGTGCATATATTTGACTGTTTATTGACAATAGTTCTAAATGGTACGTATCTCTGCAGTTTCACTGGCTTGTATCTCTCCCTGTGACAAATGTTGGTGCATCTATTTGACTGTTTATTGACAATTCTTGTAAATGGTATGTATCTCTGCAGTTTCACTGCCTTGTATCTCTCCCTGTAATTGCCCCGTGCAGGCACCGGGGCGGGATCAACTGATCCTGAGAATAGTGCTGCAGTAGCCATTGCTTGTCGTAAAAGGCGACTAAACTGGCTTAACGATTGGGTTCATACTTTCCGGAACCCACTATACCGGATTTGGCCCTCATGTACATTTTTGGCTTTCTTCTATGTGAGAGTTGAGTCGGGCTATGCCCCATATATAAAAGTAAGATTAGCGCTAATCCTATTACTTTTAGGGGATGGGATAAATGATGCTGGTGTGGCGAGGGCCTGGCACCAGATCAGGTTGTTCTAATTTCAGGACTGAATATATATTTTGATTGTAAATATTGAGTTCTGAAGTTGGGATTTACCCCCCTTGGACAGGTGGATATGGGACTCGACCCCGTTGACCCGTCTGCGTGTAGAACTCCCTGAGGCTTGTACCTCTATGTCAGAAAAGCGGACGTTAAACCCTATTCACTCACTCACTCACTCTCCCTGTAACAAATGTTGGTGCATCTATTTGACTGTTTTATTATTGACAATCGTTCTAAATGGTACGTATCTCTGCAGTTTCACTGGCTTGTATCTCTCCCTGTGACAAATGTTGGTGCATTCTATTTGACTGTTTATTGACAATCGTTGTGAATGGTACGTATCTCTGCAGTTTCACTGGCGTTGTATCTCTCCCTG
This sequence comes from Conchocele bisecta, assembly GCA_029237695.1. Classification (NCBI taxonomy): domain Eukaryota; kingdom Metazoa; phylum Mollusca; class Bivalvia; order Lucinida; family Thyasiridae; genus Conchocele; species Conchocele bisecta. The sequence continues at coordinate 123,591,020 of CM055267.1, read as the reverse complement.
TGAAAAATGTTGGTGCATCTATTTGACTGTTTATTGACAATCGTTGTGAATGGTACGTAATCTCTGCAGTTTCACTGGCTTGTATCTCTCACTGTGACAAATGTTGGTGCATCTATTTGTTGACTGTTTCTTGACAATCATTCTAAATGGTACGTAATCTCTGCAGTTTCACTGGCTTGTATCTCTCCCTGTGACAAATGGTTGGTGCATCTATTTGACTGTTTGTTGACAATCGATTCTAAATGGTACGTATCTCTGCAGTTTTTCACTGGCTTGTATCTCTCCCTGTGACAAATGTTTGGTGCATCTATTTGACTGTTTATTGACAATCGTTGTAAATGGTATGTATCTCTGCATTTCACTGGCTTGTAATCTCTCTCTGTGACAAATGTTGGTGCATCTATTTGACTGTTTATTGACAATCGTTCTAAATGGTACGTATCTCTGCGAGTGTCACTGGCTTGTATCTCTCCCTGTGACAAATGTTGGTGCATCTATTTGACTGTTTAATTGACAATTGTGTAAATGGTATGTATCTCTGCAGTTTCTCTGGCTTGTATCTCTCCCTGTGACAAATGTTGGTGCATCGATTTGACTGTTTTATTGACAATTCGTTCTAAAGGTACTATCTCCTGGCAGTTTTCACTGGCTTGTATCTCTCCCGCACAAATTGTTGGTGCACGATGACTGTATGCAATCGTTCAAATGGTATGTATCGCGTTTATCACTGGCTTGTATCCTCCCTGCGACAAATGTTGGTGCATCTATTTGACTGTTTATTGACAATCGTTCTAAATGGTATGATACTGCATTTCACTGGCTTGTATCTCTCCCCCTGCACAAATGTTTGTGCATCTATTTGACTGTATTGACAATCGTTGTGAATAGTATATCTCTGCAGTTTGACTGGCCTGTATCTCTGTGACAAATGTTGGTGCATCATTTGACTGTTTATTGACAATCGTTGTAAATGGTACGTATCTCTGCAGTTTCACTGGCTTATTCTCTCACTGTGACAAATGTTGGTGCATCTATTTGACTGTTTATTGACAATCGTTCTAAATGGTACGTATCTCTGCTGTTTCACTGGCTTGTATCTCTCCCTGTGACAAATGTTGGTGCATCTATTTGACTATTTATTGAAAATCGTTGTGAATGGTATGTATCTCTGCAGTTTCACTGGCTTGTATCTCTCCCTGTGACAAATGTTGGTGCATCGATTTGACTGTTTATTGACAATCGTTCTAAATGGTACGTATCTCTGCAGTTTCACTGGCTTGCATCTCTCCCTGTGACAAATGTTGGTGCATCTATTTGACTGTTTATTGACAATCGTTGTGAATGGTACGTATCTCTGCAGTTTCACTGGCTTGTATCTCTCTCTGTGACAAATGTTGGTGCATCTATTTCACTGTTTATTGACAATCGGTGTAAATGGTATGTATCTCTGCAGTTTCACTGGCTTGTATCTCTCACTGTGACAAACATTGGTGCATCTATTTGACTGTTTATTGACAATCGTTCTAAATGGTATGTATCTCTGCAGTTTCACTGGCTTGTATCTCTCCCTGTGACAAATGTTGGTGCATCTATTGGACTGTTTATTGACAATCGTTGTGAATGGTACGTATCTCTACAGTTTCACTGGCTTGTATCTCTCCCTGTGACAAATGTTGGTGCATCTATTTGACTCGTGGTGAATGGTACGTATCTCTGCACTTTCACTGGCTTGTATCTCTCCCTGTGACAAATGTTGGTGCATCTATTTGACTGTTTATTGACAATCGTTGTGAATGGTACGTATCTCTGCAGTTTCACTGGCTTGTATCTTTCCCTGTGAAAAATGTTGGTTGCATCTATTTGACTGTTTATTGACATTTTTGATTGTGAATGGTACGTATCTCTGCAGTTTCACTGGCTTGTATCTTGTATCCCTGTGACAAATGTTCGTGCATCTATTTGACTGTTTATTGACAATCGTTGTGAATGGTACGTATCTCTGCAGTTTCACTGACTTGTATCTCTCCTGTGACAAATCTTGGTGCATATATTTGACTGTTTATTGACAATAGTTCTAAATGGTACGTATCTCTGCAGTTTCACTGGCTTGTATCTCTCCCTGTGACAAATGTTGGTGCATCTATTTGACTGTTTATTGACAATTCTTGTAAATTGTATGTATCTCTGCAGTTTCACTGCCTTGTATCTCTCCCTGTAATTGCCCCGTGCAGGCACCGGGGCGGGATCAACTGATCCTGAGAATAGTGCTGCAGTAGCCATTGCTTGTCGTAAAAGGCGACTAAACTGGCTTAACGATTGGGTTCATACTTTCCGGAACCCACTATACCGGATTTGGCCCTCATGTACATTTTTGGCTTTCTTGTATGTGAGAGTTGAGTCGGGCTATGCCCCATATATAAAAGTAAGATTAGCGCTAATCCTATTACTTTTAGGGGATGGGATAAATGATGCTGGTGTGGCGAGGGCCTGGCACCAGATCAGGTTGTTCTAATTTCAGGACTGAATATATATTTTGATTGTAAATATTGAGTTCTGAAGTTGGGATTTACCCCCCTTGGACAGGTGGATATGGGACTCGACCCCGTTGACCCGTCTGCGTGTAGACTCCCTGAGGCTTGTACCTCTATGTCAGAAAAGCGGACGTTAAACCCTATTCACTCACTCACTCACTCTCCCTGTAACAAATGTTGGTGCATCTATTTGACTGTTTATTGACAATCGTTCTAAATGGTACGTATCTCTGCAGTTTCACTGGCTTGTATCTCTCCCTGTGACAAATGTTGGTGCATCTATTTGACTGTTTATTGACAATCGTTGTGTGGAATGTACGTATCTCTGCAGTTTCACTGCGTATCTCTCCCTGTGAAAAAATGTTGGTGCATCTATTTGACTGTTTATTGACAATCGTTGTGAATGGTACATATCTCTGCAGTTTCACTGGCTTGTATCTCTCACTGTGAACAAATGTTGGTGCATCTATTTGTTGACTGTTTCTTGACAATCATTCTAAATGGTACGTATCTCTGCAGTTTCACTGGCTTGTATCTCCCTGTGACAAATGTTGGTGCATCTATTTGACTGTTTGTTGACAATCGTTCTAAATGGTACGTATCTCTGCAGTGTCACTGGCGTGTATCTCTCCCTGTGACAAATGTTGGTGCATCTATTTGACTGTTTATTGACAATTGTTGTAAATGGTATGTATCTCTGCAGTTTCTCTGGCTTGTATCTCTCCCTGTGACAAATGTTGTGCATCGATTTGACTGTTTATTGACAATCGTTCTAAATGGTACGTATCTCTGCAGTTTCACTGGCTTGTATCTCTCCCTGCGACAAATGTTGGTGCATCGATATGACTGTTTATTGACAATCGTTCTAAATGGTATGTATCTGCAGTTTCACTGGCTTGTATCTCTCCCTGCGACAAATGTTGGTGCATCTATTTGACTGTTTATTGACAATCGTTGTGAATAGTATGTATCTCTGCAGTTTGACTGGCCTGTATCTCTCCCTGTGACAAATGTTGGTGCATCTATTTGACTGTTTATTGACAATCGTTCTAAATGGTACGTATCTCTGCAGTTTCACTGGCTTGTATCTCTCCCTGTGACAAATGTTGGTGCATCTATTTGACTGTTTATTGACAATTGTTGTGAATGGTACGTATCTCTGCAGTTTCACTGGCTTGTATCTCTCCCTGTGACAAATGTTGGTGCATCGATTTGACTGTTTATTGACAATCGTTCTAAATGGTACGTATCTCTGCAGTTTCACTGGCTTGTATCTCTCCCTGTGACAAATGTTGGTGCATCTATTTGACTGTTTATTGACAATCGTTGTGAATGGTACATATCTCTGCAGTTTCACTGGCTTGTATCTCTCACTGTGACAAATGTTGGTGCATCTATTTGTTGATTGTTTCTTGACAATCATTCTAAATGGTACGTATCTCTGCAGTTTCACTGGCTTGTATCTCTCCCTGTGACAAATGTTGGTGCATCTATTTGACTGTTTGTTGACAATCGTTCTAAATGGTACGTATCTCTGCAGTGTCACTGGCTTGTATCTCTCCCTGTGACAAATGTTGGTGCATCTATTTGACTCGTGGTGAATGGTACGTATCTCTGCACTTTCACTGGCTTGTATCTCTCCCTGTGACAAATGTTGGTGCATCTATTTGACTGTTTATTGACAATCGTTGTGAATGGTACGTATCTCTGCAGTTTCACTGGCTTGTATCTTTCCCTGTGAAAAATGTTGGTGCATCTATTTGACTGTTTATTGACAATTATTGTTAATGGTACGTATCTCTGCAGTTTCACTGGCTTGTATCTTGTATCCCTGTGACAAATGTTCGTGCATCTATTTGACTGTTTATTGACAATCGTTGTGAATGGTACGTATCTCTGCAGTTTCACTGACTTGTATCTCTCTCCCTGTGACAAATCTTGGTGCATATATTTGACTGTTTATTGACAATAGTTCTAAATGGTACGTATCTCTGCAGTTTCACTGGCTTGTATCTCTCCCTGTGACAAATGTTGGTGCATCTATTTGACTGTTTATTGACAATTCTTGTAAATGGTATGTATCTCTGCAGTTTCACTGCCTTGTATCTCTCCCTGTAATTGCCCCGTGCAGGCACCGGGGCGGGATCAACTGATCCTGAGAATAGTGCTGCAGTAGCCATTGCTTGTCGTAAAAGGCGACTAAACAAACTGGCTTAACGATTTGGTTCATACTTTCCGGAACCCACTATACCGGATTTGGCCCTCATGTACATTTTTGGCTTTCTTGTATGTGAGAGTTGAGTCGGGCTATGCCCCATATATAAAAGTAAGATTAGCGCTAATCCTATTACTTTTAGGGGATGGGATAAATGATGTGGTGTGGCGAGGGCCTGGCACCAGATCAGGTGTTCTAATTTCAGGACTGAATATATATTTTGATTGTAAATATTGAGTTCTGAAGTTGGGATTTACCCCCCTTGGACAGGTGGATATGGGACTCGACCCCGTTGACCCGTCTGCGTGTAGACTCCCTGAGGCTTGTACCTCTATGTCAGAAAAGCGGACGTTAAACCCTATTCACTCACTCACTCACTCTCCCTGTAACAAATGTTGGTGCATCTATTTGACTGTTTATTGACAATTGTTGTAAATGGTATGTATCTCTGCAGTTTCTCTGGCTTGTATCTCTCCCTGTGACAAATGTTGGTGCATCGATTTGACTGTTTATTGACAATCGTTCTAAATGGTACGTATCTCTGCAGTTTCACTGGCTTGTATCTCTCCCTGCGACAAATGTTGGTGCATCGATTTGACTGTTTATTGACAATCGTTCTAAATGGTATGTATCTGCAGTTTCACTGGCTTGTATCTCTCCCTGCGACAAATGTTGGTGCATCTATTTGACTGTTTATTGACAATCGTTGTGAATAGTATGTATCTCTGCAGTTTGACTGGCCTGTATCTCTCCCTGTGACAAATGTTGGTGCATCTATTTGACTGTTTATTGACAATCGTTGTAAATGGTACGTATCTCTGCAGTTTCACTGGCTTATTCTCTCACTGTGACAAATGTTGGTGCATCTATTTGACTCGTTCTAAATGGTACGTATCTCTGCAGTTTCACTGGCTTGTATCTCTCCCTGTGACAAATGTTGGTGCATCTATTTGACTGTTTATTGACAATCGTTGTGAATGGTACGTATCTCTGCAGTTTCACTGGCTTGTATCTCTCCCTGTGAAAAATGTTGGTGCATCTATTTGACTGTTTATTGACAATCGTTGTGAATGGTACGTATCTCTGCAGTTTCACTGGCTTGTATCTCTCACTGTGACAAATGTTGGTGCATCTATTTGTTGACTGTTTCTTGACAATCATTCTAAATGGTACGTATCTCTGCAGTTTCACTGGCTTGTATCTCTCCCTGTGACAAATGTTGGTGCATCTATTTGACTGTTTGTTGACAATCGTTCTAAATGGTACGTATCTCTGCAGTTTCACTGGCTTGTATCTCTCCCTGTGACAAATGTTGGTGCATCTATTTGACTGTTTATTGACAATCGTTGTAAATGGTATGTATCTCTGCAGTTTCACTGGCTTGTATCTCTCTCTGTGACAAATGTTGGTGCATCTATTTGACTGTTTATTGACAATCGTTCTAAATGGTACGTATCTCTGCAGTGTCACTGGCTTGTATCTCTCCCTGTGACAAATGTTGGTGCATCTATTTGACTGTTTATTGACAATTGTTGTAAATGGTATGTATCTCTGCAGTTTCTCTGGCTTGTATCTCTCCCTGTGACAAATGTTGGTGCATCGATTTGACTGTTTATTGACAATCGTTCTAAATGGTACGTATCTCTGCAGTTTCACTGGCTTGTATCTCTCCCTGCGACAAATGTTGGTGCATCGATATGACTGTTTATTGACATCGTTCTAAATGGTATGTATCTGCAGTTTCACTGGCTTGTATCTCTCCCTGCGACAAATGTTGGTGCATCTATTTGACTGTTTATTGACAATCGTTGTTAATAGTATGTATCTCTGCAGTTTGACTGGCCTGTATCTCTCCCTGTGACAAATGTTGGTGCATCTATTTGACTGTTTATTGACAATCGTTCTAAATGGTACGTATCTCTGCAGTTTCACTGGCTTGTATCTCTCCCTGTGACAAATGTTGGTGCATCTATTTGACTGTTTATTGACAATTGTTGTGAATGGTACGTATCTCTGCAGTTTCACTGGCTTGTATCTCTCCCTGTGACAAATGTTGGTGCATCGATTTGACTGTTTATTGACAATCGTTCTAAATGGTACGTATCTCTGCAGTTTCACTGGCTTGTATCTCTCCCTGTGACAAATGTTGGTGCATCTATTTGACTGTTTATTGACAATCGTTGTGAATGGTACTTATCTCTGCAGTTTCACTGGCTTGTATCTCTCTCTGTGACAAATGTTGGTGCATCTATTTCACTGTTTATTGACAATCGTTGTAAATGGTATGTATCTCTGCAGTTTCACTGGCTTGTATCTCTCACTGTGACAAACATTGGTGCATCTATTTGACTGTTTATTGACATCGTTCTAAATGGTATGTATCTCTGCAGTTTCACTGGCTTGTATCTCTCCCTCCCTGTGACAAATGTTGGTGCATCTATTGGACTGTTTATTGACAATCGTTGTGAATGGTACGTATCTCTACAGTTTCACTGGCTTGTATCTCTCCCTGTGACAAATGTTGGTGCATCTATTTGACTCGTGGTGAATGGTACGTATCTCTGCACTTTCACTGGCTTGTATCTCTCCCTGTGACAAATGTTGGTGCATCTATTTGACTGTTTATTGACAATCGTTGTGAATGGTACGTATCTCTGCAGTTTCACTGGCTTGTATCTTTCCCTGTGAAAAATGTTGGTGCATCTATTTGACTGTTTATTGACAATTATTGTTAATGGTACGTATCTCTGCAGTTTCACTGGCTTGTATCTTGTATCCCGTGACAAATGTTCGTGCATCTATTTGATCTGTTTATTGACAATCGTTGTGAATGGTACGTATCTGTGCAGTTTCACTGACTTGTATCTCTCCCTGTGACAAATCTTGGTGCATATATTTGACTGTTTATTGACAATAGTTCTAAATGGTACGTATCTCTGCAGTTTCACTGGCTTGTATCTCTCCCTGTGACAAATGTTGGTGCATCTATTTGACTGTTTATTGACAATTCTTGTAAATGGTATGTATCTCTGCAGTTTCACTGCCTTGTATCTCTCCCTGTAATTGCCCCGTGCAGGCACCGGGGCGGGATCAACTGATCCTGAGAATAGTGCTGCAGTAGCCATTGCTTGTCGTAAAAGGCGACTAAACTGGCTTAACGATTTGGTTCATACTTTCCGGAACCCACTATACCGGATTTGGCCCTCATGTACATTTTTGGCTTTCTTGTATGTGAGAGTTGAGTCGGGCTATGCCCCATATATAAAAGTAAGATTAGCGCTAATCCTATTACTTTTAGGGGATGGGATAAATGATGCTGTGTGGCGAGGGTCCTGGCACCAGATCAGGTTGTTCTAATTTCAGGACTGAATATATATTTTGATTGTAAATATTGAGTTCTGAAGTTGGGATTTACCCCCCTTGGACAGGTGGATATGGGACTCGACCCCGTTGACCCGTCTGCGTGTAGACTCCCTGAGGCTTGTACCTCTATGTCAGAAAAGCGGACGTTAAACCCTATTCTCACTCACTCACTCTCCCTGTAACAAATGTTGGTGCATCTATTTGATGTTTATTGACAATGTTCTATGGTGTACTCTGCGTTTCAGGCTTGTATCTCTCCCTGCGATGTTGTGATGATTTGCTGTTTATTGACATGTTCTAAATGGTATATCTGCAGTTTCATGGCTTGTATCTCTCCCTGTGACTGTTGGTGATCGTTTGTGTTTATTGACAATTCGTTCAAAATGGTAGTATCTCTGAGTTTCACTGGCTTGTATTCTCCCTGCGACAAATGTTGGTGCATCGATTTGACTGTTTTATTGACAATCGTTCTAAATGGTATATCTCTGCAGTTTCACTGGCTTGTATCTCTCCTGTGACAAATGTTGGTGCATCGATTTGACTGTTTATTGACAATCGTTCTAAATGGTACGTATCTCTGCAGTTTCACTGGCTTGTATCTCTCCCTGCGACAAATGGTTGCATCTATTTGACTGTTTATTGACAATCGTTGTGAATAGTATGTATCTCTGCAGTTTGACTGGCCTGTATCTCTCCCTGTGACAAATGTTGGTGCATCTATTTGACTGTTTATTGACAATTGTTGTAAATGGTACGTATCTCTGCAGTTTCACTGGCTTATTCTCTCACTGTGACAAATGTTGGTGCATCTATTTGACTGTTTATTGACAATCGTTGTGAATGGTACATATCTCTGCAGTTTCACTGGCTTGTATCTCTCTCTGTGACAAATGTTGGTGCATCTATTTGACTGTTTATTGAAAATCGTTGTGAATGGTATGTATCTCTGCAGTTTCACTGGCTTGTATCTCTCCCTGTGAGCCCCGTGCAGGCACCGGGGCGGGATCAACTGATCCTGAGAATAGTGCTGCAGTAGCCATTGCTTGTCGTAAAAGGCGACTAAACTGGCTTAACGATTGGGTTCATACTTTCCGGAACCCACTATACCGGATTTGGCCCTCATGTACATTTTTGGCTTTCTTGTATGTGAGAGTTGAGTCGGGCTATGCCCCATATATAAAAGTAAGATTAGCGCTAATCCTATTACTTTTAGGGGATGGGATAAATGATGCTGGTGTGGCGAGGGCCTGGCACCAGATCAGGTTGTTCTAATTTCAGGACTGAATATATATTTTGATTGTAAATATTGAGTTCTGAAGTTGGGATTTACCCCCCCCCCTTGGACAGGTGGATACGGGACTCGACCCCGTTGACCCGTCTGCGTGTAGACTCCCTGAGGCTTGTACCTCTATGTCAGAAAAGCGGACGTTAAACCCTATTCACTCACTCACTCTCCCTGTGACAAATGTTGGTGCATCTATTTGACTGTTTATTGACAATCGTTGTGAATGTTACGTATCTCTAAAGTTTCACTGGCTTGTATCTCTCCCTGTGACAAATGTTGGTGCATCTATTTGACTGTTTATTGACAATCGTTGTAAATGGTATGTATCTTTGCAGTTTCACTGGCTTATCTCTCACTGTGACAAAAGTTGGTGCATCTATTTGACTGTTTATTGACAATTGTTGTAAATGGTATGTATCTCTGCAGTTTCACTGGCTTATCTCTCACTGTGACAAATGTTGGTGCATCTATTTGACTGTTTATTGACAGTCGTTCTAAATGGTACGTGTCTCTGCAGTTTCACTGGCTTGTATCTCTCCCTGTGACAAATGTTGGTGCATCTATTTGACTGTTTATTGACAATCGTTGTGAATGGTACGTATCTCTGCAGTTTCACTGGCTTGTATCTCTCTCTGTGACAAATGTTGGTGCATCCATTTGACTGTTTATTGACAATCGTTGTGAATGGTACGTATCTCTGCAGTTTCACTGGCTTGTATCTCTCCCTGTGAAAAATGTTGGTGCATCTATTTGACTGTTTATTCACAATCGTTGTGAATGGTACGTATCTCTGCAGTTTCACTAGCTTGTATCTCTCCCTGTGACAAATGTTGGTGCATCTATTTGACTGTTTATTGACAATCGTTGTGAATGGTACGTATCTCTGTAGTTTCACTGGCTTGTATCTCTCCACTGTGACAAATGTTGGTGCATCTATTTGTTGACTGTTTATTGACAATCATTCTAAATGGTACGTATCTCTGCAGTTTCACTGGCTTGTATCTCTCCCTGTGACAAATGTTGGTGCATCTATTTGACTGTTTGTTGACAATCGTTCTAAATGGTACGTATCTCTGCAGTTTCACTGGCTTGTATCTCTCCCTGTGACAAATGTTGGTGCATCTATTTGACTGTTTATTGACAATCGTTCTAAATGGTACGTATCTCTGCAGTGTCACTGGCTTGTATCTCTCCCTGTGACAAATGTTGGTGCATCTATTTGACTGTTTATTGACAATCGTTGTAAATGGTATGTATCTCTGCAGTTTCACTGGCTTGTATCTCTCCCTGTGACAAATGTTGGTGCATCGATTTGACTGTTTATTGACAATCGTTCTAAATGGTACGTATCTCTGCAGTTTCCCTGGCTTGTATCTCTCCCTGTGACAAATGTTGGTGCATCTATTTGACTGTTTATTGACAATCGTTCTAAATGGTACGTATCTCTGCAGTTTCACTGGCTTGTATCTCTCCCTGTGACAAATGTTGGTGCATCTATTTGACTGTTTATTGAAAATCGTTGTGAATGGTATGTATCTCTGCAGTTTCGCTGGCTTGTATCTCTCCCTGTGACAAATGTTGGTGCATCGATTTGACTGTTTATTGACAATCGTTCTAAATGGTACGTATCTCTGCAGTTTCACTGGCTTGTATCTCTCCCTGCAACAAATGTTGGTGCATCTATTTGACTGTTTATTGACAATCGTTGTGAATAGTATGTATCTCTGCAGTTTGACTGGCCTGTATCTCTCCCTGTGACAAATGTTGGTGCATCTATTTGACTGTTTATTGACAATTGTTGTAAATGGTACGTATCTCTGCAGTTTCACTGGCTTATTCTCTCACTGTGACAAATGTTGGTGCATCTATTTGACTGTTTATTTACAATCGTTGTGAATGGTACATATTTCTGCAGTTTCACTGGCTTGTATCTCTCTCTGTGACAAATGTTGGTGCATCTATTTGACTGTTTATTGAAAATCGTTGTGAATGGTATGTATCTCTGCAGTTTCACTGGCTTGTATCTCTCCCTGTGACAAATGTTGGTGCATCTATTTGACTGTTTATTGACAATCATTGTGAATGTTACGTATCTCTGAAGTTTCACTGGCTTGTATCTCTCCCTGTGACAAATGTTGGTGCATCTATTTGACTGTTTATTGACAATCGTTGTAAATGGTATGTATCTCTGCAGTTTCACTGGCTTATCTCTCACTGTGACAAAAGTTGGTGCATCTATTTGACTGTTTATTGACAGTCGTTCTAAATGGTACGTGTCTCTGCAGTTTCACTGGCTTGTATCTCTCCTTGTGACAAATGTTGGTGCATCTATTTGACTGTTTATTGACAATCGTTGTGAATGGTACGTATCTCTGCAGTTTCAGTGGCTTGTATCTCTCTCTGTGACAAATGTTGGTGCATCTATTTGACTGTTTATTGACAATCGTTGTGAATGGTACGTATCTCTGCAGTTTCACTGGCTTGTATCTCTCCCTGTGACAAATGTTGGTGCATCTATTTGACTGTTTATTGACAATCTTTGTGAATGGTACGTATCTCTGCAGTTTCACTGACTTGTATCTCTCCCTGCGACAAATGTTGGTGCATATATTTGACTGTTCATTGACAATAGTTCTAAATGGTATGTATCTCTGCAGTTTCACTGACTTGTATCTCTCCATGTGACAAATGTTGGTGCATCTATTTGACTGTTTATTGACAATCGTTGTGAATGGTATGTATCTCTGCAGTTTGACTGGCCTGTATCTCTCCCTGTGACAAATGTTGGTGCATCTATTTGACTGTTTATTGACAATCGTTGTAAATCAGGGTTCAATTTTGAGGGCGAAGTGAGCGATATCGTCGCTTTTTAGCTCACCTGAGCGAAGCTCATGTGAGCTATTGTTACCGCAATGTGTCCGTCGTCCGTCGTCCGTCGACCGTCGTCCGTGAACATTTTCAAACGTCTTCTCCTCGGTAACCATTGGGTCTATAGTCACCAAACTTCATGGTCATGGTCCTTGGGTAGGGGGATTACAAAATTGTTAAAATGACGTCATTACGTAATCCAAGATGGCCGCCGTCTAAAAATAGCACAAATTCTTAAAAAATCTTCTTCTCAAGAACCGCCAACCGGATTTCGACAAAACTTGGTAGGAATGATCGATGTACATTGCTATTTCAAAGTTGTTAAAATGGTGACCCTGGAGTCAAAAATGGGCGTGGCCTGTGGGGTCAAATTGGGGTCAAATTTTATTTTTGACTGAATATGGTCATTTCAGATATCAAATTGAAGGTATCAATGAGGCGATCACTCTGGTGCATTTTTTGTCGAAATCGGATTGTTATGTCATCCAAGATGGCCGCCGAAAGGTCAAAAGGTCGTTCTTTTATTAGAGATTTCAAAATTCTTCTTCACATGAACCGCTTGGCCCATGGTAGCCAAACTTAAAAGTTATGGTCCATGGGTGAAGCCTTTTCAGATTTGTTAAAATGGAGGTCATCGCTAATCCAAGATGGCCGCTGTCTAAAAATAGCATAAATTCTTAAAAAATCTTCTTCTCATGAACCGCTTGCCGTATTTTGATGTAACTTGGTAGGAATGATCGATGTACATTGCTCTTTCAAAGTTCTTAAAATGGTGACCCCGGGGTCAAAAATGGGCGTGGCCTGTGGGATCAAATTGGGGTCAAATTTTATTTTTGACTGAATATGGTCATGTCATATATCAAATTGTAGGTATCAATGAGGCGATCACTCTGGTGCATTTTCTGTCGAAATCGGATTGTTATGTCATCCAAGATGGCCGCCGAAAGGTCAAAAGGTCGTTCTTTTATTAGAGATTTCAAAATTCTTCTTCACATGAACCGCTTGGCCCATGGTAGCCAAACTTAAAAGTTATGGTCCATGGGTGAAGCCTTTTCAGATTTGTTAAAATGGAGGTCATCGCTAATCCAAGATTGCCGCTGTCTAAAAATAGCATAAATTCTTAAAAAATCTTCTTCTCATGAACCGCCAGCCGGATTTCGACGAAACATGGTAGGAATGATCGATGTACATTGCTCTTTCAAAGTTGTTAAAATGGTGACCCCTGGGTCATAAATGGGCGTGGCCCGTGGGGTCAAATTGGGGTCAAATTTTATTTTTGACCGAATATGGTCATGTCATATATCAAATTGAAGGTATCAATGAAGAGATCACTCTGGTGCATTTTCTGTCGAAATCGGATTGTTATGTCATCCAAGATGGCCGCCGAAAGGTCAAAAGGTCGTTCTTTTATTAGAGATTTCAAAATTCTTCTTCACATGACTCTTAAAAGTTATGGTCCATGTGTGAAGCCTTTTCAGATTTGTTAAAATGGAGGTCATCGCTAATCCAAGATGGCCGCCGTCTAAAAATAGCATAAATTCTTAAAAAAATCTTCTTCTCATGAACCGCTAGCCGGATTTCGACGAAACTTGGTAGGAATGATCGATGTACAATGCTCTTTCAAAGTTGTTAAAATGGTGACCCCGGGGTCAAAAATGGGCGTGGCCCGTGGGGTCAAATTTTATTTTTGACCGAATATGGTCATGTTATATATCAAATCGAAGGTATTAATGAGGCGATCACTCTGGTGCAATATTTGTCGGAATCGGATGATTATGTCATCCATGATGGCCACCAAAAGGTCCATTTATTCAAGATTTTTAACGTCTTTTTCTCAGGAACCACATGGCCGATGCTGGGTGAAGCATTTTCAGATTTTGTAAAATGAGAGTCATCGCTTAATCCAAGATGACCGCCATCTAAAAATAGCACAATTTTTTTAAAACACATGAACTCAATGTCACATTCTCCTCTGGTGTTCATGGAGTCAGGTGAGCGAATTAGGGCCATCATAGCCCTCTTGTTTTTTGTTCACTTCGCTTTTTATTTCCCGTCGGGCGAAGTCGACTTCGCTTTGAAAAAATCCCGTAATTTTCGGTGATTGCAGTCTCCATATAATCGTCATAAATTGAAACAAAATTGTTTAGAATTTCCCATTTCACACCCCGCTAACCTGAAATCGATATTCCCAGGGTTGTCAAATAGTGCTGCAAATGTTGAGTAATGCCTAATGGCCTTGGGCAGCGTGTTAAACCAGATTATTGTGTACACACACTGTGACACCACAACACAGTTCAGTAGTTTGTTTGATGCAGCACACGGCAGAAATTGATAGAAATAAACACGGCCTTTGGAATTGACCTGTCAACCTGTCAATCATATCCCGGCCGTTTAGCACTCCTTGTGTTAACCGCAAGCCGATTTTCAAATACTCCACCCACAAGGTGGGAGTTTGTTTTCATTGGATGTTTTTATCGAGTATTTCCATTCGCCGATGACAGCATTTGCTGATTTTTGCAGGTGCCTATTTGTGGGGTTTACACCTACTATATCACGGAGTGAATTCCCCCAAATGTATTACCAATAATAGAATGATATCATCTTCAATTCCCACAATGCCGTTTTATGACGTTAAGAGAAACGAGTTACATGAAAAGAAAATAAATTTTCGGATTTCCAAAATGGCGGACGATGTGTTTTCCGATTCCGGGAGCGACGCGGAAATGCAAAATAATGCGGATTGTCGGTCAGACTCGGACTTTTCAGGGTTTGAAACGGAAGAATTAATACGCGTAGCACAAGTTGTGCATGAATATATATCCTATGGTACAATCGACTCGTGACCGGGAATTCCCAAATGATTGGGAAAAAGTAGACACCCGAGCAAGTCGCCCCCACACAGTTTCGGACCTAAAAATGAATTTGTGAGAAATAATAATTTCATTGTTTTATATCATTTTACATATATTAATTGGTTAATATAAATTAATTATAATAGGGGATAATGTCTGTTGACGGTCTTGAGCAATAAAATATACTGTTTTCAACATTTTCATGAATTTATAAACTGTAGTGTTAAAATAAAATTATTGTTAAATAATATGCCTGGTCTTATTTGTATTATCTGTATTATCTGGTGCAGTTAAATTGTCTTTGCCGATAACCGACAACGACAACATTTAACATACTTTGCAAATTATTGAGAAAAAAACACATTTCTCCCACTTCCCCCTAAATTCCACCACTTCCCCCTAAATTCCCTGGAGGGGGAAGTGACTTCCCCCTAAAATTTGGAGCTAGATTGAACCCTGTAAATGGTATGTATCTCTGCAGTTTCACTGCCTTATATCTGTCCCTGTGACAAATGTTGGTGCATCTATTTGACTGTTTATTGACAATCGTTCTAAATGGTACGTATCTCTGCAGTTTCACTGGCTTGTATCTCTCCCTGTGACAAATGTTGGTGCATCTATTTGACTGTTTATTGACAATCGTTGTGAATGGTACGTATCTCTGCAGTTTCACTGGCTTGTATCTCTCCCTGTGACAAATGTTGGTGCATATATTTGACTGTTCTGTTTATTGACAATAGTTCTAAATGGTACGTATCTCTGCAATTTCACTGGCTTGTATCTCTCCCTGTGACAAATGTTGGTGCATCTATTTGACTGTTTATTGACAATCGTTGTGAATGGTACGTATGTCTGAAGTTTCACTGGCTTGTATCTCTCCCTGTGACAAATGTTGGTGCATCTATTTGACTGTTTATTGACAATCGTTGTAAATGGTACGTATCTGTGCAGTTTCACTTCCTTGTATCTCTCCCTGTGACAAATGTTGGTGCATCTATTTAACTGTTTATTGACTATCGTTCTGAATGGTACGTATCTCTGCAGTTTCACTGGCTTGTATCTCTCCCTGTGACAAATGTTGGTGCATCTGTTTGACTGTTTATTGACAATTGTTGTGAATAGTACGTATCTCTGCAGTTTCACTGCCTTGTATCTCTCCCTGCGACAAATGTTGGTGCAGGGTTCAATCTAGCTCCAAATTTTAGGGGGAAGTCACTTCCCCCTCCAGGGAATTTAGGGGGAAGTGGTGGAATTTATGGGGAAGTGGGAGAAGTGTGTTTTTTTCTCCATAATTTGCAAAGTATGTTAAATGTTGTCGTTGTCGGTTATCGGCAAAGACAATTTAACTGCACCAGATAATACAGATAATACAAATAAGACCAGGCATATTATTTAACAATAATTTTATTTTAACACTACAGTATATAAATTCATGAAAATGTTGAAAACAGTATTTTATTGCTCAAGACCGTCAACAGACATTATCCCCTATTATAATTAATTTTATATTAACCAATTAATATATGTAAAATGATATAAAACAATGAAATTATTATTTCTCACAAATTCATTTTTAGGTCCGAAACTGTGTGGGGGCGACTTGCTCGGGTGTCTACTTTTTCCCAATCATTTGGGAATTCCCGGTCACGAGTCGATTGTACCATAGGATATTCATGCACAACTTGTGCTACGCGTATTAATTCTTCCGTTTCAAACCCTGAAAAGTCCGAGTCTGACCGACAATCCGCATTATTTTGCATTTCCGCGTCGCTCCCGGAATCGGAAAACACATCGTCCGCCATTTTGGAAATCCGAAAATCTATTTTCTTTTCGTGTAACTCGTTTCTCTTAACGTCATAAAACGGCATTGTGGGAATTGAAGCTGATATCATTCTATTATTGGTAATACATTTGGGGGAATTCACTCCGTGATATATTAGGTGTAAACCCCGCAAATAGGCACCTGCAAAAATCAGCAAATGCTGTCATCGGCGAATGGAAATACTCGATAAAAACATCCAATGAAAACAAACTCCCACCTTGTGGGTGGAGTATTTGAAAATCGGCTTGCGGTTAACACAAGGAGTGCTAAACGGCCGGGATATGATTGACAGGTTGACAGGTCAATTCCAAAGGCCGTGTTTATTTCTATCAATTTCTGCCGCGTGCTGCATCAAACAAACTACTGAACTGTGTTGTGGTGTCACAGTGTGTGTACACAATAATCTGGTTTAACACGCTGCCCAAGGCCGTTAGGCATTACTCAACATTTGCAGCACTATTTGACAACCCTGGGAATATCGATTTCAGGTTAGCGGGGTGTGAAATGGGAAATTCTAAACAATTTTGTTTCAATTTATGACGATTATATGGAGACTGCAATCACCGAAAATTACGGGATTTTTTCAAAGCGAAGTCGACTTCGCCCGACGGGAAATAAAAAGCGAAGTGAACAAAAAAAAAAGCGACGATGTCGCTCACTTCGCCCTCAAAATTGAACCCTGTGGTGCATCTATTTGACTGTTTATGGACAATCGTTGTGAATGGTACGTATCTCTGCAGTTTCACTGACTTGTATCTCTCCCTGTGACAAATGTTGGTGCATATATTTGACTGTTTATTGACAATAGTTCTAAATGGTACGTATCTCTGCAGTTTCACTGGCTTGTATCTCTCCCTGTGACAAATGTTGGTGCATCTATTTGACTGTTTATTGACAGTCGTTCTAAATGGTACGTATCTCTGCAGTTTCACTGGCTTGTATCTCTCCCTGTGACAAATGTTGGTGCATCTATTTGACTGTTTATTGACAATCATTGTGAATGGTACGTATCTCTGCAGTTTCACTGGCTTGTATCTCTCCCTGTGACAAATGTTGGTGCATCTATTTGACTGTTTATTGACAATCGTTGTGAATGGTACATATCTCTGCAGTTTCACTGGCTTGTATCTCTCCCTGTGACAAATGTTGGTGCATCTATTTGACTCGTTGTGAATGGTACGTATCTCTGCAGTTTCACTGGCTTGTATCTCTCCCTGTGACAAATGTTGGTGCATCTATTTGACTGTTTATTGACAATCGTTCTAAATGGTACGTATCTCTGCAATTTCACTGGCTTGTATCTCTCCCTGTGACAAATGTTGGTGCATCTATTTGACTGTTTATTGACAATCGTTGTGAATGGTACGTATGTCTGAAGTTTCACTGGCTTGTATCTCTCCCTGTGACAAATGTTGGTGCATCTATTTGACTGTTTATTGACAATCGTTGTAAATGGTACGTATCTGTGCAGTTTCAATGGCTTGTATCTCTCCTTGTGACAAATGTTGGTGCATCTGTTTGACTGTTTATTGACAATTGTTGTGAATAGTACATATCTCTGCAGTTTCACTGCCTTGTATCTCTACCTGCGACAAATGTTGGTGCATCGATTTGACTGTTTATTGACAATCGTTCTAAATGGTATGTATCTCTGCAGTTTCACTGGCTTGTATCTCTCCCTGTGACAAATGTTGGTGCATCTATTTGACTGTTTATTGACAATCGTTGAATGAATAGTATGTATCTCTGCAGTTTTGACTGGCCTTGGACTCTCCCTGTGACAAATTTGGGGGTTTGGCATCTATTTGACTGTTTATTGACAATCGTTGTAATGGTACGTATCTCATGCGTTTCACACTGGCTTATTCTCTCACTGTGACAAATGTTGGTGCATCTATTTGACTGTTTATTGACAATCGTTCTAAATGGTACGTATCTCTGCATGTTTCACTGGCTGTATCTCTCCCTGTGACAAATGTTGGTGCATCTATTTGACTGTTTATTGAAAATCGTTGTGAATGGTATGTATCTCTGCAGTTTTCACTGGCTTGTATCTCTCCCTGTGACAAATGTTGGGTGCATCGATTTGACTGTCTATTGACAATCGTCTAAATGGTACGTATCTCTGCAGTTTCACTGGCTTGTATCTCTCCCGCGACAAATGGTGGTGCATCTATTTGACTGTTTATTGACAATCGTTGTGAATGGTACGTATCTCTGCAGTTTCACTGTCTTGTATCTCCCTGTGACAAATGTTGGTGCATCTATTTGACTGTTTATTGACAATCGTTTCTAAATGTACGTATCTCTGCATTTGTTTTCACTGGCTTGTATCTCTCCCTGTGACAAATGTTTGTGCATCTAATTCACTGTTTATTGACAATCGTTGTAAATGGCATATATCTCTGCAGTTTTCACTGGCTTGTATCTCTCTCTGTGACAAATGTTGGTGCATCTATTTCACTGTTCATTGACAATCATTGTGAATGGTACGTATCTCTGCAGTTTCACTGGCTTGTATCTCTCCCTGTGACAAATGTTGGTGCATCTATTTCACTGTTTATTGACAATCGTTGTGAAATGGTATCGTATCTCTGCAGTTTCACTGGCTTGTATCTCTCCCTGTGACAAATGTTGGTGCATATATTTGACTGTTTATTGACAATAGTTCTAAATTGTACGTATCTCTGCAGTTTCACTGGCTTGTATCTCTCCCTGTGACAAATGTTTGGTGCATCTATTGACAGTTTATTGACAGTCGTTCTAAATGGTACGTATCTCTGCAGTTTCACTGGCTTGTATCTCTCACTGTGACAAATGTTGGTGCATCTATTTCACTGTTTATTGACACTCGTTGTAAATGGTATGTATCTCTGCAGTTTCACTGGCTTGTATCTCTCTCTAACAAATGTTGGTGCATCTATTTGACCTGTTTATTGACAATCGTTGGTTGCTAAATGGTATGTATCTCTGCAGTTTCACTGGCTTTGTATTCTCGTCCCTGTGACAAATGTTTGTGCATACTATTTGACTGTTTATTGACAAATCGTCTAATGGTACTTATCTCTGCAGTTTCAACTGGCGTTTCTATCTCTTCCTGTAACAAATGTTGGTGCATCTATTTGACTGTTTATTGACAATCGTTGTGAATGGTACGCTATCTCTGCAGTTTCACTGGCTTTTAATTTCTCTTCCCTGTGACAAATGGTTGGTGCAAATCTATTTGACTGTTTTATTGACAATCGTTGTAATGGTATGTATCTCTGCAGTTTCACTCCTTGTATCTCTCCTGTGACAAATGTTTTGGCATCTATTTAACTGTTTATTGACAATCGTGTGAATGGTTTTCACTATCTCTGCAGTTTCACTGGCTTGTATCTCTCCCTGTGAAACAAATGTTGTGCATCTGACTGTTTATTGGACAATCGTTTGTGAATGGGTACGTATCTCTTGCAAGTTCAACTGCTGAATCTGGTATTGCAGTGACAAATGGATTTTATCTTTTATTCTGACTGTTTATTGACAAATTCTTCTTAAATGGTACCGTATCTCTGCAAGTTTCACTTCTTGTATCTCACCCTGTGACAAATGTTGGTGCATCTATTTGACTGTTTATTGAAAATCGGTTGTGAATGGTATGTATCTCTGTTGTTTCACTGGCTTGTATCTCTCCCTGTGATGTTGGTGCATTCGATTTGACTGTCATTGACTTTAATTCGTTTTCAAAATTGGGGTACGTATCTCTGCAGTTTTCATCTGGCGATCTCTCCCTGCGACAAATGGGTGGTGATCATTTGACTGTTTATTGACAATCGTTTGTGATTTGGTTTCGTATCTCTGCAGGTTTCACTGTCTTGTATCTTCTCCCTGTGTCAAATGTTGGTGCATCTATTTGACTGTTTTATTGACTAATCGTTCTAAATGGTACGATCCTCTGCAGTTTCACTGGCTTTGTCTCTTCCTGTGACAAATGTTGGTGCATCTATTTCACTGTTTATTGACAACGTTTGTAAAATGGCATATATTCCTTGCTTGTTTCACTGGCTTGTATTTCTCTGTGACAAATGTTGGTCATCTATTTTCACTGTTCATTGACAATCATTGGGAATGGTACGTATTCTCTGCAGTTTCAATGCTTGTATCTCTCCCCTGTGACAAATGTTGGCTTTGCATTATTTTCACTGTTTATTGACAAATGTTTGTGAATGGTACTTAATCTCTGTTTCACTGGCGTTTTTATCTCCTGTGAAAATGTTGGTGCATATATTTTGAATGTTTATTTGCAATAGTTCTGTACGTATCTCTGCAGTTTCACTGGTTGTATCTCTCCGTGGACAAATGTTGGTCAATCTATTTTGACAGTTTAAGGACCATCCGTTCTAAATGGTACGTATCTCTGCGTTTCACTGGCTTGTATCTCTGACTGTGACAAATGTTGGTGGCATCTATTTCACGTTGACATCGTTTGTAAAATGGTATTATCTCTGCCAGGTTTCACTGGGCTTGTATTCTCTCTAAACAAATGTTGGTGCATCTATTTGACTGTTTATTGACAATGTTCAAAATGGTAATGTATTCTGCAGTTTCACTGCTTGTATCTAAATCCCTGTGGACTTGTTTGTTTGGCATCTATTGGATGTTTTTGACAATCGTTCTAAATGGTAATTATCTCTGCAGTTTCACTGCTTTCTATCTCTTTCCTGTGACAAATGTTGGTGGCATTCTATTTGACTGTTTTATTGACAATCGTTGTGAATGGTACTAATCTCTGCTGTTTCATGGGCTTGTAAATCTCCTTCCCTGTGAACAAATGTTTGGTGCATCTATTTGAGTTTTAATTGACAATCGTTGTTGAATGGTACGAATCTCTGCATTTCAACTGGCTTGTATCCTCCCTGTGACAAATGGTTGGGCATCTATTTGTTACTGTTTATTTGACAAATCGTTGTGAAAGGTCCATATCTCTTGCAGTTTCACTGGCTTGTATCTCTCCCTGTGACAAATGTTGGTGCATATTTGACGGTTTTAGACAATCGTTGTGAATGGTAACGTATCCTCTGCAGTTTCACTTGCTTGTATCTCTCCCTTGTGACAAATGTTGGAGTTTCTCTATTTGACTGTTTGACAATCGTTCTAAATTGGTAATGTATTCTCTGCACCCCTTCCTTGTATCTCTCCCTTGTGACAAATGTTGGTGCATTCTATTTTAATTGTTTTATTGACAAAAGTTTTCTGAATGGTACGTTCCTCTGCTGTTTCACTGGCTTGTATCCTCTCCCTGTGTCAAATTTGGTGTCATCTGTTGTTTCTGTTTATTGACAAACGTTGTGGAATTGGTACGTATCTCTGCAGTTTCACTTGGCTTTGTATCTCTCCCTGCTACAAAATTTTTGGTTTGGCATCTATTTGACTGTTTATGGAACAATCGTTGTGAATTTTGGTTACGTATCTCTGCAAGTTTCACTAACTTGTATCTTCTCCCTGTGAACAAATGTTGGTGCATATTTTTGGGACTGTTTATTGGAAAATAGTTCTAAAATGGTACTTTATCTCTGCAGTTTCACTGGCTTGTATCTCTCCCTTGTGCAAAATGTTGGTGCATCTATTTGACTGTTTATTGGACGTCGGTTTCTAAAGGTACGAATCCTCTGCATTTCACTGGCCTTGTATTCTCTCCCTGTGACAAATTTGGGTTGGTGATCTATTTGACTGTTTATTGACCAACGTTGTAAATGGTACGTATCTCTACAGTTTCACTTCCTGTATCTCTTCCCTGTGACCAAATTTGGTGGGTATCTATTTTGACTGTTTTTGACAATCGTTCTAAATGGTATGTATCTCTGCAGTTTCACTGGCTTGTATCTCTCCCTGTGCCAAATGTTTGTGATCTTTGGGATGTTTATTGAATAATCGTTTCTAAATGGAACTTTTCTCCTGCAGTTTCACTGGCTTCTATCCTTTCCTGTGACAAATGTTGGTGCATTATTTGACTGTTTATTGACAATCGTTGTGGGGGAATGGTTACGTACTCTGCATTTTTCACTGGCTTTGTATCTCTCCCTGTGACAAAGGTTGGTTTGCATTCTATTTGACCTGTTTTATTGACAATCGTTGTGAATGGTTACGTTATCTCTTTCAGTTTCACTGGTTGTATCTCTCCCTGTGACAAATGTTGGTGCATCTATTTTCACTTGTTTATTGACAAATCGTTGTGGGAATGGTACATATCTTCTGCATTTTTCACTGGCTTGTATCTCTCCCCTGTGACCAAATTGTTGGGCTCTATTTGACTGTTTATTGACAATCGTTGTGGAATGGTACTATTCTCTGGCGTTTCAACTGGCCTTGTTAATCTCTCCTTGGACAAATGTTCGGTGTATCTAATTTGATGTTTTATTGACAATCTTTCAAATGGGTATGTATCTCTGCAGTTTCCACTTCCCTTGTAATCTCCTCCCCTTTTGTGGGACCAAATGTTTTGGTGCATCCTATTTTTAACTGTTTATTAAAAAGAATTCTGAATGGTCGTATCTCTGCAGTTTCACTGGGTTTGTAATTCTCTCCCCTGTTACAAATGTTGGTGCAATGTTTGCTGTTTATTGACAATCTTGTGAATGGTAACGGATCTCTGCATTTTCACTGGTTGTATCTCTCCCCTGCGACAAATTGTTTGGTGCATCTATTGGACTGGTTTTAGGGACAATCGTTGTGTTGGTACTTATCTCTGCAGTTTCACTGACTTGTAACTCCTTCCCGTGACAAATGTTGGTGATATAATTTGACTGTTTATTGACAATAGTTCTAAATGGTACGTATCTCTGCAGTTTCATGGCTTGTAAATCTCTCCCTGGAACAAATGTTGTGATCTCTTTGGACTTGTTTTATTGAACAGTCGTTCTAAATGGTACGTATTCTGCTGTTTCACTGGCTTGTATCTTTCCCTGTGACAAATTGTTGGTGCATCTAATTTGACTGTTTTTGACAATCGTTGTAAATGGTACTATCTCTACAGTTTTCACTTCCTGGTTATCTCTCCCTGTGACAAAGTTTTGTTTGGTTGCATCTGTTTAACTTTTATTACAATCGTTCTCAATGATTACGAAATCTCTGCAGTTTCAAGGCTTGTATCTCTCCCTGTGACAAAGGTTGGTGCTTCAATTTACTGTTTAATTGACAAACATTGTGGAATTGGTAGTATCTCTGCAGTTTCACTTGGCTTTATCTCTCCCTGTGACAAAATGTTGGTGCATCTATTTGATGGTTTATTGACAATCGTTGTGAATGGTACATATCTCTGCAGTTTCACTGGCTTTGGTATCTTCTCCCTTTGCCAAATGTTTGGGCATCTATTTTGACTCTTTGTGAATGGTAGTTATTCTCTGGCTGTTTCACTGGCTTGTATCCTTCCCTGTGACAAATGTTGGTGCATCTATTTGACTGTTTATGACAATCGTTCAAATGGTAATTATTTGCAATTTCACGGCTTGAAACTCTCCCTTGGACAAAGGTTGGTGCATCTAATTTGACTGTTTTATTGGACAATCCGTTGGTGAATGGTACGTATGTCTGAAGTTTCACTGGCTTGTATCTCTCCCTGTGACAAATGTTGGTGCATCTATTTGACTGTTTATTGACAATCGTTG
Source organism: Conchocele bisecta (assembly GCA_029237695.1). NCBI lineage: Eukaryota > Metazoa > Mollusca > Bivalvia > Lucinida > Thyasiridae > Conchocele > Conchocele bisecta. Next base: position 123,566,441 of record CM055267.1, on the reverse strand, counting down.
TAAATGGTACGTATCTGTGCAGTTTCAATGGCTTGTATCTCTCCCTGTGACAAATGTTGGTGCATCTGTTTGACTGTTTATTGACAATTGTTGTGAATAGTACATATCTCTGCAGTTTCACTGCCTTGTATCTCTCCCTGCGACAAATGTTGGTGCATCGATTTGACTGTTTATTGACAATCGTTCTAAATGGTATGTATCTCTTCAGTTTCACTGGCTTGTATCTCTCCCTGCGACAAATGTTGGTGCATCTATTTGACTGTTTATTGACAATCGTTGTGAATAGTATGTATCTCTGCAGTTTCACTGGCCTGTATCTCTCCCTGTGACAAATGTTGGTGCATCTATTTGACTGTTTATTGACAATCGTTGTAAATGGTACGTATCTCTGCAGTTTCACTGGCTTATTCTCTCACTGTGACAAATGTTGGTGCATCTATTTGACTGTTTATTGACAATCGTTCTAAATGGTACGTATCTCTGCAGTTTCACTGGCTTGTATCTCTCCCTGTGACAAATGTTGGTGCATCTATTTGACTGTTTATTGAAAATCGTTGTGAATGGTATGTATCTCTGCAGTTTCACTGGCTTGTATCTCTCCCTGTGACAAATGTTGGTGCATCGATTTGACTGTCTATTGACAATCGTTCTAAATGGTACGTATCTCTGCAGTTTCACTGGCTTGTATCTCTCCCTGCGACAAATGGTGGTGCATCTATTTGACTGTTTATTGACAATCGTTGTGAATGGTACGTATCTCTGCAGTTTCACTGTCTTGTATCTCTCCCTGTGACAAATGTTGGTGCATCTATTTGACTGTTTATTGACAATCGTTCTAAATGGTACGTATCTCTGCAGTTTCACTGGCTTGTATCTCTCCCTGTGACAAATGTTGGTGCATCTATTTCACTGTTTATTGACAATCGTTGTAAATGGCATATATCTCTGCAGTTTCACTGGCTTGTATCTCTCTCTGTGACAAATGTTGGTGCATCTATTTCACTGTTCATTGACAATCATTGTGAATGGTACGTATCTCTGCAGTTTCACTGGCTTGTATCTCTCCCTGTGACAAATGTTGGTGCATCTATTTCACTGTTTATTGACAATCGTTGTGAATGGTACGTATCTCTGCAGTTTCACTGGCTTGTATCTCTCCCTGTGACAAATGTTGGTGCATATATTTGACTGTTTATTGACAATAGTTCTAAATTGTACGTATCTCTGCAGTTTCACTGGCTTGTATCTCTCCCTGTGACAAATGTTGGTGCATCTATTTGACAGTTTATTGACAGTCGTTCTAAATGGTACGTATCTCTGCAGTTTCACTGGCTTGTATCTCTCACTGTGACAAATGTTGGTGCATCTATTTCACTGTTTATTGACACTCGTTGTAAATGGTATGTATCTCTGCAGTTTCACTGGCTTGTATCTCTCTCTAACAAATGTTGGTGCATCTATTTGACTGTTTATTGACAATCGTTCTAAATGGTATGTATCTCTGCAGTTTCACTGGCTTGTATCTCTCCCTGTGACAAATGTTTGTGCATCTATTGGACTGTTTATTGACAATCGTTCTAAATGGTACTTATCTCTGCAGTTTCACTGGCTTCTATCTCTTCCTGTGACAAATGTTGGTGCATCTATTTGACTGTTTATTGACAATCGTTGTGAATGGTACGTATCTCTGCAGTTTCACTGGCTTGTATCTCTCCCTGTGACAAATGTTGGTGCATCTATTTGACTGTTTATTGACAATCGTTGTGAATGGTACGTATCTCTGCAGTTTCACTGGCTTGTATCTCTCCCTGTGACAAATGTTGGTGCATCTATTTGACTGTTTATTGACAATCGTTGTGAATGGTACATATCTCTGCAGTTTCACTGGCTTGTATCTCTCCCTGTGACAAATGTTGGTGCATCTATTTGACTGTTTATTGACAATCGTTGTGAATGGTACGTATCTCTGCAGTTTCACTGGCTTGTATCTCTCCTTGTGACAAATGTTGGTGTATCTATTTGACTGTTTATTGACAATCGTTCTAAATGGTATGTATCTCTGCAGTTTCACTTCCTTGTATCTCTCCCTGTGACAAATGTTGGTGCATCTATTTAACTGTTTATTGACAATAGTTCTGAATGGTACGTATCTCTGCAGTTTCACTGGCTTGTATCTCTCCCTGTGACAAATGTTGGTGCATCTGTTTGACTGTTTATTGACAATCGTTGTGAATGGTACGTATCTCTGCAGTTTCACTGGCTTGTATCTCTCCCTGCGACAAATGTTGGTGCATCTATTTGACTGTTTATGGACAATCGTTGTGAATGGTACGTATCTCTGCAGTTTCACTGACTTGTATCTCTCCCTGTGACAAATGTTGGTGCATATATTTGACTGTTTATTGACAATAGTTCTAAATGGTACGTATCTCTGCAGTTTCACTGGCTTGTATCTCTCCCTGTGACAAATGTTGGTGCATCTATTTGACTGTTTATTGACAGTCGTTCTAAATGGTACGTATCTCTGCAGTTTCACTGGCTTGTATCTCTCCCTGTGACAAATGTTGGTGCATCTATTTGACTGTTTATTGACAATCGTTGTAAATGGTACGTATCTCTACAGTTTCACTTCCTGGTATCTCTCCCTGTGACAAATGTTGGTGCATCTATTTAACTGTTTATTGACAATCGTTCTCAATGATACGTATCTCTGCAGTTTCAATGGCTTGTATCTCTCCCTGTGACAAATGTTGGTGCATCTATTTGACTGTTTATTGACAATCATTGTGAATGGTACGTATCTCTGCAGTTTCACTGGCTTATATCTCTCCCTGTGACAAATGTTGGTGCATCTATTTGAACTGTTTATTGACAATCGTGTGAATGTACATTATCTCTGCAGTTTCACTGGCTGTAGTCTGATCCCTGATGGTTGATGTGTGCATCTATTTGACTCGTTGTGATGGTACGTATCTCTGCAGTTTCACTGGCTTGTATCTCTCTGGTGACAAATGTTGGTGCATCTATTTGACTGTTTATTGACAATCGTTCTAAATGGTACGTATCTCTGCAATTTTCACTGGCTTGTATCTCTCCCTCTGTGACAAATGTTGGTGCATCTATTTGACTGTTTAATTGACAATCGTTGTGAATGGTATGTATGTCTGAAGTTTCACTGGCTTGTATCTCTCCCTGTGACAAATGTTGGTGCATCTATTTGACTGTTTATTGACAATCGTTGTGAAATGTACGTATCTGTGCAGTTTTCAATGCTTGTATCTCTCTGTGACAAATGTTGGTGCATCTGTTTGACTGTTTATTGGACAATTTGTTGTGAATAGTACATATCTCTGCAGTTTCACTGCCTTGTATCTCTCCCTGCGACAAATGTTGGTGCATCGATTTGACTGTTTATTGACAATCGTTCTAAATGGTATGTATCTCTTCAGTTTCACTGGCTTGTATCTCTCCCTGCGACAAATGTTGGTGCATCTATTTGACTGTTTATTGACAATCGTTTGTGAATAGCTATGTTTATCTCTGCAGTTTCACTGGACTGTATCTCTCCCTGTGACAAATGTTGGTGCATCTATTTGACTGTTTATTGACAATCGTTGTAAATTGTACGTATCTCTGCAGTTTCACTGGCTTATTCTCTCACTGTGACAAATGTTGGTGCATCTATTTGACTGTTTATTGACAATCGTTCTAAATGGTACGTATCTCTGCAGTTTCACTGGCTTGTATCTCTCCCTGTGACAAATGTTGGTGCATCTATTTGATCATGTTTATTGAAAATCGTTGTGAATGTATGTATCTCTGCAGTTTCACTGGCTTGTATCTCTCCCTGTGACAAATGTTGGTGCATCGATTTGACTGTCTATTGACAATCGTTCATGGTTACGGTATCTCTGCAGTTTCACTGGCTTGTATCTCTCCCTGCGACAAATGTTGGTGCATCTATTTGACTGTTTATTGACAATCGTTGTGAATGGTACGTATCTCTGCAGTTTCACTGTCTTGTATCTCTCCCTGTGACATATGTTGGCATCTATTTGACTGTTTATGACAATCGTTCAAATGTACTAATCTCGCAGTTTCACGGCTTGTATCTCTCCCTGTTGACAAAGTGGTGCATCTATTTCATGTTATTGACAATCGTATGGCATATATCTGCAGTTTCACTGGCTTGTATCTCTCCTGTGACAAATGTTGGTGCATCTATTTCACTGTTCATTGACAATCATTGTGAATGGTACGTATCTCTGCAGTTTCACTGGCTTGTATCTCTCCCTGTGACAAATGTTGGTGCATAATCACTGTTTATTGACAATCGTTGTGAATGGTACGTATCTCTGCAGTTTCACTGGCTTGTATCTCTCCCTGTGACAAATGTTGGTGCATATATTTGACTGTTTATTGACAATAGTTCTAAATGGTACGTATCTCTGCAGTTTCACTGCTTGTATCTCTCCCTGTGACAAATGTTGGTGCATCTATTTGACAGTTTATTGACAGTCGTTCTTAAATGGTACGTAATCTCTGCAGTTTTTCACTGGCTTGTTTTCTCTCCCTGTGAACAAATGTTGGTGCATCTATTTCACTGTTTAATTGACAAACTCGTTGTAAAAATGGGTAAAGTATCTCTGCAGTTTCACTGGGCATTTTGAATCTCCTCTCTTAAAACAAATGTTTGGTGGTGCATCTAATTTGACTGTTTATATTGACAATCGTTCTAATGTATGTATCCTCTGCAGTTTTCACTGGCTTAGTTAAATCTCTCCTTCTGTGACAAAATGTTTGTGCATTCCTATTGGACTGTTTTAATGACCAATCGTTCTAAATGGTACTTATCTCTGTCCAGTTTCACTGGCTTCTATCTCCTTCCTGTGACAAATGTTGGTGCATCTAATTTGACTGTTTAATTGACAATCCGTTGTGAATGGTAAACGTATCTCTGCAGTTTTCACTGGCTTTGTATCTACTCCCTGTGTCAAATGTTTGGTGCAAATTCTATTTGACATGATTTAATTGACAATTCGTTGTTTGAAATTGTTAAAACGTTAATCTCTGCAGTTTTCACTGGCTTTTTGTAATTCTCCTCCCAGGTTGAACAAATGTTGTTGTGTAAACAAATCATCTATTGACTGTTTTTATTGTCGACAATTCGTTGTGGAAATGGGTAACGTATCTCCTGCAGTTTGTTCACATGGCTTTTGTATCTCATCCCTGTTGAACAAATGTTGGTGCATCTATTTGAACACTGTTTACTTAAACAAATTCGTTGTCAAATTGGTACGTATCTCTTACAGTTTCACTTATCCTGTTATCTCTCCCTGTGACAAATTTGGTTGGTGCATCTATTTAATACTGTTTTATTGACAATCGTTCTCAATGGATAACGTATCTCTGCAGTTTCACTGGCTTGTAATCTCCTCCCTTGGTGACAAATGTTAGGTTCATCCTTTTTTTGTTTTTGACTGTTTATTGACAATCGTTTGTGAATTGGTACCGTAATCTCTGCAGTTTTGTCACTGCATTTTGTATACTCCTCCCTGCAACGAAATTGTTGGGTGCATCTATTTGAACTGATTTTATTGACCAATCGTTGTGAATGGGTAACGTATCTCCTGCAGTTTTCCACTTGGCTTCTATCTCTCCCTGTGACAAATGTTAGGTGCATCTATTTCAAACTGTTTAAATTGAACAAACCGATTTTGTGAATGGTATGTAATCTCTGCAGTTTCCACTGGATTTTGTATCTCTCCCCTCTGACAAATGTTAGGTTGCATCTATTTGTACTGTTTTAATATTGACAATCGTTGCCTAAAGTGGTTATGTAATCTCTGCAGTTTCACTTCCTTGTATCTCTCCCTGTTGACAAATGTTGGTGCATCCTATTTAAACTGTTTTATTGACACTAGTTCTGGAATGGTTACTTATCCTCTGCTGTTTCACTGGCTTGTTTCTCTCCCTCCTGATGACAAATTGGTTGGTGCATCCTTTTGTTTGAACTGTTTATTGGACAATCGATTGTGGAATGTACGTATCTCTGCAGTTTCACTGACTTTGTATCTCTCCCTGGGGGCCCCCCCCCCCCCCGACCCTCCAAAAAAAAAAAGAATTGATTGGTGCATCTATTTGACTGTTTAATTGACAATCGTTCTAAATGGTTATGTAATCTCTGCAGTTATCACTTACCCCCTTTGTCTCTCCTCCCTGGGTGACAAATTTTGGTTGTTGCATCTATTTAACTTTTGTTATTGACACTAGTTTCCTGAATGGTAAACTTAATCCTCTGCAGTTACACTGGCTTGTAATCTCTCCCTGTTGACAAATGTTGTGCCATCTTTTTTGTTTTGACTGTTTTTGTTACAATCGTTCGTTTAAATTGTAACGTCATCTTCTGGCCGTTTCCACTGCCTTGTATCTCCCCTCCCCTGCCACAAATGTCGGTGCATCTTTTATTTGAACTGTTTTTATTGACAATCCATTGTGAAATGGTATGTATCTCTGCAGTTTTCACTTGTCTTGTATCTTCCCTCCCTGTTGGAACAAATGTTGGTGCATCCTATTTTGACTGATTTATTTGACAACGTTTCCGGTTAGAATTGGAAAATGGTATTTGTCTCATGCAGTTTCACTGGCTTGTATCTCTCCCCTGTGACAAATTGTTTGGTGCATCTATTTGAACTGTTTAATTGACAAATCGTTCTAAAATGGTATGTATCTCTGGCAAGTTTCACGTTCATTGTATCCTCTCCCTGTTGAACAAATTTTGGTTGGTGCATCCAAGTTTAACTGTTTATTAGACAAATCCGTTCTCAATGATACTATCTCTTCATTTTCACTGGCTTGTATCTCTCCCTGTGACAAAGTTTGGTGCATCTGTTTGACTTGTTTATTGACAATCCCGTTGGTGAAAGGTACGTAAACTCTGCAGTTTCACTGGCCTTGTAATCTCATCCCAGTTGACAAATGTTTGTGCATTCTATATGACTTTAATATCTGACAATCGTTTGTGAATGGGTACGTTATCTTCTGCCAGTTTCACTGGCCTTGTATCCTTCTCCCTGTGACAAATGTTGGTGCAATGCTATTTGAACTGTTTTAAGTTGACAAATCGTTGTGAAATGGTAATTACTCTGCAGTTACACTATGGTTGTATCCCTCTCCCTCCTGACATGTTTGGTGCCATCTATTTGGACTTTTTTATTGACAATCGTTCTAAATGGTAGAATCTCTGCCCAGTTGATTCAACTTCCTTGTTAATCTCTTCCCCCTGTTGACAAATGTTGGTGCAACTATTTGAACTGTTTATTGAACAACAAGGTTCCTGAATTGGTACTTTATCTACTCTTCAGTTTCAACTGGATGTATCTCTCCATTTGTTGACATTGTTTGGGTGCATCTATTTGACTTTGTAATGGAACATCGGTTCCCTAATGTATGTTATCTGCAGTTTCAAACTCATTTTCTCTTCCCTGTGACAAATGTTGGTTGCATCTAACTTGTTTATTGACAATCGTTCTCAATGATACGTATCTCTGCAGTTTCATGGCTTGTATCTCCTCCTGTGACAAATGTTGGTGCATCTGTTTGACTGTTTATGACAATCGTTGTGAATGGTACGTATCTCTGCAGTTTTACTGCCTTGTATCTCTCCCTGCGACAAAATGTTGGTGCATCTATTTGACTGTTTATTGACAATCGTTGGTGTTTAATGGTACGTATCTCTGCAGTCACTGGCTTCTATCTCTCCCTGTGACAAATGTTTGGTGCATTCTATTTGACTGTTTATGACAATCGTTTGTGAATGGTATGTATCTCTGCAGTTTTCTCATGGTTTGTATCTCTCCCTTCTGACAAATGTTGGTGCATCTATTTGTTGTTTATTGACAATCGTTCTAAATGGGTATGTATCTCTGCAGTTTTCATCCTTGTTTTCTCCCTGTGACCAAATGTTAGGTGCATATTTAACTGTTTATTGAACAATAGTTCTGATGGTACTTATCTTCTGCGTTTTCACTGGCTTGTATCTCTCCCTGTGACAAATGTTCGGTGCATCTGTTTGGACTGTTTATTGTTCCCTGTGACAATTTGGAGTTATCTATTTGCTGTTTATTGACAATCGTTGTGAATGGTACATATCTCTGAAGTTTCACGGCTGCTGTATCTCTCCCTGTGACAAATGTTGGTGCATCTATTTGACTGTTTATTGACAATCGTTGTAAATGGTACGTATCTCTACAGTTTCACTTCCTGGTATCTCTCCCTGTGACAAATGTTGGTGCATCTATTTAACTGTTTATTGACAATCGTTCTGAATGGTACGTATCTCTGCAGTTTCACTGGCTTGTATCTCTCCCTGTGACAAATGTTGGTGCATCTGTTTGACTTTTTATTGACAATCGTTGTGAATGGTACGTATCTCTGCAGTTTCACTGACTTGTATCTCTCCCTACGACAAATGTTGGTGCATCTATTTGACTGTTTATTGACAATCGTTGTAAATGGTACGTATCTCTGCAATTTCACTGGCTTGTATCTCTCCCTGTGAAAAATGTTGGTGCATCTACATATTTGACTGTTTATTGACAATCGTTGTGAATGGTACGTATCTCTGAAGTTTGACTGGCTTGTATCTCTCCCTGTGGCAAATGTTGGTGCATCTATTTGACTGTTTATTGAAAATCGTTCTAAATGGTACGTATTTCTACAGTTTCACTGGCTTGTATCTCTCCCTGTGACAAATGTTGGTGCATCTATTTGACTGTTTATTGACAATCATTGTGAATGGTACGCATCTCTACAGTTTCACTGGCTGGTATCTCTCCCTGTGAAAAATGTTGGTGCATCTATTTGACTGTTTATTGACAATCGTTGTGAATGGTATGTATCTCTGCAGTTTCACTGGCTTGTATCTCCCTGTGACAAATGTTGGTGCATCTATTTGACTGTTTATTGACAATCATTCTAAATGGTACGTATCTCTGCAGTTTCACTGTCTTGTATCTCTCCCTGTGACAAATGTTGGTGCATCTATTTGACTGTTTATTGACAATCGTTCTAAATGGTACTTATATCTGCAGTTTCACCGGCTTGTATCTCTCCATGTGACAAATGTTCGTGCATCTATTTGACTGTTTATTGACAATCGTTGTAAATGGTATGTATCTGCAGTCTCACTGGCTTTTATCTCTCCCTGTGACAAATGTTGTTGCATCTAGTCCTCGCAAAGCCTCAAATTTCTTGCCTATTTTCTAACCCGTCCTGTTAAACTTGATGTTGAAAGTGTTTTGGTTACGTAACCCATTTCAGTCTTTACAATCATTTTTGTCGCGCCCGCTTTGGCGTACGTACGTAACGTAACCGTGTGTCCGGTTAAAGTTTTTGGTTAAGTTGTTGGGTTAAGTTTTTTTGGTTAAAGTTTTTTGGTTAAGTTGTTTGGTTAAAGTTTTTAGTTAAGTTCTTTGGTTAAAGTTTTTGGTTAAGTTTTTTGGTTAAGTTTTTTGGTTAAAGTTTTTCGTTAAAGTTTTTCGTTATACTATATCTCTGCAACTGCTGTGCGCATTACCTTGAAACTTTACATGGGTGTTTATCATCATCTATATTTTCATTCTACCCCCCTCCCGTGCGGCCCCTGTGCCCAATGTCAAGGTCAAATTACTTTGAAGTTTTTGGTTAAGTTTTTTGGTTAAGTTTTTTGGTTAAAGTTTTTTCTTTTACTATATCTCTGCAACTGCTTTGCCCATTACCTTGAAACTTCATATGGGTGTTTATCATCATCTATATTTTCATTCTACCCCCCTCCCGTGCGGCCCCTGTGCCCAATGTCAAGGTCAAATTACTTTGAAGTTTTTGGTTAAGTTTTTTGGTTAAAGTTTTTGGTTAAAGTTTTTGGTTAAGTTTTTTGGTTAAGTTGTTTGGTTAAAGTTTTTCGTTATACTATATCTCTGCAACTGCTTTGCCCATTACCTTGAAACTTCACATGGGTGTTTATCATCATCTATATTTTCATTCTACCCCCCTCCCGTGCGGCCCCTGTGCCCAATGTCAAGGTCAAATTACTTTGAAGTTTTTGGTTAAAGTTTTTTTCACGCCCGCTTGCGGAAAGTGCGATATAGTCGGCACTTTGTACGTACGTACGTACGTACATACGTACGTGTGTCCGGTTAAAGTTTTTGGTTAAGTTTTTTGGTTTAGTGCGATATAGTCGGCACTTTGTACGTACGTACGTACGTACATACGTACGTGTGTCCGGTTAAAGTTTTTGGTTAAGTTTTTTGGTTTAAAGTTTTTCGTTGTACTATATCTTTTTTTTTAGTGTCCATGCCTCGCCACAAGGCGCGACATGCAGGCCGTGACCATCTAGTTATAAAAATAAAAACCCCATTAGTTTGTTTATTTCTCCATGAAGATGTATGTCGTTACCACTCACTTGAACCATCTTGTTGAGTTCAAATGAGTGGTAACTATATATACTTTTGAAATGAAATAAAGAAAATAGGGATGTTTTTCTCTTAAAAGTTTCATACTACACATACTATTACTGTATCGCGTCTTTAATGGTTTAATATTGACCTGCGATACTAGGCACGCCTCGGTATTCTACTCCTTTTTAAGCCTAATATTAAATTTTATCAAAATTTAAGAATGAGCCTTCTTTATACCCCCACAAACAAAGTTTGTTGGGGGTATATAGGAGTCGGCTGGTCGGTCGGTCTGTCGGTCGGTCGGTCGGTCGGTCGGTCGGTCGGTCGGTCGGTCGGTCGGAAATTCCCTTCCGCTCTATATCTTCTACACCCATGCATGGATTATCAAATGGCTTGGCAGAAATGTTTCTCATGATGAGAAGGTGTGTCGCGATCAATAACCATGCACCTACGTCGAAGGTCAAGGTCACAGTTGAAGGTCAAAGGTCAAACCTATTGAAATTCCCTTCCGCTCTATATCTTCTACACCGATGCATGGATTATCAAATGGCTTGGCACAAATGTTTCTCATGATGAGAAGGTGTGTCGCGATCAATAACCACGCACCTACGTCCAAGGTCAAGGTCACAGTTGAAGGTCAAAGGTCAAACCTATTGAAATTCCCTTCCGCTCTATATCTTCTACACCGATGCATGGATTATCAAATGGCTTGGCACAAATGTTTCTCATGATGAGAAGGTGTGTCGCGATCAATAACCACGCACCTACGTCCAAGGTCAAGGTCACAGTTGAAGGTCAAAGGTAAAAAATATTGAAATTCCCAAATGGCTTGGCACAAATGTTTCTCATGATGAGAAGGTGTGTCACGATCAATAACCACGCACCTACGTCCAAGGTCAAGGTCACTGTTGAAGGTCAGAGGTCAAAAATATTGAAATTCCCAAATGGCTTGGCACAAATGTTTCTCATGATGAGAAGGTGTGTCGCGATCAATAACCACACACCTACGTCCAAGGTCAAGGTCACTGTTGAAGGTCAAAGGTCAAACCTATTGAAATTCCCTTCCGCTCTATATCTTCTACACCGATGCATGGATTATCAAATGGCTTGGCACAAATGTTTCTCATGATGAGAAGGTGTGTCGCGATCAATAACCACGCACCTACATCCAAGGTCAAGGTCACAGTTGAAGGTCAAAGGTCAAACCTTTTGAAATTCCCTTCCGCTCTATATCTTCTACACCAATGCATGGATTATCAAATTGCTAACCACGCACCTACGTACAAGGTCACAGTTGAAGGTCAAAGGTCAAACCTATTGAAATTCCCTTCCGCTCTATATCTTCTACACCGATGCATGGATTATCAAATGGCTTGGCACAAATGTTTCTCATGATGAGAAGGTGTGTCGCGATCAATAACCACGCACCTACGTCCAAGGTCAAGGTCACAGTTGAAGGTCAAAGTTCAAACCTATTGAAATTCCCTTCCGCTCTATATCTTCTACACCGATGCATGGTTTATCAAATTGCTAGCCACACACCTACGTCCAAGGTCACAGTTGAAGGTCAAAGGTCAAACCTATTGAAATTCCCTTCCGCTCTATATCTTCTACACCGATGCATGGATTATCAAATGGCTTGGCACAAATGTTTCTCATGATGAGAAGGTGTGTCGCGATCAATAACCACGCACCTACATCCAAGGTCGAGGTCACAGTTGAAGGTTAAAGTTCAAACCTATTGAAATTCCCTTCCGCTCTATATCTTCTACACCGATGCATGGATTATCAAATTGCTAACCACGCACCTACGTCCAAGGTCACAGTTGAAGGTCAAATGTCAAACCTATTGAAATTCCCTTCCGCTCTATATCTTCTACACCGATGCATGGATTATCAAATGCCTCGGCACAAATGTTTCTCAGGATGACTCTGTGAAGATGTCTATGGGGATTTTAACATGGGGAAATTGTTTTTCGCAATAAAATCAATATTTGTCCAAATTTCACGAAATAAAACGAAGGCTCATTCTTAAATTTTCCTTCAATTTAATATTATCGAAACAAATATTGTTTTTGAATTGTTTATATAGCCATAAAATTTGGGCAGCTTTCGTGAAACAGACAGTAGACTGGTATTCTTTTTTTTACTTACAAGCCACCTACAAGTTCTGACTCGGAATTCCTACACGTTTTCTAGCCTCGCTTGAAAAATGCCAAATAATAGCAAGCTAGCATTCGATACATGTGTTGTGTTTCAGTTTCACCATACCTGAAGACGCTGTCCATGGTTGCCAGCACGAAACTACTGCATCTTCTCGAGGTAACTTCTGTGAACTACTCTCTGTTGCACTCCCACCGCCCCGGCTCTAAACTTAGCAAAAATAAATCTTTTGCAACTTTTTGAATTCTGTGTTAAAGGTTTTACATACCTTATATCACCACTACCCTTGCTCCGATTTAAATACTTCAAATACCTTTTTTTTTATCATTCATGGGCATCCATGAATAGGCGCACTACTTTTATTGACATAATGACCTGTGGTTGTGTACTGTAGTGAGGTTGTCTGTCGATCTGTTCATTTCTTTATTCACTATATATTATATCTTTTTGACAAATAAATACAGTCTGAGACCATCAAATCCCTCGGTGGTCTTGATATGCGGGCCGCGGCCATCTGGTATTACATAGTAATAAACTTTACAAAGTAATATGGTATGTTAAACGATGCTTAACCCATTACATGCGGAATACACCTTTACGGGTATGAATTTTTTGAAAATATTTTATTTTTATTATTTCTCAATGAAAGTATTTGTTGTGATCACTCATTTGAACCATCATGACGAGACTATTCAAATGCTGGTTACGACATATATTTCTGAGCTCATATAAAGAAAATATTTAGGATTTTCCACAAACAAAATGGCGTATCCTCAGTATGGGTTAATGAACCACAAACCCACTGTTATAATGGCCTTTATGAAATAATTAGTTGAATACTATCAGCTTTGTAGTTCTGACTGGAGAAAGGGGGCTTAGGATTTGTGACCAGTGTAGCTGCTGATCAAATAGCACACTCCTGTATCTGATAACAATCCATTTTACTTGTTAGACGCATAACAGGTGTTTCATTGATGGAAGGGCGAACAATGCAGATCAGACTGTGCGGATGCACAGGCTCAACGGGATCTATACTGGATCGTCAGACCCATATGTCCCAATTCTCCAGTCACAGCCACATTTCACTGTGTCCTTCCGGCAGATTAAGAAGATTGCCGGAGTTTCTCAATTCTGTCATAACTTCTATATATCCCTTGAAGGATTATTTTAATATTTTAGTACATTATACTTGTACACAAATGTTACACATTCATGCTGCTCTTAATATGACCTCGACATTTTGTCCTTTACAACTGTGCTTATGAATACGTATCACTTTTGGTTAATTAACTTTGCCACAGTTTCTCCAATCTGTCAGTGAGGACATACGTGTGCAGACTGGCCACATTTTTCTTCTTTCTCCATAAATCGGGATCAGTAGCAAATTTGTAGATATAAATCAAATGGAAGTAACTACTAGTACTGTCTGTCTGTTCCACGTTTTGCTGCCTACAAACTTTTGGCTATGAAACATATTAAATCTAAAAAGTATTAAATGTAAACTTTTTCATCAATAACAAAAGTCGCCCTCCCCAAAATGTTTTATTTCATGAAATTCCATCAAATATTAATTTTATTGCGAAAAAACGATTTTCCTATGGGAATTTAACATGGGACAAAGAGGAGGATGGTCTACAGGAGGGTCGAAAAATAAAAAAGCCTTCATGTTAAATATATTCAATATATCGCCTTTGGGAAGCTTTTTGAAGCATGGCTGCCACGTGTTGTTGATTACGAGGCGACACATGAATTGCCGTCTGTTATGTTACAGACGAATGGCAAATATGGTGGATTAAATAACACAAAAATTCTTTGAAAGTACAGTCGCACTTGTACTAACGGCCACCTGTATTAAACGTCTCCCTCCGTTAAGCGGCCATTTTATTTCCCCCCAATGAAAATTACTCTAAAATGCACCTGTATTAAGCGTGAACCTGTCTTAACGCATTTTGACTCGAAATCCTCGTTTCAGCGACCATTCTCGACAAAATATCGGAAATTCTAAAAAACAGCTGGAACCAAATTCGTTCAGGTAATCCCCATTTCCCACCCAGTGACCTAAATCTCGCTAATTGCAGGTCTGCCAAACTGTTTACAATACCATTTCATTTTGTTTTATGACACCCGATTGTTTGACCAAATTTTCATCACAACATTACGCGATTCACTAAAATCATGCCTACCCGCTGTGACAATAAAAGTCACTGGTCGATAGTTTCAATAATCCCCTAGCACCCAAACATTGCTTCTGGCTACTATAATTGTCGGTTCGAAACACGTGTTATTCTCATGGCCAAGTTATTTATACAGTACAGCCAATCGCTGGTAAGTAAAGGCAGCCCTTAGTGGCATGAGTGACAGGTTACTGTGGCGAAAGACGTCGGCAATATATCTATCAGCGATTGATCATGAACCCGGTATAGTTAACTCCCTCCGAATACTCTCAACCAGACAAACAAACACATGCAAACACGCGTTTTAACGGGCGCCAGATGCGAGTTGTTTCTGGCTAGTAAAAATAATAAGCTGGGTCGCCCTGTGGCGAATTAATTTCGTAGTTGTCTACACACATTTTTGTCAGCTTATGACACTTTGTGGGATACCATTTCCGAAATAAAAATAGCATCCAATCGTTAGCTACGATTGTGGGTATACCCACTCGAGGCGCCACCTGACGAACCGAGTCATGACAAACACAGCGGAAGCCCATGATTGCAACTTTCTTTTTCGCCGAAAAGTGTGAAAGAATTAAATACAAAATCAATATATTCTAATGAAATCCTTTGATGCCGAAAACAAATATTGTTTATTACATTACTAACTGTTTATTTCAACCAAATATGGCTAACTGTATTGTCAGAAAACATGAACAAATCTGTAAATATCACGGACAATTTCGGCGATTTCGTACCTACGTAGTTTCGTCCTTTTGCAACTTTTTCCAATCGATATTAACGTAACCCGATTTTTATGATAATTCAGTTTGGTATTAACTAAATATACAGAATTTATGCACATCCAAGTTCATAAATGATATTTTAAGTGAATTTAAACGGATTAATTTGCTATTCGTCTAAAGTATTTACATAAATTATTCTGTTTTTATTTCTCCCTGTACACTGTACTAGTTCCATTTATATTTATCTGTTCAAAAAATGTACATATGAACTTAAGACAAGTTTGACTACATTAATTGTACATATAAATCTATATGGAACAAGTTATAAGTCGGTCCAAGATGAACCTCCATTAAGCACCCACCTGTATTAAGCAAGCAATTTTGGACTTTCCCATGGCCGCTTGCTTAAGACAAGTTTGACTGTAGTAAGTTTGTGTTAAGTATATTAATCAATAAATACTAATAAATACTAATAAATACAGCACAATTTTAGATGATATACAATGTAGATTCAAATTTATGCCTCGTTTAGTAGCGATATTTTTGTCACCGATTAGCTGCTTTGAGAAAGCCTAACCGCACGTGTTCACCATTGTGGATGCAATCTTCTTTCTGCTAATGACAGAAGTTTTGCCGATTTTTTTTGTGAAAATTTACGGCACGCTATTCACTAGAACTAATTTTGTTCTCATTGTACATCAGTGCACGCATTACACTTTGAAACACGGTAATGTGTTTAATGGCAAAACATTCGTCGCCAGCAAAACGTGCAACAGCAGTACTGGTAATGATTTTTCTGCTGTTGTCTCCCTTTCAGGCATTCAGCACGCCATGGTTTCTGTATGCCAGCCCGACAAACCACCATCTAGTCTTCTTCCTGCTCGAAGTCTTCAACAATATCATTCAGTACCAGTTTGACGGTGAGTGGCTTCCCATACTGTAGTTTCACATGGCCACCAAGCACCCCCATGGTTCTGCCCAGTTTGATGGTGAATGGCTCCCCAACTGTCATTGCATACTGTGGTTTCATACGTCCACAAAACACTCCCACGGTTCTGCCCAGTTTGGTGGTGAATGGCTCCCCAACTGTCATCCCATACTGTGGTTTCACACGTCCACCAAACACTCCACGGTTCTGCCCAGTTTGGTGGTGAATGGCTCCCCAACTGTCATCCCATACTGTGGTTTCACACGTCTACTAAACACTCCCACAGTTCTGCCCTATTTGGTGGTGAATGGCTCCCCAACTGTCATTCCATACTATTGTTTCACACATCCACCAAACATTCCCACGGTTCTGCCCAGTTTGGTGATGAATGGCTCCCCAACTGTCATCCCATACTGTGGTTTCACACGTCCACCAAACACTCCCACGGTTCTGCCCAGTTTGGTGATGAATGGCTCCCCGACTGTCATTCCATACTGTTGTTTCACACGTCCACCAAACACTCCCACGGTTCTGCCCAGTTTGGTGATGAATGGCTCCCCAAATGTCATTCCATACTGTTGTTTCACACGTCCACCAAACACTCCCACGGTTCTGCCCAGTTTGGTGGTGAATGGCTCCCCAACTGTCATCCCATACTGTGGTTTCGCACGTCCACCAAACACTCCCAAGGTTCTGCTCAGTTTGGTGATGAATGGCTCCCCAACTGTCATTCCATACTGTCGTTTCACACGTCCACCAAACACTCCCACAGTTCTGCCCAGTTTGGTGGTGAATGACTCCCCAACTGTCATCCCATACTGTGGTTTCACACGTCTACCAAACACTCCCACGGTTCTGCCCCGTTTGTGATGAATGGCTCCCCAACTGTCATTCTATGTGTGGTTTCACGTTCACCAAACACTCCCACGGTTCTGCCCAGTTTGGTGGTGAATGGCTCCTCAACTGTCATTCCATACTGTGGTTTCACATGTCTACCAAACACTCCCACGGTTCTGTCCAGTTTGGTGATGAATGGCTCCCCAACTGTCATTCCATACTGTGGTTTCACACGTCCACCAAACACTCCCACGGTTCTGCCCAGTTTGGTGGTGAATAGCTCCCCAACTGACAGTCCATACTGTGGTTTCACATGTCTACCAAACACTCGCACGGTTCTGTCCAGTTTGGTGATGAATGGCTCCCCAACTGTCATTCCATACTGTGGTTTCACACGTACACCAAACACTCCCACGGTTCTGCCCAGTTTGGTGGTGAATAGCTCCCCAACTGTCGGTCCATACTGTGGTTTCACACGTCCACCAAACACTCCCACGGTTTTGCCCAGTTTGGTGGTGAATGGCTACCCAGCTGTCATCCCAAAAACCCATCTGCAGATTATATGTGAAACAGAAAGTAGATATGATATGAGACATTCCATGTGATTTTGTTCCTAAGAATATGTGCAATATCTGATTTTCCGTAAATGACGTCGAAATTCGACAAAATTTACATAGCAAATGCGGAATTCCAGAAAATAGCAGAGTTTCTGTAAATAGTGTTTCATGAAGAAACGCACATGTTCTTGGGTACAATATCATGGCGTGTCCTAGAAATAGATGTAAACTATCTGCGAATGCAATGCGAAAACCCATCAGCAGATGATGGTCACAAATTCCATAAGACTAAGGTGAAGAATGCGATTACAGGGAACGCGAACCTGGTGTACACAATCATCCGTAAGCGCACCGTGTTCCACCAGCTGGCGAACTTGCCGACGGACCACTCGTCGATAGCGAAGGCCCTCACTAAGCGGGGCCGCAAGCTGGCCCAACCATCGCCGACGGACCACCGGGAGACGGAGACGATGGAGGGAGCCCAGCCACCTGCCGAGGCCGAGCCCGGAACCCTCAAGGTGTCCCTGGCCGCCACTCCCAGTAGGTTACCGTACCTCTTATTGTGTTGTGTGCATTATTAGTTACCCGACAACATGTCTCTTGCATCTTGACGTCACATTGTTTGACGTCAAACATGATGTCATGTAAACTTTGTATACTCCCGGCATATACAAAGTATGTCGAGGGGATAATTTTCGAGGGGATCATTCCGTCTGTTCGTCCGTACATTCGCCCGTCCGTAAGATTTGCATTAAAGTTTTTAAGTACTCATTATCTCTGCAACGGTAAGTCTGATTGACTTCAAATTTCATATACTTCCTTATCATCATCCATATTTGCATTGCATACCACACCCATGCATCCTTCATGTCCAAGGTCAAATTAGTTCGAATTTTGCATTAAAGATTTTTGCGTTGAAGTTTTTAACTACCAAATATCTCTGCAACTGTCATTCGGATTCACTTGAAACTTCACATACATGTAACCCATCATCCATATTTTCATTCTGTAGCCCAACCACGCTGCCTTCATGCCCAAATTCAAGTTCAAATTACTTATATATTTCTTTTTGTTGTAAATTATTGTATTTCGGTCCGTATTTCGGTCCGTATTTCGGGGGTTATACGTGAGCCCCTGCTCACTTGCAGCTGTTCCATTGAATTACATATATTTGACTGCATGTCGGTAATGTTTTCAAGCAGATTACCACCATAGATTAGTCGAACCACACTACAAGTATCCAGATAACTCTTATTTTGACAGTCACGAATACTAACTTTATGTACTGTAGCTCATGGTTTCCTAGTCACACACAAGGGCGGGTGAAATTGCATGTGTAGTTACTGGTGTTCTCTTCACTGAGTAGTATTTGTAAATACAGTCGAACCTGTGTTAACGACCACCTGTGAGTAGCGACCACCTGTCCACAATGGCCAGTTAAAACCCCCCCGTCCAATTTGTTCTTTAAAAGACCTTGGAATAACGACCACCTCCGAACAACGACCAGCGACCAGCGATTTTCGTTCCCACGCGGCATTTTTTACTGCAAACAGCGACCATTAGCGACCATTAGCGACCATTAGCGACCAAGTCATGTTTTGTCGGCAAAAAAAAATAACATCGCAATCGCCGATTTTCCTTTCATCACAAAACTCGGCGACATTTTTCAATGAAAAATATTGCATAGCTCCATTAACGGTAATTCCCGATATGTATTCCATGTCGTGTATTCCAATAGGCATAATGCAATTCTGCGCAAGTCATAAAACTCGATCATTAGCTGGCAAACTGTGTTTACACGATGCTGATTCGTCTACAGTGACAAGACTAAAACTTCAAACACACGTCGCGTGTCGAGTGTAAATTTCACACATCGGGGCACAAGGCCATATCAAAGATCAATACACGCGGTTGCTGACATCAGTCACGTAGTCCACACTAAACTGGTACCCTGTCTGATGCTCAGCATATATAGCGTTATTCCTAGCGACCGGGTACCAGTCTAAAGTGACACGACAAACGTGTTTATATGCATTGGGTCTCGATCTCCGACAAATCCCGGCTTATTGCATGAGCGACCAGACCAGGTAGTGGATTCGCGTAGTCTGCCCGTGGTTTACATGGTTTACAGTGCTCTCGAATCTCTAATTAAAAACATCAGTAATTACGTCAGCGGACATTGCCAATTCGTCATAGGCTGCTTAAATATTCGGGCTTGACCAGGATAGTATACAGTACATTGGACAGAAAGCAAATAAGCCTGGTGTTCTCTCCTGATTTGGACACCTAGCTCGTGTGGATTACTGACGCATTCAATGAAATATTTTTTGTTACAAAACAACTCGCGGTTTTCACAGGCCGCGCCACATAGGCTATCGTTTTAATACAGACTATATGACCGTTATTAATTTCAACTGGTGGTGTGAAATACTAATGGTCATGCTATAAAATTAAACCACTTGCATGTAATTACGACAAGCTATTAAATGGTGCACCAAAGCGGGCCGCGAGATATACTTATCGTGAAGATAATTACTCCCCTTTGTATATAATTTCCAAAGCGAGGCTGGGTTCAGAACACTAACAAGATGACAAAACAAAATAAATTGACTATTTTAGCCATTTTCGTGCAATTTTTAATTGATGAAAAGCATGCATATATATTACAATAGAATGCTAAAGACATGGCCGACTTTGTTGTGAAACTGGGTAAATGTTCGACCCTTGGAACAACGACCACCTGTCAACAACGACCACTTTGGCCACTTCCCTTTGCCGGTCGTTGTTCACAGGTTCGACTGTATATGATTACGGGTTTTCTCTCAACGTGAAACCCATGTAAATATCTGCTAGGAGTGTAATAAACAGCATATATTACAGTTTGATTATAATCCATTGCAGTCGGGATACCATTAAAGTAGCATGAAATTTTATCAAATTTTATTTTCCTTCTCGAAAGTATACATTGTCACCACTCATTTGAACCGTCTCTGCGAGACGGTTCAAATGAGTGGTAACAAAAACTTATATTGAGAAATAAACTAGAAAATCATATTTTTTTCAACAAAAGTTATTGTATCCTTAGACTTCAATGGGATAATTTATGGTTGATCGCAATGTCCTGTCCGACGATATAAATGATCTATTGCGAGTCTTGGTATGAAACACTAGTTGTTGTCCTGCAGACTTTATCAGATCTGATCTGGCCGTCAATCCGGGCGCCACCCACTTTGATGGGAAGCCATTGGTCCACGCCGAGTATGACATTCCGAGATTACACGGTGCAGTACACAAGTAGAGCACGTAATGTATGCTGTGTACCTCTTGTAACCAGCCACTTATACCTCGTCTAACACGATCATCTGGGAATGCGGTGGAATCATAGTTTTGGCGGGAAGCGATATGTAGTCGTCACAATAACATTTTTTCACAATTGATGGCCTTGTTTCTTGTTTATATTATTTATATTACTGAAATAATGTTTCTACTGGAAACTTCTTGCTGAATGTAATGTACGATCATTTAAGAACAAAAAACAATATTTTATTTCTTAAATTTTCCTTAAATGCATAACCAAAATATCTACTGTGTTTATCACAATTTCTGATAGTATATACTGGAATATAGTGCAACCTTAATAGTGGGATCGGTTAATATAGGTGATTGGCAGTAAATGAGGTAAAGAAAAAAGCATGTATGAGACACGCCATGTGTACGTAAGAACATGTGCAATTTTCCATATAAAATATTTACAAAAACTGCGATATTTTCTGTATATGACGTCAAGAGATGACAAAAGTTTCATAGCAAATGTGGAATTCCACATTGCTATGGAAATCTTGTCAACTTTCTACGTCAGTTTCAGAAACTTGTAAAAAAATCATGAAGTACAAAATCACACGGTGTGTTTCATATTGAATATCTGAGTCATCTTCTGCAGTGCCTTTAACGGGCATGCATGTCTTTTAGCCGACTATGCTGCGATAGATTCTCACAGATAAACGCCCATGTTTTAGCCAACTATTGTGCGATAGATTCTCAGATAAACGCCCATATTTTAGCCGACTGTGGTGCGATAGATTCTCACAGATAAACACCCATGTTTTAGCCAACTATGGTGCGATAGATTCTCACAGATAAATGCCCATGTTTTAGCCGACTATGGTGCGATAGATTCTCACATAAACACCTATGTTTTAGCTGACTATGGTGTGATAGATTCTCAGATAAACACCCATGTTTTAGCCGACTATGGTGCGATAGATTCTCACAGATAAACACCCATGTTTTAGCCGACTATGGTGTGATAGATTCTCACAGATAAACACACATGTTTTAGCCGACTATGGTGCGATAGATTCTCACAGATAAACACCCATGTTTTAGCCGACTATGGTGCGATAGATTCTCACATAAACACCCATGTTTTAGCTGACTATGGTGCGATAGATTCTCAGATAAACACCCATGTTTTAGCCGACTATGGTGCGATAGATTCTCACAGATAAACACCCATGTTTTAGCCGACTATGGTGCGATAAACACACATGTTTTAGCCGACTATGGTGCGATAGATTCTCACAGATAAACGCCCATGTTTTAGCCAACTATGGTGCGATAGATTCTCAGATAAACACCCATGTTATAGCCGACTGTGGTGCGATAGATTCTCACAGATAAATGCCCATGTTTTAGCCGACTGGTGCGATAGATTCTCAGATAAACCCCCATGTTTTAGCCGACTATGGTGCGATAGATTCTCACAGATAAATGCCCATGTTTTACCCAACTATGGTGCAATAGATTCTCACAGATAAACACCCATGTTATAGCCGACTATGGTGCGATAGATTCTGACAGATAAACGCCCATGTTTTAGCCGACTGTGGTGCAATAGATTCTCACAGATAAACACCCATGTTATAGCCGACTGTGGTGCGATAGATTCTCACAGATAAACGCCCATGTTTTAGCCGACTATGGTGCGATAGATTCTCACAGATAAACGCCCATGTTATAACCGACTGTGGTGCGATAGATTCTCACAGATAAACGCCCATGTTTTAGCCGACTATGGTGCGATAGATTCTCACAGATAAACACCCATGTTTTAGCCGACTATGGTGCGATAGATTCTCACAGATAAATGCCCATGTTATAGCCGACTGTGGTGCGATAGATTCTCACAGATAAACACCCATGTTATAGCCGACTGTGGTGCAATAGATTCTCACAGATAAACGCCCATGTTTTAGCCGACTATGGTGCGATAGATTCTCACAGATAAACGCCCATGTTTTAGCCGACTATGGTGCGATAGATTCTCACAGATAAACACCCATGTTTTAGCCGACTATGGTGCGATAGATTCTCACATAAACACCTATGTTTTAGCTGACTATGGTGTGATAGATTCTCAGATAAACACCCATGTTTTAGCTGACTATGGTGCGATAGATTCTCACAGATAAACACCCATGTTTTAACCGACTATGGTGTGATAGATTCTCACAGATAAACACACATGTTTTAGCCGACTATGGTGCGATAGATTCTCACAGATAAACACCCATGTTTTAGCCGACTATGGTGCGATAAACACACATGTTTTAGCCGACTATGGTGCGATAGATTCTCACAGATAAACGCCCATGTTTTAGCCAACTATGGTGCGATAGATTCTCAGATAAACACCCATGTTATAGCCGACTGTGGTGCGATAGATTCTCACAGATAAATGCCCATGTTTTAGCCGACTGGTGCGATAGATTCTCAGATAAACCCCCATGTTTTAGCCGACTATGGTGCGATAGATTCTCACAGATAAATGCCCATGTTTTACCCAACTATGGTGCAATAGATTCTCACAGATAAACACCCATGTTATAGCCGACTATGGTGCGATAGATTCTGACAGATAAACGCCCATGTTTTAGCCGACTGTGGTGCAATAGATTCTCACAGATAAACACCCATGTTATAGCCGACTGTGGTGCGATAGATTCTCACAGATAAACGCCCATGTTTTAGCCGACTATGGTGCGATAGATTCTCACAGATAAACGCCCATGTTATAACCGACTGTGGTGCGATAGATTCTCACAGATAAACGCCCATGTTTTAGATGACTATGGTGCGATAGATTCTCACAGATAAACACCCATGTTTTAGCCGACTATGGTGCGATAGATTCTCACAGATAAATGCCCATGTTATAGCCGACTGTGGTGCGATAGATTCTCACAGATAAACACCCATGTTATAGCCGACTGTGGTGCAATAGATTCTCACAGATAAACGCCCATGTTTTAGCCGACTATGGTGCGATAGATTCTCACAGATAAACGCCCATGTTTTAGCCGACTATGGTGCGATAGATTCTCACAGATAAACACCCATGTTTTAGCCGACTATGGTGCGATAGATTCTCACAGATAAACACCCATGTTTTAGCCGACTATGGTGCAATAGATTCTCACAGATAAACACCCATGTTATAGCCGACTATGGTGCAATAGATTCTCACAGATAAACACCCATGTTATAGCCGACTGTGGTGCGATAGATTCTCACAGATAAATGCCCATGTTATAGCCGACTATGGTGCGATAGATTCTCAGATAAACGCCCATGTTATAGCCGACTGTGGTGCGATAGATTCTCACAGATAAACACCCATGTTATAGCCGACTGTGGTGCAATAGATTCTCACAGATAAACATCCACGTTCGGTTTGCAGTGCTGAAAACATTTGACAGGAACAGTTTAACTTACTAATGTTCTAACATAGTTGGGTGCATCTGGTACTAACAACAAATAGCTTGTTTGCGTCTAACTTATATGTGGCTGTGACGAGTAATGGGGCTTATAGGATTTGTAGGTCCAAACTTCTAGGGGCCGTTTCACTAAACTTTGTACGACTAAAAGGTTTGTAAGTGCAAATTGAGGATCGTCTGGAAATTTCAACCGATGGATTTATATTTATTGAACATAGGCTGAATATACAGCCTATGCTCAATAAATGTAAATCATATACTTGTTTACAAGAAAACTTTGTTAGCGTGAAATTCACAGACTATCATAATTTAGCACTTACGAACAAACATTTTAGTTGTACAAAGTTTAGTGAAACAGTCCCCTGATCTTGTAGCGCACTCCTGAAGCCTGATAAGGATCAAGAGTATAAATTAGAAGCATGTGTTTCATTGACTGAATGGCAAACAGTGCAGGACCTGGTCAGAATGTGCACTGCAAAGGCTTATCTGGGGCTACACTGGTATCATAACACATAAGCCACATTTCTCCAGTCACAGCCACATATAAGCATGTATACCCATGTATACGCTTTATTATATTTTTTATGCATCACCACAATTGTGGAGGGAGCATTTAGTGTCAGCCTTGTTCGTCCGTCCCGTCGATCCCGTCCGTCCCGTCCGTCCGTCCGTCCGTCCTTCCGTCTGACCGTCACCAACCATGTAACTCGTAATATTTTATTTGACTCCCAATTTTGCTGTGTAACTCGTACAACTTTTAAACCGTATTAGCTACAGACCTGAAACTTGGTATGTAACTTCCTTATGATGAGTAGATGTGCAAAGTTATTATTATACCCCCCGCAACGAGTTGTGGGGGGGTATACTGGAGTCAGGTTGTCCGTCCGTCCGTCCGTCCGTCCGTCCGGGCACACATTAGGATACTTATGGGGTAGGGGGCGTGGTCTTAGACAATGGGTTAGGGTTAGAACACAATGGAACTTAATCCGTACCCCGTAAGCCTATTGTGTCTTACGGGGTATTTCCTTTGATCTTTTATATAGCAAGTACCCCCTAAGGTCCGAAATGTAAGTTCATTCGTCCGTCCGTCCGTCCGTCCGTCCGTCCGTCCGTCCGTCGTCGTACGTCCGTCCGTCCGTCCGTCCGTCCTCCGTCGTCCATCCGTCCGTCCGGGCACACATTAGGGTACTTATGTGGCTAGCCCCACAGGGTTATGGACTTAGTAAAGGATAGGGTTGGTTACAATTAGCCACCTAAAAAATCCTTTTATGTGGCTAAAAATCGTTTTATGTGACTAATATTTAACATGTGATAAGCCACATAAGTATCCATTTGTAAGAACGTCCGTCCGTCCGTCCGTCTGTCCGCGTAAACTTAACATCAGAGAAATATTGTTATAACTTCTATTTCCTTCATCTAAAATGCTTGATATTTCACACATGCATTCCTGTAAGGCTCTACTACCATGCTGTGCCAAATCCACGACCGTCCAACCCCCGCAGATCCCAAGGTCAAGGTCAAATACTTAGTCCGTAAACTTAACATCAGAGAAATATTGTTATAACTTCTATTTCCTTCATCTAAAAAGCGTTATTTTTCACACATGCATTCCTGTAAGGCTCTACTACCATGCTGTGCCAAATCCACGACCGTCCAACCCCCGCAGATCCCAATGTCAAGGTCAAATACTTAGTCTCTTTACAAAACTTAACATCAGAGAAATATTGTTATAACTTCTATTTCCTTCATCTAAAATGCTTAATATTTCACACATGCATTCCTGTAAGGCTCTACTACCATGCTGTGCCAAATCCATGACCATCCAACCCCCGCTGATACCAAGGTCAAGGTCAAATACTTAGTCTCTTTACAAAACTTAACATCAGAGAAATATTGTTCTAACTTCTATTTCCTTCATCCTAAAATGCTTTAATATTTCACACATGCATTCCTGTAAGGCTTCTACTACCATGCTGTGCCAAATCCACGACCGTCCAACCCCGCTGATCCCAAGGTCAAGGTCAAATACTTAAGTCTCTTTACAAAACTTAACATCAGAGAAATAAGTTATAACTTCTATTTCCTTCATTGAAAATTCTTATTATTTCACTTGTGCATTCTCTAAGGTTGTACTATCATGCTGTGACAAATCTACGACTGTCCAACCCCCGCTGATCCCAAGGTCAAGGTCACATACTTAGTCTCTTTACAAAACTTAACATCAGAGAAATATGATATAACTTCTATTTCTTTCATTGAAAATTCTTAATATTTCATATGCTGTGACAAATCCCCGCTGATCTTGAGGTCAGCGTCACATACATACCGTATACCTCCAATTAACGCCCCCCCCCCCCCACCCCCCCCCCCCCCCCCCCCCCCCCCCCCCCCCCCCCCCCTTTTTGTAAAATGTAACGCCTCCGGGGGCGTTAATTCGAGGTTATACGGTAGTTTCTTTACAAAACTTAACATCAGAGAAATCGGTTATAACTTCTATTTCCTTGCTCGGATCTGCTTCACATTTCACACACTCATTGCTTCAATGGACCTCTACCACCCTGTGACAAATTCACGTTCATGCCGCTCGCGCTAATCCCAGAGTCAAGGTCACAAGCCCACACACTTGGAAATTTTTACATATTTTAGGGGTACCTGGGCCCACGCGGGGGGTATTCCGTAAGCCTCGCTTACTGACCAATCTAGTTTTGATTATTGATTCAACCCCCAGGTCATGGATTATCTCACCTTTTCGACTTAGAATTTGGCAATTTTGCCTTGTAACTCATAAAACATTTAAACCGTACTAGCTACAGACCTGAAACTTTGTATGTTCAATTTTTTATTCAAGCACGGGGTAATGAATTATATATCTTCCCCGTTTCGAATTAGTACTTCACCTTGTAACTTGTAAAACTTCTAAACCGTAATATCTGGAGACCTGATGCTTGGTATATAGCTTCTTTATGTTGTGTAGATGCACAAAGTGAATTTCTATTTTTGCTTGGACACTGTGCCATGGATTATCTACCCCTTTCGGACTTGGCATTTTGCCTCGTTTACTATCAAAGCGATATGTGGGGCATCCATGAACACATTGTCTAGTTATTATACCCCCCCCCCCCCCCCCCCCCCCCCCCCCCCCCCCCCCCGCCCGCACGCCCCGTTAACGTGTTGTGGGGGGGTATACTGGAGTCAGCTTGTCCGTCCGTATTTCCTTTTAACTTCTCTTTCCCTTTGCGGAAATCTTTCATATTTTACCCGCCCCTTCTCTGACACTCATACATCATTCTGCAACAAACCTACGACCCCCATTTATGCCAGGGGTCAAGGTCACGGACTTAGAAACTTAGAAAAAAAACGAAAACTTAACAATTGTAAATTTCCTTTTAACTTCTCTTTCCCTTTGCGGAAATCTTTCATATTTTACCCGCCCCTTCTCTGACACTCATACATCATTCTGCAACAAACCTACGACCCCCATTTATGCCAGGGGTCAAGGTTACAGACTTAGAAACTTAGAAAAAAAAAAAAATTAACAATTGTAAATTTCCTTTTAGCTTCTCTTTCCCTTTGCGGAAATCTTTCATATTTTACCCACCCCTTCTCTGACACTCATACATCATTCTGCAACAAACCTACGACCCCCATTTATGCCAGGGGTCAAGGTTACAGACTTAGAAACTTAGAAAAAAAAAAGAAACTTAACAATTGTAAATTTCCTTTTTGCTTCTCTTTCCCTTTGCGGAAATCTTTCATATTTTACCCGCCCCTTCTCTGACACTCATACATCATTCTGCAACAAACCTACGACCCTCATTTATGCCAGGGGTCAAGGTCACGGACTTAGAAACTTAGAAAAAAACTTGAAACTTACGGACCTTTTTAAAGTAACTTTAGATTTCCTTTTAACTTCTCTTTCCCTTTGCGGAAATCTTTCATATTTTACCCGCCCCTTCTCTGACACTCATACATCATTCTGCAACAAACCTACGACCCCCATTTATGCCAGGGGTCAAGGTTACAGACTTAGAAACTTAGAAAAAAAAAAAAATTAACAATTGTAAATTTCCTTTTTGCTTCTCTTTCCCTTTGCGGAAATCTTTCATATTTTACCCGCCCCTTCTCTGACACTCATACATCATTCTGCAACAAACCTACGACCCCCATTTATGCCAGGGGTCAAGGTCACGGACTTAGAAACTTAGAAAAAAACGAAAACTTAACAATTGTAAATTTCCTTTTAACTTCTCTTTCCCTTTGCGGAAATCTTTCATATTTTACCCGCCCCTTCTCTGACACTCATACATCATTCTGCAACAAACCTACGACCCCCATTTATGCCAGGGGTCAAGGTCACGGACTTAGAAACTTAGAAAAAAAACGAAAACTTAACAATTGTAAATTTCCTTTTAACTTCTCTTCCCTTTGCGGAAATCTTTCATATTTTACCCGCCCCTTCTCTGACACTCATACATCATTCTGCAACAAACCTACGACCCCCATTTATGCCAGGGGTCAAGGTTACAGACTTAGAAACTTAGAAAAAAAAACGAAAACTTAACAATTGTAAATTTCCTTTTAACTTCTCTTTCCCTTTGCGGAAATCTTTCATATTTTACCCGCCCCTTCTCTGACACTCATACATCATTCTGCAACAAACCTACGACCCCCATTTATGCCAGGGGTCAAGGTTACAGACTTAGAAACTTAGAAAAAAAAAAAAACAAAAAAATTAACAATTGTAAATTTCCTTTTAACTTCTCTTTCCTTTGCGGAAATCTTTCATATTTTACCCGCCCCTTCTCTGACACTCATACATCATTCTGCAACAAACCTACGACCCCCATTTATGCCAGGGCTCAAGGTCACGGACTTATAAACTTAGAAAAAAAACTAAAACTTAACAAATATAAATTTCCTTACAACTTCTCTTTCCCTTTGCGGAATCCAGTGATATTTTACCCGGCCCTTCTCTGACACTCATACATCATTCTGCAACAAACCTACGACCCCCATTTATGCCAGGGCTCAAGGTTACGGACTTATAAACTTAGAAAAAAAACTAAAACTTAACAAATATAAATTTCCTTACAACTTCTCTTTCCCTTTGCGGAATCCAGTGATATTTTACCCGGCCCTTCTCTGACACTCATACATCATTCTGCAACAAACCTACGACCCCCATTTATGCTAGGGGTCAAGGTCACGGACTTAGAATGTCTAGTTTGCTTTTTTCAACTGGAACCACCATCGCACTCTCCATATGTGCTGACATAGTCTTTTATCTGAAAATGATAGTATGCGAGCTGGAATTCATTCTAGGTCAGGGCTGACGCGGGGGGTATTCCGTAAGCCCCCACTTACTGACAAATCTAGTTTTATCTGCTGTTTAGTTTTCTTTTTTGTCATAAATTCTCAAGTACTGTCAAACCATGTTTTTACTGTGAAAGTAGACACAATATAAAACAGCAGCAGACGACAATTTTTGTTTCACGCCTTCTAATGAATGTTCAGGTTTCCCTCTGCATATCGGCAAATTCCAGTGTCACAATGTTATGGTTTAGTATGCTTGGATTGGTTTATCATATTTCCATGCCATTTGTTTTGGGAAATCTCTATTTTATAGGGGAAAACAAATATCTAGGATTATTACAGTAATTACGGGAGCCGTAACAACTCCGGTCAAGTGTTCCCAACTGGAGGTTGTCCGGTTAGCGAGACAGTCACTTTTAGTTACAATTGTAGAAATTTATGACAATTAAAGACTTTTAGTTCGATCATTCGGTAATGTCATGTGATGTTCTCCGACCAATGAAACGTCAGCTACATGTATATCACTATTCTATACTAGATTTTTATATATATATTATATACACATTATATCACATGATATATGTGACTGGAGAGATGAGGCCAGCATCCACACAGCCTGATCAGGATCTGCACTGTTCGCCATGAAACACCTGTCATGTTTCTAACAAGCAATATAGATTGATATGAGGCTTCAGGAGTGTGCTATATGAGAAGGCACACCGGTCACAAGTTTGGATAAGCCTCATTTCTCCAGTCACAGCCACACATCTGCTCTATATTTCTAGGGCTTGAGAAGATGACCGAGAAAGGAGCCCCAGACGATACCCCGAAGGACCCCATGAATGACCTGGCGACGCCCGCTGGCACACACAGTATCCAACCACGGAACGAGATTGGCGACCCCATCAGTGACCCTGGGGCTCAGCAGGGGGACAGTAGTGCAAATAAACTACAAAAATCCAAAAGCCTTGTGAGTGCTAATATGCTATTGTATGGTGGCATAGTTTTGTCATCTAGTTAATGTGATAGCCAAGACATCTTAAGCCCTAGAGTGTGACAAACGAAAAGTGTTGTCTGCTGTTATTTATATTTATTCTCAATAAAAATATGGTTTGGCAGCACTTCAGCGTCATTTCCATTGGATTCTAAAGAGCTGCCAAACTTTGTTTTTCTTGATAAAAATGGAAATATAAAAGATAAACAGCAGACAACAAAATTTTATTCAGCACTGTAAGCGTTACGGTAATACTCCATATAAGTCATTTTAACTACATAATTATCACTTCAAGACGACTTACTAATTGGTCAGGATGAGATAAATTTGAGGAGATAAATAACACAAAATCTCATCAAAACGTGATACTGCCCACTAATGACATAAATTTTTGTACATCTTATCTCGCCTTGATCAGCTTGTAAGTCATCTTGATGCCATATTTAATTAACTCTTTGAAAGCCTGCTATAGTGGTTTATGCAAAAAGTGCAGATCCTGATGAGCCAGCTCGTAACGGGCCGACTCATCAGGATCTGCACTTTTTGAAAGTAATTTTCATATGTTTGAGAACAAAAACACCCACTTTTCATAAATGGATTAGTCTGAAATTATTATCCCCTCGCCACATACGTACGTACGTTAGTAACACCTTTCATTTTTAGCTCGCCTGCACGAAGTGCAGAAGAGCTTATGGCATACCCCCGGCGTCGTCGGCATCGGCGTCCACAAACTTAACGTTGGGGTAAATGTCTTATAACTTCTGTTTCATGGAACACCTTGTTATTTCATACATGCATTCCTCAGATGACCCTGTATCATGCTGTAGCAAATCCACGACCCACCACCCAACCATTACCCCAAGGTCAAGGTCACAAACTTAGCATGTTCATAAACTTAACGTTGGGGTAAATGTTGTGTAACTTCTATTTCTTTACAGGGAACGCCTTGATATTTCATACATGCATTCATCTGATGATACTCTATCGTGCTATAGCAAATCCATGACAAATATGTATTGTGCTTGCTTTAGATGGATCAGATTTCTAATACTACTTTATGGAATTAAAACTAGGAAGCTTTAATGTTAAGGGTATGGGATCAAAACACAAACGGCTACACCTTTTTCAATGGATAAAAGACAATGATTACGATATATGTTTCATACAAGAAGCTCATTTCACAACAAGTGATAAAGCCCAGTGGGAAAAGGAATGGGGTGGTGATGGGTATTTTAGTGGGGAATATAGCAATAAAGAAGGTACGGTATATCCTGGACTGCTCATAATTCGAGACTCTAACGATATTAAACAACATGCGTAATAAATAATAGAGTATAAACCTTTTTTTATTAGCTACATGCAAATATAATCCAATTATGTGTATATATATTGCGTTTACTGGCTTCAAAAGCACGGAGAAATGCAATTGTTTACTTTCAAAACACGCTCGTCTACAAATGGCCGCCTCCAGCGTACCGTGAAAGGTCGCGACCTCTGACCCTATGACGTCATATGCTCTTCCGGTGCAGGTGCCCGGTTGGAAAATACCACAAATTGTGTCTGCATAATGTACCATTGCGTTCAGGGGTCACGATACATATTGTTTCCAACTTACATTACGCAAACATTGTATTAGCGAGCCTACCTCACCAAACCCTCAGTTACCTATGTAAACAGCGGGTTTGGTGAGGTTGCCGCGCAATAGGTAATGCGGTCAAATAGGTCACGATGCAGTGACTATTTTCAATCAATAACTTATGTTGTAAGCGATTGTAATGTGTATTTTCAATATTTATATTATTAAAATGTATCATATCGGTACCCCTTTAAGTAATATTTGTATATTTTAAATGTAATGATGTCATGAAGCGCATGAATATAAGTATTAATTAATCCAGTTTATATTGAGGCAAATACACAGCCAAATAAAAACATAGTGCTGGAGTATAAACCATAGTATCGTATAGTTATTCATAAGTATATCACTATTAAACATTAATTACAATATGTATGCATATTATTAAAACAGTAGATGCTACCGCTGTTTCGCTGTATGTGTATTTATAACAATTTTTTTTTTTATTCTCGTCCGCGTACGGATTTCTGTCACACAAAGCGCCATTTTCAGTTCATATTTTGACCTGTGCATATGAACCGGACTAAGTTTAAACAACGCTCGATTCCGTCCAATTCAGATTTCTCTGCAGAATGTTCAGACTAACTACATATTAAGTAATGTTGCTAAATAAGTGTTAACGGCTGGAACATGGTTATCACTAAAAGGAAGAAACCACAGTCGTATTATTGAAAAATAAGATTTACCTGAGACCTCATGGAGGCCGCCATTAATCCAGTGTAAACAATAGATCCCATTGTGATCCCATTTCCTGAGTAGCCCCCGCTTAGTGAAACGATGTGCTAATCATGATATTATGTTCCCCAATAATTGGAAACGGTTTGAATTTCTCGGTAAAAACTACGAAAGTCATAAAAAAATAACGATGTATATTTAACATTGGATACGCTTAAACGGTATTACTCTCTCATCGGATCGTCAGTTGTCGTCGATAACGATTTAACGTACTGATCTGGTCTTAATTTATTGTCAACTTTCAACGCCATTTACAGAATATATGGTTAATTTTGGAAATAAATAACGGCAAATTACGATGACGTCTGCTCTGAAATATCTGTCAACATGCGGACGTAATTTAAGGAAATCGATTATATTTTAAGGCTACATCTGTGACTAATTACGAATTTATGTATGGTCTTTGGCTACACCCGACACATTACACAGATCTAGTTGTAAATACACGTCGCTTTGTGTGGGGAAAAAATCGATAATGGCTAGTTGTGTGTGACGAGGTGTTGATCTGATGACACCACACAGCTGTGACCCTTAGGCAATGTTTTGAAATTGACGTGTCGTTTTGATGTGTGCCGCAACACTCACTGTCGGAGACAACATGACAATTAACGATATACTCTCGATTATACACAGATCTATTAGACGGCTGGTTATTTAAAATAAAGAGTAGTTCAGTACACCTTCGCCGATATTGTTTTTTAGAAAAATCAGTAATATTTTCCGTAAATGGTGTTGAAAAGTTGACAAAAATTCTATCACCGTATTTAGTTTGTGCCGATATTGTTTTAAAAAATCAGTAATTTTTTTCCGTAAATGGTGTTGAAAATTGACAAAATATATAGCCGCATTTCTCCGATATTCGTTTAGAAAATCACCAATATTTTTCTGTAAATGGTGTTGACACAAAATGCAGCGTTCACGCGGAATTAAAATAAAATACAAAATAATAATTTAATAAATAGACGCCGATGGCTACTGTGTTTGCGGCCAGTGAATTCTGGTCGTGGTAGCCACAGCGCAGTTCGAAACAGAGTTTGTGAGCAGATGGAGGACAATAATTATTTCAAATTCATATGTTTGCTGTCCGAAAATTAATTAATTGTGACAGCCAAAAAAAAGATTTTGGGACATGTAAAAACATTATATGGTATAGACAGATAGACAGTACCTCAAACTTAAAAAACAGTAACAAACTGCTGTGTATATATTACTTAAACTTAAAACATCAGTAACAAACTGTCTGTGTATATATTACTTAAAGACAGACACTTTAATTGTTGGTAAGTTTCTATCAATTTATTATGGTATTTTTATTAAAATCATAAAATTGTGAAAATATTAAAAAATATTAAAATCACAAAAATAATATATATGGAGAATATTTTTTTTATACCACGTCGAGGTTTGAACCCACGACCCTTTCGGGAATCGGTAATTAAATCATTGAAGTCGGCGACCTTAACCTCACGACTGTTGCGCCATTTATGACAATCACAGTTATACAGAAGTGCTATCAGTATTACGCCACCATTTGAACGTAATAATTATTAAATTATTTGCAACTCCATCTACAACAATACCGTTACAGAGATACGCTATTGAAACAACATGTATTAGTACCCATAACATAACAAAGTAATGTATCATTATATATCACAGGAGATAGCTTAAAACTATATATCCTAATCATAAACAGAACAATCCGCTTGGCTCGTATGAAAATAGTTCGCGTGATATTGATTATCTCCCTTGCCGAAAGTAGTTCAGTGATTTATTAATTCCAAATAAGACGTGTTTGCGTAATGAATGATTAGACAAACGATTGCCAACTTGGAAAATATAATTTGCTAGATTAAACAAATTAAACAATATGAAGT
The DNA here is from genome assembly GCA_029237695.1 of Conchocele bisecta. Lineage (NCBI taxonomy): Eukaryota > Metazoa > Mollusca > Bivalvia > Lucinida > Thyasiridae > Conchocele > Conchocele bisecta. The sequence goes on along the minus strand of CM055267.1, from coordinate 123,531,290 downwards.
TTCAGCTTGTTGGTTTTAATACTTTTTTAAAGTGGTAATGTCTATTTTTGGAGCAAGACATGTCAATCCCTTCTGCATGTGGTACTCGTCCACAATGGGAATAACAAAAACAGAGACCAGATTGCATATATCTGCTGATAAATGGAGGTATTGGACTGATGTGGACGAACTTAAAAGTGACAATTTAAAAAAAAATAGGATAAGGTGGTGACTGAATGAAAATCCATATTCCTACATTATTAGTGCCTTTCTACCTACAAATATTACATGACCTCCATTGATAAACATGTAAACAACATACGGGTTCAAGCGAACTCATTTATGTGTAAGTTTTCCTATCGAAATCCGAATTTTAATGGAGTGGGTTAATGGGATTAGTGGAAAACACAACATTTAGGTGTGTTGTGTTGTTTGACAATGTATTAGTCCTGTTTAAATCGCATTTTACTAACTTGGCATTTGTGACCTTTCATCTGGCTTCGGTTGAACGCACAAGTGTAATGGAAGTGACGTAACCCGTAAATCTCGCGATAGAACGAGAAAATAAAAATGGTCTCGAATCTGTGCGGCTATCGAAGTTAGAGGATCGTATGATATGTATTTTAATAAAACCAGGGCTTGATTATAGAATGAAACATTATGAACAGGTCATGACTGGTAGAATTCAATCTCTTCAAATATGCATTTCTGAAAAAGATTATACATTAATCAATATATATGGTCCAAACGAAAACAGTCTAAGATTTTACCAAGATCTCGATACATATGTAGAAACAGTGGAAGTAGATACTTTAATAATAGGGGGCGATTTTAATATAATTTTAGATCCAGATTTAGACAAGAAAAATGGCATAAGAGACACAAATAAGAATATAAGAGAGAAACTATTGTCAATAATTAATAAATATGAACTACATGATATCTGGAGAATTCTTAATCCTAATACAAGGAAATTCACATGGCATTCAAATACTAAACCACCAATATTCTGTCGTTTAGACTATTTTCTAATATCTGAAAATGTAATAAACAGAGTAATTAACAAACAGTAAAATTACTACAGGGTTTAAGTCTGACCATTCTTTAGTATATTTTTTGTTTACAGACTCAATCTAATGAAAGGGGTCCGGGATATTTTAAGTTAAATAATAGTCTACTTTTAAAAACAGAATACCAACAACTAATTAGACGAAGTATTTCTACCATTGCCGAAATCAACCAGCATGCTAATCCAAATACACTTTGGGAGATAATTAAAGGCACAATACGAAATGAAACGATAAAATTGAAAAGAAAAAATATTTAAAAATGGAAAATAAATTAATAGAGGAAATAGATAAATTAGAAGCAGACTACTCAAAAAAAATATCGGAAGATATTTTAATAGAATTAAACACCAAAAAAGATATGTTACAGTATTTATATGAACATAAAGTTAGAGGAATTATGTTAAGATCAAAAGCCGAATGGATTGAGGGTGGGGAAAAAAAAAAAAAAATACTTTGCAAATTTAGAACGGAAACGGTCTGAAAATAAAAAACAATAACTAGATTAACGGTAAAATTGGTCAAAATATTACGAGCAATGGTGAAATATTAAATGAAGAAAAAGATATTATTATTATTATATACGGAAAAAAGAAAAAAAAGCTGAAAATACAAATCACAATTTTTTTGTTCAATGATAATGGAGTAAACAGATTATCCAAAGAAAATAAAGAATTATGCGAAGGCAGCCTTTCAGAATACGAATGCAGTAACTCTTTAAAGGAAATGAAAAACAATAAGAGCCCCAGGCTCAGATGGTCTGACTGTGGAATTTTATAAAATATTTTTGAATGACATAAAAAGATATTATATGGATTCTTTTAAATTTTCATTAGCAAATGGATCACTAAGTGAATTGTAAAAAACAGGGTGTAATAACATTAATACCAAAAAAGGATAGCGATTTATCTATACATTACGAATTGGAGACCTATTTAACATTACTTAATGTGGATTACAAAATTGCATCAAAGGCCATAGCAAACAGAATTTAAAAAGGTTTTAACCAAATATAATAGTTGATTCACAAAACCGGCAATTTCTTAAGGGAAGGTACATCGGAGAAAATATTAGAACTCTATTCAAATTATGGACCATTTGAATGAAAATGAATTACCCGGGTTTATTTTTCTTCGCAGATTTTGCAAAGGCATTTGATATGTTGAACATTCTTACCTCAAAATTAAAAGTTATGAAACATTTAAATTTTGGCAACGACATCTAAAATTGGATAAGCTTTTTTACTCTGATGCAAAAAGCTGTGTTACAAACAATGGTTACTTATCGGATTTCTTTTCAATAAATAGAGGCGTACGTCAAGGCTGTCCTTTATCACCTTACCTTTTTATTATCGCCATTGAAATACTATCCACAGCAATTATAAATGAAAAAGATATATAGGGTAACAATTTATGATATAGAAATTAAAAACACAATGTTTGCCGATGATGCAACTTTTGTGACAGATGAAAATCATTTGAAAAGTTAATATACATAATAGATGAATTTAGTAAAAATATCTGGTCTCAACCTTAACACAAAAAAAAATCCACTGTTAATGCGCGTTGGTGCCTTAAAAAAATGTAGATCTGATTTCTGCCCGGATAAGTAAATTCATTTGGACTTCTCCTTAGTGCAAAAACGTTTAGGAATTACGTTCCTAAAATAATAATACAGATAATAATACGATATAACATCCTTCCTAAAATAGTAGAGTTTGAACAGTGTCTTGATAAGTGGACAACATAAAACTTAAGTTACTTGGAAAAATTACAGTTATTAAAACGTTTGCTGTTCCCAAAATTAATATATCCATTAACAGTTTTATTTTACACGACCCTCCAGACAACATGATCAAAAGAATTTAAAAAAATTATTCGATTTTTTTATGGGACAGTAAGCCTGATAAAATTAAAAGAAACCATAATCATCCAATCCTACGAAAAAGGGGATTAAAAATGTTAGATATAGATAGTTTTATAACATCAATAAGAAGCATCATGGGTAAAAACAAATATGTGACAAATCAAAACAGAGGCAAATGGAAACACTTTATGAAAAAAAACTTGAAAGATAGGTGGATTTTTGCTCTTTGAATGTAACATAAAATGCAGAAGATGTAAAAACATATAGCGGAAGAAAATAAGTTTTTAAATAATGTTTTAAAATCCTGGTCACATATTAACTATTCCTCCAGAAATAATCACAGTATCAAAAGAAATAACTTTGGAATAATTCCAATTTATTAAAGCATCAAAACAAAACAATCTTTTTCAAAGATTTTGTACAATAAAGGCTTACATATGTTGAACATCTAAATGACCAACAGAGTAAGGGAATTTCTACGATTACTGATTTTAACAGCAATATTCAATATACGTCAGGACGATTTTTATAAAATATCAAAGTATTTGTGAACAGCATAAGTCCATTATGAGCCGAGAAAATAAAAACAGAAAGCATCAACACAACTCCACAATCTACGTCGCTTATATCGAGAGTACAGGATAGCAAATATGTGAACAAATTACTATATACAAGACAAAACACACAAACAAATAAAAAATATAGAAGAAAAAAAATCGGAAACAAAAATGGACAAATGAATTTTCTGATGATAATTTTATGCTGGCAACAAAATTTAACACATTAGCTTTCGATTGTACAATAGACTCAACATTACGCAATTTCCAGTATAGATATTTAATGCGTATCATTGGGACAAATAAATTACTCTACGTTGTAATATAGTAAATAGCATCTATGTGATTTTTGCTGTATGTATGTTTGAGAGCATAAAAAAACATGTTCTGGAAATGTATGCATGTGCAACATTTTTGGTCACAGCTTCGAAATTATCTAAATGAAAAATAAAAGACTTAACATATGAAATAAATTTTCGAAGTATTTCTCTAGGAATATAAAATAAGGCACTGATGGTAAAACAATTTAATTTTATAATTTTTTGTTAGCAAAAACTATATTTTTATACCCCCCCCGCAACGAGTTAGGGGGGGTATACTGGAGTCAGGTTTGTCCGTCCGTCCGTCCGTCCGTGCGTCCGTTCCGTTGCTCCGTCCGTCCGTCGGATAAACTTAACATCAGAGAAAAAATATTGTTATAACTTCTATTTCCTTCATCTAAAATGCTTGATATTTCACACATGCATTCCTGTAAGGCTCTACTACCATGCTGTGCCAAATCCACGACCGTTCCAACCCCCGCAGATCCCAAGGTCAAGGTCAATTACTTAGTCCGTAAACTTAACATCAGAGAAATATTGTTATAAACTTTCTATTTACTTCATTCTAAAATGCTTAATATTTCACATGCATTCCTGTAAGGCTCTACTACCCATGCTGTGCCAAATCCACGACCGTCCAACCCCCGCAGATCCCAAGGTCAAGGTCAAATACTTAGTCTCTTTACAAAACTTAACATCAGAAATATTGTTATAACTTCTATTTCCTTCATCTAAAATGCTTAATATTCAAAACCACATGCCTTCCTGTAAGGCTCTCTACTACCCATGCTGTGCCAAATCCAAACGACCGTCCAACCCCCGCAGATCCCAAGGTCAAAGGTCAAATACTTAGTCTCTTTACAAAACTTAACATCAGAGAAATATGTTATAACTTCTATTTCCTTCATCTAAAATGCTTAATATTTCACACATGCATTCCTGTAAGGCTCTACTACCATGCTGTGCAAAATCCATGACCGTCCCAACCCCCTCCCCCGCTGATCCCATGTCCAAGGTCAAATACTCTTTACAAAACTTAACATCCAGAGAAATATTGTTAAAAATAACTTTCTATTTCTTCATCTAAATGCTTAATATTTTCACTACAATGCATTCCTGTAAGCTCTACTACCATGCTGTGCCAAATCCACGACCGTACAACCACCCCCGATCCCAATGTCAAGGTAAGGTCAAATACTTAGTCTCTTTACAAAAAGTAACATCAGAGAAATATTGTTTTTATAACTTCTATTTCCTTCATCTAAAATGCTTAATATTTCACACATGCATTCCTGTAAGGCACTCTACTACCCATGCTGTGCAAAATCCATGACCGTTCAACCCCCGCTGATCCCAATGTCAAGGTCAAATACTCTTTACAAAACTTAACATCAGAGAAATAAGTTATAACTTCTATTTCCTTCATTGAAAAATTCTTATTATTTCACTGTGCATTTCCTCTAAGGTTGTACTATCTGCTGTCACAAATCTAACGAGTGTCCAACCCCCACCCCGCTGCTCCCAAGGTCAAGGTCACATACTTAGTCTCTTTACAAAACTTAACATCAGAAAGAAATATGTGTATAACTTCTATTTCTTTCATGGGGGGAAAATACTTAATATTTCCATATGCTGTGACAAATCCCCGCTGATCTGAGGTCAACGTCACATTCATACCGTATAACATTGGCTTTAACGCCCCCTCCTAATAAACGCCCCCCCCCCCCCCCCCCCCCACCCCCCCCCCCCTCCCCCCCCCCCCCCCCCCCCAAAAAAATTAAAAAAAAAAAAAAAAAATCCTTTTTTTTTTTTATTTTTTTTTTTTTTTTAATGGCTAATAAAGCCCCCCCCCCCCCCCCCCCCCCAAATAATTTTTTTTTTTTTTTACCAATGACCGCCAAATTTCAAACACAAAATAGTCTTTAAATCTTTATTTGTGTTTGAAATTGGTGGTCCTTGGTAATTTTTTTTTTTTTTTTTTTTTTCTTTTTTTTTTTTTTTTTTTTTTACTGGCTAATAAACGCCCCCCCCCCCCCCCCCCCTTTTGTAAAATGTAACGCCTCCGGGGGCGTTAATTCGAGGTTATACGGTAGTCTCTTTACAAAACTTAACATCAGAGAAATCGGTTATAACTTCTATTTCCTTGCTCGGATCTGCTTCACATTTCACACACTCATTGCTCCAATGGACCTCTACCACCCTGTGACAAATTCACGTTCATGCCGCTCGCGCTAATCCCAGAGTCAAGGTCACAAGCCCACACACTTGGAAATTTGTACATATTTTAGGGGTACCTGGGCCCACGCGGGGGGTATATTCCGTAAGCCTCGCTTACTGACCAATCTAGTTTCAAATGTAAATATGAAAAGCATGATATTACTTTCGAATCTTTTGTAAGTTACTTGAAAAATAGAATACATATAGAAGAAGAAATAGCGACAATGAAAGACAAAAGAGAACAGCATATTATTAAGTGGGGCAGGTTTAATATATAAAGTTCTTATAGGCACCGCAAGAAAAAATCAAGCACAACATATCTCTATATTAAATACATAAACTACACAACTATACAGGTCCAGCAGGTGTGAACACAGAGAAAGAAATCCTTACCTTCTTCCTTCTTTTTCATGCTCTGTATATCTTAACTACTTTACTCTCCCATACATTTCACTTTTTAATATAGTATGTAATCATTGTATTTCATTTAGCTATAGTCTCTTGTAAACTTTATAAAATGTACATGTTGTATTTAAAAGTGGAAATAAACCATTTAATAACAACAACAAAAAATCCATGACCCACCCCTTACCCCATGGTCAAGGTCACAAACTTAGCACATTCATAAACTTAACGTTGGGGTAAATGTCTTATAACATCTGTTTCCTTTCATGGAACGCCTTGATATTTCATACATGCATGCATCTGATGATACCCTATCGTGCTATAGTAAATCCATGACCCACCGCCCACCCCTTACCCCATGGTCAAGGTCACAAACTTAGCACATTCATAAACTTAACGTTGTGGTAAATGTTTTATAACATATGTTTCCTTTCATGGAACGCCTTCATATTTCATACATGCATCCCTCAGATGACCCTCTATCATGCTGTAGCAAATCCACAATCCACCACCCAACCCTTACCCCAAGGTCATGGTCACAAACTTAGCATGTTCATAAACTTAACATTGGGATAAATGTTGTGTAACTTCTGTTTCTTTACAGGGAACGCTTTGATATTTCATACATGCATTCATCTGATGATCCTCTATTGTGCTACATGTACCGCAAATCCATGACCCACCCCACCCCTTTCCCCAAGATCAACATCATGAACTTAACTTTGGAGTAAATGTCTTTTTATAACTTCTGTTTCTTTACAGGGAACTCCTTGGTATTTCATACATGCATTCATCTGATGATACTCTATCGTGCTATAGCAAATCCATGACCCACCCCCCACCCCTGTCCCCAAGGTCAAGGTCACAAACTTAGCATGTTCATAAACTTAACGTTGGGGTAAATGTTGTGTAACTTCTGTTTCTTTACAGGGAACGCCTTGATATTTCATACATACATTCATCTGATGATACCCTATCATGCTATAGCAGATCCATGACCCACCGCCCACCTCTTACCCCAAGGTCAAGTTGGGGTAAATGTCTTATAACATTTGTTTCCTTTTGATGGAACAACCCACCACCCAATGTCACACTGTCTGTCTAGGGATGGTGCTTTGTTTTGCATACAACATACATCGGGCCGCCCAAAGTCAAGTCAAGATGACAATTCCTGTTTAGATGTTGATAAATAAAATGTTTTTTTGGTTGATAATTTGTTGAGCCCACAAAGTCACGTAACAAATTTGGTTAATTATCACCTATGCCGTGTTATATTTGCGAGTAGCCCAGTCCTCCGGGAAGCCCTGTGGAAGCTGTCCAGTTGCCGCTAGAAACACGCCACCCGCCTATAAAACGAGCAGGGTCTACCTCGAGTGCCGGTGGAAACTGGGTCGCCTCCCCTGACTGGGTAAATTAACCCGTTCAACACTTCTACAGACCGCTTTCCCAATGTTTACAAACAGTGTAGATCCAGATGATCTGGCTCGTAACGATCTGCACAGACCACTTTCCCAATGTTTTCAAACATTGTAGATGCACTGATATTTTCAGACTTTTACCAAAAAATCCCCTTTTGTGATTAATGGAATAGTTCAAAGGTCTATGTAGGACTTGATTTTGCAAATACAGCTGATTCTCGTTATCTCGATTTATTACACTCTTGCAAATTATTTGCACGGGTTTCGCTGTGAGAGAAAACCCGTAATCAACTCCTTACAAATAATACACCGCGAAGAGAACACCCGTAATTGCGCGCCTGTTTTCTTGGAAACCACGAGCTACCATGCAAAATGTTTAATTATTATTACAGTCAAAATAAAGTTATTTGAAAATTTGGAAAGGGTCTCGACTGATCTGAATGTTAATGTGATTGAACACATTCCAAACATGCACTAAAATATATCTGGTTCATGGAAACAGCTGTGTAATTTGGATTTCAAAAAGTTTACATGACATCACATTTGACATCACACAACGTAACGTCAGAACGCGGGAAAACACGTCATTGTATAACTATTCATGCACACATCACAATTCATTAATTATAATCTCAAAAATAGACTAAATGTGCATATATATCCGCCGTGGAAGTGTAATAAATAGGATATTCCATTGTACATGTTTGAATAACGGAAATAATACACTCGTGTTCGTCGGCGTCCGTGTAAGCTTACACGGATGCCGACGCACACTCGTGTATTATTTCCCTCTATTCAAAATGTACGATGGAATATCCTCTATATCACTTACCTCGATATACCTGCTTATCTCGATATACGTCCGAGGTCCCGGCCGAATTCCCTATATAGATCATGTATTTTATTACTCCTGATAAATCGATATCGGATATGTCGATATTTCGGTTTAGTCGAAGTGAAAAGCGAGATTATCTCGGGTAAGTTTTCACATGTCTACAGAAATCAAAAATGCCGCCGTTCAAAAGGGATTCACTTAACCCTTAATTTCAACGTTGAGTACTTTAACATAAAACTAATTAAACGGCATGGCAGTCAAGTCAAGTGAACTTGACATTTCTTTACTGCAAATATACATTCATGGCGCACTTAGATCACGGTTTGGCCGCATTTACAGGGAGATAATCTACAAACTTTAGCGAGTAAATTTTCGATCGTACATATGGACGAACGGTGATTTACTGAACTCTGTCCTCGTGTCTAAACATTGCCCATGTGCTGTTTGAATGTAGAAACAAAACTCGAAGATGTATCAACGATGTGATAATAACAATAATATCACAAATTTATTGACCAGACTTAACTGAGTGAATACACAGTGTGTCTTATAAATACTAAAATCAGGTCTATCAAATCACGTTTCGCAATGTCTAAACAAAGGAGAAATCTAGTGAATGACCCTGCCTAATAAGAGGTGGGGTGGGTCACTGAATCAGTTATTGCGAGGCAGAATTGTGGTGTGAAGCTCAAGCTTGACATGATTTGACTTAGGCCAAATTTGTTTGTGGCCGACGGACTCTAGGTCCGACGTTGTTTTAGGGCGAAATTCCTATCTTGCATGATACGATTGAATAATAATAACATCGTCAGAAGGGACGGCTAATGTTGACATTTAGATGTAACGATTATTCATTTACATGTATGTGTATTGGTTATGTGTTGCAAAACAAATGTTGTGTAGCGGAAACTGTATCATGCATATGAGATATATTTAGTAACAACGCACATGCGCGTTCCGAGAAAAGAAAGTGCGCAATTTATCAAAACCCGGAAGTAAAGTCAATTCCATATTTTTGAAGTGATTCTGTTCGGATTTTTTTCGAGTGTGGTCGCTAAATTTGGTGAATTTTTATCTCGAAGTTCGGATATGTCGATAAATTTTGGTCAGTCCGGTCAACTTCGAGATAAAGTGAATTACCTGTAAATTTAAGTTATTTCAGCATAATACAACTTATAGAAACTAATATTTCTGGATATGAAATAAACTTTGTCCTGGAAGAAAGCCTAAGAAATGAACACATAGTCTTGATGTTACAGATAAACTTGTGGAAATTTAAGCTGTTCCGGGTACAACTGAAGTCTGACATAAATTCCATCCTGTACACACAGGACAAAAATCCCATGAGCCCAGCCACCATTTGTCGTACTGTACGTTACGTTGTAACATATAGTACGACAGCAGGTGGGTGGAGTCATGGGTACAACAACAGGTGGGTGGTCATGGGTACGACAACAGGTGGGTGGAGTCATGGGTACGACAACAGGTGGGTGGAGTCATGGGTACAGCAGCAGGTGGGTGGAGTCATGGGTACAGCAGCAGGTGGGTGGAGTCATGGGTACGACAACAGGTGGGTGGAGTCATGGGTACATCAGCAGGTGGGTGGAGTCATGGGTACAGCAGCAGGTGGGTGGAGTCATGGGTACGGCAGCAGGTGGGTGGAGTCATGGGTACAGCAGCAGGTGGGTGGAGTCATGGGTACAGCGACAAGTGGGTGGAGTCATGGGTACAGCAGCATGGTGGTGGAGTCATGGGTACAGCAGCAGTGGGTGGAGTCATGGGTACAGCAGCAGGTGGGTGGAGTCATGGGTACAGCAGCAGGTGGGTGGAGTCATGGGTACAGCAGCAGGTGGGTGGAGTCATGGGTACAGCAGCAGGTGGGTGGAGTCATGGGTACAGCAGCAGGTGGGTGGAGTCATGGGTACAGCAGCAGGTGGGTGGAGTCATGTGTACGGCAACAGTGGGTGGAGTCATGGGTATGGCAGCAGGTGGGTGGAGTCATGGATACTGTAGCAGGTGGGTGGAGTCATGAGTACAGCAGCAGGTGGGTGAAGTCATGAGTACAGCAGCAGGTGGGTGGAGTCATGGGTACGACAGCAGGTGGGTGGAGTCATGGGTACGGCAGCAGGTGGGTGGAGTCATGGGTACAACAGCAGGTGGGTGGAGTCATGGTGAAATACAGCAGCCAGGCTGGGTACAGGGACAGCAGTGGGTGGAGTCATGGGTACAGCAGCAGGTGGGTGGAGTCATGGGTACAGTCAGCAGCAGGTGGTGAGTCATGGGTACGGCAGCAGGTGGAGTGGAGTCATGGGTACACAGCAGGTGGGTGGAGTCATGGGTTGATACAGTCATATGGGTCAATGGGTTGGGATACAGTTTTTCATTCATTTGTACCGCACAATACCGTCATTATATGTAAATGGGGTGATATAATCGCCCGTATAGTCTCCATTAAGCGCTCGCTATGACCGACAACAGGTGGGTGGAGTCATGGGTAAGACAGCAGGTGGGTCCGAGTCTTCCACATGTGCTTATACATGTTGTAGAAAGTGTAACATGAACTCATGGACTTGCTATTGCAGATAACTTGTGGAAATTGAAGCTATTTAGAGTATAACTGAAATAGGACATAGAGTTTGTCAGTGTAGAAAATGTGACAAATGAACTCATTGACTTCATGTTGTTGCAGATAAACTCGTGGAAATTGAAGTTGCCACTGCAGACAATCATGAGGATGTTGCAGGTGCTTGTTCCGCAGGTGGAGAAAATCTGCATCGACAAGTAAGTACGGATGGCTTGCTGTGTAGAGCATTGCTTGTCAATGAGAGATTGTAGCTAATTATTTCCCTTTGGATCTATTTATAGAGATCTGGCCCTATATTGTATTTCAGTGATTATTATACCCCCCGCAACAAGTTGTGGGGGGGGGTGTATACTGGAGTCTGGTTGTCCGTCTGTCCATCACTAAACGTAACGGCAGAGAAATATTCTATTTCCTTCATCGAAAATTCTTAATATTTCACTCGTGCATTCCTCTAAGGTTGTACTACCATGCTGTGACAAATCTACGACCATCCAACCCCCGCTGATCCCAAAGTCAAGTTCACATACTTAGTCTCTTTACAAAACTTAACATCAGAGAAATCTGTTATAACTTCTATTTCCTGCATCGAAAATTCTTAATATTTCACTCATGCATTCCTCTAAGGGTCTACTGTCATGTTTATCCGACCCCCGCTGATCCCAAGGTCAAGGTCACAGGCCCACAGACTTGGAAAAAATCTACATATTTTAGGTGTAGCTGGGTCCACGCAGGGGTATTCCGTAAACCTCACTTATTGACAAATCTAGTTTCTTACTGAATAGCGCAAAAAAAATGAGTTGTACTGATTATACCCGGCATACGAAGTATATACAGTCGAACCTGTGAACAACGACCGGCAAAGGGAAGTGGCCAAAGTGGTCGTTGTTGACAGGTGGTCGTTGTTCCAAGGGTCGAACATTTTCCCGGTTTCACAACAAAGTCGGCCATGTATTTAGCATTCTATTGTAATCTATATGCATGCATAGAAAACGTCTTGGCTGTATACACTTCCACCTGACGATTCGCTATTGCACGATCGTGGAGTGTATCTGCTTTTCATCAATTAAAAATTGCATGAAAATGGCAAAAATAGTCAATTTATTTAGTTTTGTCATCTTCTTGTTAGTGTTCTGAACCCAGCCTCGCTTTGGAAATTATATACAAAGGGGAGTAATTATCTTCACGATAAGTATATCTCGCGGCCCGCTTTGGTGCACCATTTAATAGCTTGTCGTAATTACATGTAAGTGGTTTAATTAGCATGACCATTAGTATTTTGTTTTCTTATTCTCAATTTCACACCATCAGTTGAAATTAATAACGGTCATATAGTCTTTATTAAAACGATAGCCTATGTGGCGCGGCCTGTGAAAACCGCGAGTTTTTTTGTAACAAAAATATTTCATTGAATGTGTCCAGTCGAGTAACCCACACGAGATAGGTGTCCAAATCAGGAGAGAACACCAGGCTTATTTGCTTTCTGTCCAATGTATACTATCCTGGTCAAGCCCGAATATTTAAGCAGCCTATGATGAATTGGCAATGTCCGCTGACGTAATTACTGATATTTTTAATTAGAGATTCGCGAGCATTCTAAACCATGGGCAGACTACGCGAATCCACTGCCTGGTCTGGGCGCTAATGCAATAAGCCGGGATTTGTCGGAGATCGAGACCCAATTCATATAAACACGTATGTCGTCTCACTTTAGACTGGTTCCCGGTCGCTAGGAATAACGCTAGGCTGCGCATCCGACAGGGTACCAGTCTAGTGTGGACTACGTGACTGACGTCAGCAACCGCGTGTATTGATCTTTGATATGCCATATGGCCTTGTGCCCTGCGGTGTGAAATTTACACTTGACAAGCGCGGTGTGTTTGAAGTCTGTCACTGTAGACGAATCAGCATCGTGTAATCACAATTTGCCAGCTAATGATGGAGTTTTATAACTTGCGCGGAATTGCATTATGCCTATTGGAATACACGACACGGAATACACGATCGGGAATTACCGTTAATGGAGTTATGCAATATTTTTCATGGAAAATGTTTAATGTCACCAAAATGACACCGACCATATTGGGCAAGGTAAATGTTTTCAAAAGAATGCGAATGTAATTGATGACTAATTGGTTACGACCAGTTGCAATTTAGATGATAGCGACCAGATTTTGATGAAAGGAAAATAGCGAGCATGACAAAAACATGACATGGTCGCTGTTCACATACAAAAATGCTGTGTGGGAATGAAAATAGCTGGTCGCTGGTCGCAGTTCGGGGGTGGTCATTATTCCAAGGTCTTATAAAGAACAAAATTGGACGTGGGGGGGGGGGGTTTAACTGGCCGTTGTGGACAGGTGGTCGCTATTACCCGGGTGGTCGTTAACACAGGTTCGACTGTAGTTTCCGTAATTCCGTCCGTCCGCGTTAAAAGTTTTTGGGTACCCAGTATCTCTGTAACGGTAAGTTGGATTGTCCTCAAACTTCATATACTTCCGTATCATCATCCATATTTTCATTCCATACCACACCTATGCAGCCTTATTGTCCAAGGCCAAGGTTAAATTACTTGGAAATTTGTGTCCGTAAGTTTGGCTTTAAAGTTTTCCGGTACCCATTATCTCTGCAACGGTAAGTTGGATTGACTTCAAACTTCATATACTTCCTTATCATCATCCATATTTTCATTCCATACCACACCCATGTGGCCTTCATGTCCAAGGCCAAATTGTCGTTAAAGTTTTTTAAATATTTGCATTAAAGTTTTTATTTGTCGATCCAGGCAGTGGCCGGGGGTATACGTGAGCCCCTGCTCACTTTCTCTAGTTGCAATACAATTAATACGTGTGAACATATGAATCTGGCAAATATAGTAGTCCCAGATCAGATTGCGTAGATAGGTAGGATTATTTGTATCAACACTTGTCGAAATCACTATATCGACTCCTTTTCACAACAAATCATGCTACATTCACCTTTATACAAGCATTAAGGCCCTAAAGTACAGAATGTGGACCGGATTTCTATAAATAAATTCAACGGGAGATAACTAGCTACGATCCCTCATTCTTGTCTTAGCCATGAACAATATACTTTCATAGTATTTCCACCCCACTTGTCTTCTCGATGAGACTTGAAACCGATGCTCCATTTTGTCTTCTTTCTCATCAAAACATTTGAACTAACATGCAGTCAAATCATGTTTTTGATGAGAAAAAATAGAAAATAAACAGAAGACGACAATATTTACTTCAGCACTGTAATGGTTGAACCTTTTCACTTTCAACAGGTAAGTCGGGCCGGCCTTTCTATCAGTTCCTCTACCACTGGCCCGTCCATACCGATTACTATCTTCGTCTGACCAACATTGTACCCCAGAATTAATATTTAACCCTTTCAACACCACAGGCCTGTCTAGATGTATTGGCAAAAAGTGTACATCCAGTCTCATCAGGATCTGCACTTTTTGCAAGTAATTTTTAAGAACAAAAACACCCCTTTTCATTGGACTACTCTGAAAATCATTTTGTGACGATTGGTTGCAAAATTAACATATCAAATTCCTTCCAGTTACTTAGGGGTGAAAGGGTTATTCCCAGTCTCCAGCAGGTCTGATATCACATGCACTATATTCCCACAGGGGCCTGACGGACGAGAGCGAGATCCTAAAGTTCCTGCAGCACGGCACGCTGGTCGGCCTGCTGCCGGTGCCACACCCAATCCTCATCCGCAAGTACCAGGCGAACAGCGGCACGACCATGTGGTTCCGCACCTACCTGTGGGGTGTCATCTATCTCAGGTACGTGTCTGTCCGTCATCTCTCTGTAATAACACGATATATGAGAAACACATTAAATATATGGTTTCCCACAACAAAGAGTATCGATGTTTAGGGTTAGTATAGTTGTACTGGATTATCACAATAATGTGGATAATCCTTCCCCTATTTATATGGGTTTTCCAAAACAAATGGTGTCCAAATATTATAGAATGGTGTCATTATGGTAGTAAACTTGTTTAACAATAAATCACAGTAAACTCGTTTAACAATAAATCATCACTCCGTGTAAGATCCTCCATATATCTGTAGCTGATTTCACCAACATTGCAAAGTATACTTTTCTAGCAAAGATATAGAACTAACGACTGCATATATTTGATGATTAAAAGTATGCAGAATTATTATACTGAATGTATTACATTATCACAGCCAAAATGCCTGTGATAATGTAATAAATTCAGTATTCAGTCAGAATTCGTTACAACGGCATAGTTCGTCAGCGATGAATCTGTCGGTATAAAGAATCGGCGATTTTCTCCTCGCTATCAGACTGTCGTGATAATTCCGGTAATTGGAACATGTCGGTAATTGGTAACCACGCATTGTATCGACGCTATTTGCATTATCGGCGAGATATATACTTATTTGTCACCACATTGATAAAGCAATGCATATATACGAATTTATATCAAGGAAACCAACAACATTCAAAGCTAATCCGGTATTTAACAAAGTCTAGGTTGCAGGCGAACCTGTTGTTAATTGTAGAGCGCGTGGTGAATACCGGATTATCTGTGAAATTGTTTCTGTATTGTTAGCAATTCGCAAACATGTGCATATAGAAAAGAAACACATATTTTAATAAACAGTTTGTTTTAATTTACATGCTAAAATTTATAAAAATACAATGCAAAAACATGTAGAGCGGTTTCCCTTTAAATATTTACATGACGATTCGTCCCTATCTGAACTCGCCCCAGAGGCAATGTTACACGATAATTATTTAAATTGTTCACGATTATGATATTTTTAGCTCACCTGAGCGAAGCTCATGTGAGCTATTGTTACCGCAATGTGTCCGTCGTCCGTCGTCGTCCGTCGTCGTCCGTGAACATTTTCAAACGTCTTCTCCTCAGTAACCATTGGGCCTATTGTCACCAAACTTCATGATCATGGTCCTTATGTAGGGGGATTACAAAATTTTTAAAATGACGTCATTGTGTAATCCAAGATGGCCGCCGTCTAAAAATAGCACAAATTCTTCAAAAATCTTCTCAAGAACCGCCAACCGGATTTCGACAAAACTTGGTAGGAATGATCGATGTACAATGCTCTTTCAAAGTTGTTAAAATGGTGACCCTGGGGTCAAAACTGGGCTTGGCCCATGGGGTCAAATTGGGGTCAAATTTTATTTTTGATCGAATATGGTCATGTCATATATCGAATTGAAGGTATCAAAGAGGCGATCACTCTGGTGCATTTTTTGTCGAAATCTGATGGTTATGTCATCCAAGATGGCCGCCGAAAGGTCAAAAGATCGTTCTTTTATTAGAGATTTCAAAATTCTTCTTCACATGAATCGCTTGGCCCATGGTAGCCAAACTTAAAAGTTATGGTCCATGGGTGAAGCCTTTTCAGATTTATTAAAATGGAGGTCATCGCTAATCCAAGATGGCCGCCGTCTAAAAATAGCATAAATTCTTAAAAAATCTTCTTCTCATGAACCGCCAGCCGGATTTCGACGACACTTGGTAGGAATGATCAATGTACAATACTCTTTCAAAGTTGTTAAAATAGTGACACCGGGATCAAAAATGAGCGTGGCCCGTGGGGTCAAATTTGGGTCAAATTTTATTTGTGACCGAATATGGTCCTGTTATATATCAAATCGAAGGTATCAATGAGGCGATCACTCTGGTGATTTTTTATCGAAATCTGATGGTTATGTTATCCAAGATGGCCGCCGAAAGGTCAAAAGGTCGTTCTTTTATTAGAGATTTAAAAATTCTACTTCACATGAACCGCTTGGCCCATGGTAGCCAAACTTCACAGTTATGGTCCTGGGGTGGTGAGCCTTTTCAGATTAGTTATAATGGAGGTCATCGCTAATCCAAGATGGCCACCATCTAAAAATAGCACAAATTCTTAAAAAATATTTTTCTCATGAACCACTAGCCGGATTTCGACGAAACTTGGTAGGAATGATCGATGTACAATGCTCTTTTTAAGTTGTGAAAATGGTGACCCCGGGGTCAAAAATGGGCGTGGCCCGTGGGGTCACATTTTATTCTTGACCGAATATGCTCATGTCATTTATCAAATTGAAGGTATCGATCAATATTTGTCGGAATCGGATGATTATGTTTATTTGAGATTTTGAACGTCTTTTTCTCAGGAACCACATGGCCGTTGCTGGCCAAACTTCATAGGAAGTTCCGATCCTTGGGTGATGCATTTTCAGATTTGGTAAAATGAGGGTCATCGCTTAATCCAAGATGACCGCCGTCTAAAAATAGCACAATTTTTTTAAAACACATGAACTCAATGTCACATTCTCCTCTGGTGTTCATGGAGTCAGGTGAGCGAATTAGGGCCATCATGGCCCTCTTGTTTTATTTACCATCTATCGGTCCTTGCTGGATTTAATCACTTGTAAATTTAGTTGCTAACTGTTCATTTCTTAATTGATGTTTGCAAAATAGTACATCACAGCAGGTGACAAGGTACCGACACGTTAATTGCCACGATTTATGACACCAGGTCGGGGTTAATCAGCTGTGAAATTGTTTAGATATGGTCAGTGACTGGTTCCCGAATATCGGTTTCCGTAATGCCGGATAACAGAGCTGGGTCGCAGCGCTGGTACCAGCGACGCCAGGTACCGGCACCGTTATAACGCACATTAAATAAGACTTAGACTGTGTATTCGTTTGCGGGAATTCCCTGCCGGTGCCGGAAGCCGAATTTGCCGGTATATCGAGCAGATTAAAGAGCTTATTGTGCCGGGAGGCGAATATGCCGCTGTAACGTGTGCCGCTGTAACGAATTCTGACTGTTATAAAAATGAATAAATTTATCCTAAAATTGAAAATTTCTCCCTCAAAGTACACTTTGCAATGTTGGTGAAATAGGCTACACAGTAATATATCTGGTTTTGTGTTTCAGAAACGTGGATCCGCCGGTGTGGTACGACACAAACGTGAAGCTATTTGAAATCCAGAGAGTGTGAGCGAGATCTGATCTTAATCTGACAAGCTTTATACCATAACCTACATGTTGTGTTACTGACTTATCCACCACACCCCCACAATATAAGTTTGATTCACCAGTCGAGGCTGATGACCATTACCAACATTTCTAATCATAAAACGGCCCCTTATTTTGAAATATGGGTTTTATTTCCATGAATATATATGTAAATCTGATAAGAAACACGCATGTAGTACAAGTTGATTGATAGGATTTCCTAATATTGAGGGAAATAAATGTAAATTTGATATTAAAGGAAAAATGTATAGCATGAGTTTCTTTCTAGGATTTCCCAAGAAAGTGATGAAACAGTTTATAAACTATAATTTAATTGTGTCGTATTTCTGAACACAACTGTACGCTGAAAACATGTCTGAGATTGTTAAGAAACATATTATAATACTGCGAAAGCTAGCTTTTCTGCAGTTGGAGATAAATCTTCAGCTGTAGAGGGCTGTAGTGTGTGTGTTAAAGGTACATGCCCACTCAGTAGGCACAAACTGTTATCTGAGGCATTTGCTGGCAAAATAAACATTAATTCACCCTTATCCCACATATTGATTGACATTATTATACATTTTATATCGGATCTAAATTTCCACACTGATATCAGGGGCGATAACCGTATTTCCTTAAAATGTTAACGGACATTACTAATTATTCTCTGTATTTATTTTTTTGATGTGCTATGACCATACTTTATAATATGTCAAAAGTATTATTTTTTCAGGTGACGCATTTAATTAGTATAAATAATTAAAAAATATCATACCACCGTGAGTCGCTATAAATAAAATAAATATTACTGAATGAGTATATCTATATTGCGGGCACTCGTATTGTTTAGAACTGGTGGAATAGTGACACAATTAAACACCTATTTAATTCCTATAAAGAACAGTTTGTGCCTACTGAGTGGGCATGTACCTTTAAGAGGGTTCTGATGTCATATTTGTGCACTGATGCTACTTTTTATCATGTTTATCAGACTCGACTCGGAAACGGTAGGAATTCCTCTGAAAGCCTTGGAATTCCTGCGTGTTTCCTAGTCTTGCCTGATAAACTTGATATCACAATACACTAGCCTCGTATTCTCCATAACCATCATTCCATTTATGTTAAATTGTTGTACATGAACCATGGTGGGCAATGTATATCATACACGGCTGCTAGTTGGACCCCGCTCTAACCTGCATTTCCTGAAATATCACCGTAGCTTCTGCAGCAATTTTGGTAAGGCAAAGATGCACAACCACCTGCCTTAATCTTGTCTAGATTATCAATGTTTCTGAACATCTATTGTCAATGCCAAATAGCAATCAAGCATTTTGCTTGTCTGACCCTGCGCTGTAACACAGCTGTAACACAGCTCAGGGTCAGACAATCAAGCTGCTTGATTTCATGTACAATATTCACAAGTATTTTGAAGTAACGAAATCGAAAATTGGCAAGATGAGCGCAGTCGGTAATGTACATAGGAAAATTATACAATACTGCCCGATATGGAATATTGTGTGATTTCCCCCGAATTATTTGTGCATTATCGTATCACTATTGCACGGGGAGTTGCTGAAATATAGTCTAAATGCCAAGAATGTGCGAAGCTGCAAATAAGGCATGTATTGGTCTATGTTACACATTTATTTTAGCTGAATAGGCTTAGATTTTCAAAAGTGCGAGTACAAAATACTTAGAAAATCTGAAAATACTCATAGAAAATTCAAATTGAGGAGTAAAATTGTTCTAATAAAGTTGAAAATTCACTTATTTGAGCTGAAAAAAGCAGAATTCACTATTTGAGCTGAAAAAAGTAAACACTATTTGCTTTTTTACAGCTGAAATATTAAAGCGAATTTTCAAATTTTGTTAAAAAATTTTGCTCATTTATTCTTTGTTATATTGGGAAAAACACATGTGATAAATTCAATAATCCATTTGCTAAAATATAATACACATTTAAATCAGAAGGTATAATACTCATTAGAGTCAAAGATTATTTGGAGCTCTGATGTCTGACGTACATTACCCACCTTGCGATTATTGGCTTAATGTATTCATATTAATCTGAAAAGGAAGCTGGATGACAAGAAAATAACATTTAATCAGATTATTATCCGAGGTTTTGATGACTGTATTGACAAATAGTATCCATGTTCATTAACCCTGACAATGCTGAATTAATGTCGTCTGCTGTTTAATTTTTATTTTGCATTTCCTCCATGAAAACATGTTTTGACAGTGCAATTGTGACATTAAGAAGTTGGCCGGAGTTTCTCAATTTGTCATAACTTCTAAATCCCTTCATAGATTACTGTAATATTTCAATATATCATACTTGTGGACAAATGTCACACATCCATGCTGCCCTTAATATGACCTTGACCTTTTGACCTTCACAACTTTGAACTGTATCGCATTTTAAAATAGTGGGTGGCAGGTGGGAGCACGCGATGAGTAATGTAACGATCGGGGTTCATCCTTACCGGAATCCTGACTGCAGACCTGGTTTGGCCCTTTACATACGTCTTTGGCATTTTGTATGTGACAGTTGAATCCGGTTATACCCCTTATGTGAGTGAGTATTACGATATTTGTAATCCTATTTTAGGGGAAGTGGCCAAGTGACTTGGTGTGGTATGGACCTGGCACCAGGTCCAGTTATTCTAATTTCAGGGCTGAATATATTTGTTCTTGATGTAAATATTCCGTTCTGGTTTGGGATTTTCCCCCAATGCAGCAGGTTAAAATGGGATCGAACACGTTTGCCCGGCCTTAAATGACCTTAGCTGTTGATAGGCCGTTAATCACTAATAAACAAACAAACAAACAAACAAACACTTTAAAATGTCTTTACCTGAGTTTACATAATTGTTCACGAATATCACACATCCATCTTGCCTTTAATATGACCCTGACCTTCACAACTAGGCTTATGAATACTTATCACTTTGGGTTCATTAAGTTTGCCACAGTTTCTCCAATCTGCCATTAGGGGCATTCGTGTGCAGACAGGCCACATTTTCTTGTTATTGTAATTTTAGTGCTGAAAGTTTTGAATGTACTTTCTGTGTTGACTACAGTGCTCCCCATGCACAGGTACATTCCCGTCTTTATATAACCTTGTTGTTGAATGGATGTACTCCCAATCAATCGAGTAATCTTTCTTCTTTTTTTTTTGAAAATTGGAAAATATAAAAAAATAAAGGTAAATAGGACTAGAAAGCTGAAATTTGAAATATGAGTTCAATTGGACCAGTGATTTCCGAGATAATTGAATGTTGACATTTTATATGAAGATTTGCTACATTGCCAAGATGTAGCCAAAATAATTTGTTTACGACCAATAGTATTATCTTGTTATTACTTACTTGTATGCATCCGGACTTGGTACGATCGGGAGGCATATAGTGTTGGGACTGTGTGTCCGTCCGTGTGTGTGTGTCCATCCGTGTGTGTGTCCGTGGGTCGAGTTAAGAAGTTTGCCGGAGTTTCTCCAATCTGCAGCCAGGGGCATGTGTGTGGCTACAGGCCACATTTTTAGTCAGGTTTTTTGGGAAAAAAATCCAGGCTATTGGATTGGTGAAAGCCGGGTGGGCGGGCGGGCGGGCGGGCATCCACAATCAATGTTAAGTTTTCATGTTTGAGTCCATTTCTTTGTTACTGTACCACCTATGACCACCAAACTTTCACAGCTTCATAATCAAGGGGTGCCCACCACATATCACTATACAACATGTTACCTTTTTTTTAACTTGACCCATTTTTTCCACGCAGTCGACTTAGCCATTTTCAATGTTAACTTTTCGCGTTTACAATGTTAAGTTTTCGTGTTTAAGTCCATTTCTTTGGTACTGTACCACCTAGGACCACCAAACTTTCACAGCTTCATACCAAGGGGTGCCCACCACATACAACTATCCAACATGTGACCATTTCTTTTACCTTCACCTATTATTTCTACGTAATTGACTTGGCCATTTTCAACGTTAACTTTTTAACGTACGTCTGGTTTAAGTTTTTTGGTTAAAAGTTTTTCGTTATACTATATCTCTGCAACTGCTTCACCCATTACCTTGAAACTTCACATTGGTGTTTATCATCATCCATATTTTCATTCTACCCCCCAACCGTGCGGCCCCTGTGCCCAATGTCAAGGTCAAATTACTTTGAATTTTGTTGTTAAAGTTTTTTTGTGTACTATATCTCTGCAACTGCTTCACCCATTACCTTGATACTTCACATTGGTGTTTATCATCATTGTCGCGCCCGCTTGCGAAAGCGCGATATCGTCGGCATTTTGGCATACGTCTGTCCGTATGTCCGTGTGTCCGGTTAAAGTTTTTTAGTTAAAGTTTTTCCATCTACTATATCTATTTTTTTTAGTGTCCATGCCTCGCCCCAAGGCGTGACATGCAGGCCACGGCCAGCTAGCAGCTAGTCTACAAAAAGTGGGTATAATTATGTTATCCAAGTGTCTATGCTTGGAAAAAACCTGGCCTTCGTGGCTTTGCCTCGTTTCTTGTCTTGTTTGGAATAAAAATTGCCTGAGGTTTTCAAATTGTGATTATTTCTTGTATGTACATATTCAGTGGTTTGGGTGGGGTTCAACCCAGTGGGTAATTTGACCATGAAAGTATGTATACCATAGACTGAATCTCATGTGGCTGAGTCTGGAGAAATGGAGCTTATGGGATAGGTGACCAGTGTAGCTCCTGATCAAACAGCACACTCATGTAGCATGATAACGGAAACATGACGGGTGTTTCATTTCTGGTATTTCAAACAGTGCAGATCCTTATCAGACTGTGCGGATGCACAGGCTGATCTGGATCTACACTGGTTGCAAAACTCATCGGCCCCACTTATCCATTCACAGCCACATATCTGTGTGTTGGTTATAGGCTTCTAGAAATGAGGTATTACGTGGGGTCTAAAAATGTTGTGATGTTGGCAACATGACCCTACCAACAAATTTGCTGCCAAAACTTGACTGCCATTTAAATTTAATTACTGAATTTTATAATTGATGAAAATGAAATCACATAATTTGAGTTTAATTTCGAGTCTTTGAACTCTAATGTGCAGATGCCTTCATTTGCACTATTTGTTTTCAAACAAGAATATGCCATATTGGTACTTAACATTGTCTACATTTGGTGTGTTTTTGTTAAACACACGCATTAAAAAAAATGATTTCTATGTACATTGTATTAGTATATCTGGACCGTTGCTCACACCTCAAGATTATTTTGTTATTTCTTTATGCAATCTAAATCCAGATATCCAGTTGTAATTGAAGCTTTTTCATTTTCATTCATGATTGCAGGGTTCATTGGAAGAGGGGGTCTAAGTCCATGAGGAAGTTAGCCGTCTTCTTCCACTGGCCCTATCAACGTTGTTTTTACTTGTGCATGCTTGTTTGGACGACAACTACTATTGCTAGTGCTACTATATCGTATCAATGTGACCCTGGTTTCATTCTCGTCCGGGGCAGTATGTGAGATGGTATGGTGGTGACCAGATCGCGCACAGGTGGGCTTCTGTTGGCTACTCCCACATGTTAAGGACACACTTACTGTGCCAAAAAAATAAACGTGAATGGGTTTAACGTGCCAGTAACAGTTATTCATATAGAGACGGGACTACCGTTTAAAGTCTCTTCCGACAGACCAGTGTGTTACTGTGTGAACGAAAGCATTTGTATATAAGTGTTCTCACGCATGTTTGTAATTATTGTAAAAAAAATAAAGTTTTAAGAAAAAGGATTGTACTCTGCTCCTGTGGAAAAGACTCGCCCTTACTCTCACACCTACTATTTGTTCTACGTGAAGACTGTTTATTTATTGTGGTGCCACTAACCTGCCTGCACGTGGGTGGCAGGTGGGAGCATGCGATTGGTACCTCCCCCCCCCCCCAATGCAGCATGGTAAATATAAATACGGGATCAAACCCTTTGGCCCGGCCTTAAATGACCTTAGCTGTTGATAGGCTGTTAAACACAAATAAACAAACAAGGGTTCGGGCTGCAATGGAGTACAGAACTTATTTATTATTGATTGGCAGTGAAAAAATACAGGCTTGTCATGAAAAAACAAATAGGCTGAAACATCCATCAGTGTTGTACCGATTTCTTGCATTTTCTGATTACATTCCATTGTTTTTGTCACGTCACTTATATAATATGAGACACGCCATGCGATTTTGTACCTATGAAGATGTGCAATGTCTCGTGAAAAATATTATTTTCGTAAATGACGTCATTTACAGAAAATATCATAGTTTCTGTAAATATTTTCCTGACAAACTGCACTTGTTCTTGTGTACAAAATCACATGGCGTGTCTCATATAATTGTGAATACCTGCCTTTGTAATAATCTACCTTCTCGTCTTGAGATTTTCCATAATGTCTATAGAAAATGGTGAATTTTATCCACATTTTGTCATAAATTTGATAAAATAAATTTTTTGGATTGTCTTTAATTTAATTGTGTTGTCTACTATTATTACTTATTAAAATATTTCTTGACAAAAACATGTTCTGGAAGTGCAATATGAACGTCCATCCATCTGTCCAGCCATCCATGCCATATTTTCTAGTTTTATTAGGTTTTCTTTTGCTTGTCAGCAAAATACAAGGGTTTCATATGTAGTAGATTTTTGCAAAGCCATGTTCGTACACACTATCTTGGTTCCATGTTTACATTCACATATTTAACTATAGGTAGTGTTTACTGATGTTAGAATGTAGAAATAATGCGAAGATCACTTAACCCTTTATTTCACCCCTAAGTAACTGGAATGGATTTTGATATGTTCATTTTGCAACCAATCCAATTGTCACAAAATGATTTTCAGACTAGTCCATTTATGAAAAGGAGGTGTTATTGCTCTCAAGAATATGAAAATTACTTGCAAAACGTGCAGATCTTGATGAGACGGCTCGTCACGAGCCGGCTCATCTGGATCTACACTGTTTGCCAATAGGGTTAAACGATATGGCAAATTTATTTGATAAATATTTACCAGATATTTAAAAGTAAATATATAAAACTATTTTTGTGAACAAATTTCACATGGTTCAGTGTAAGCTTGATTTATAGTCATATCGGTGTCTGCACAATTCAGCCATGAGTCGTGTTTCTAACGAACCGTATATACAAGGTGTATGATCACGTGGTTACAACAACAACAAGTACTGAAACTTCCAGAAGCCCTCTGATTCAAAGTATGTATTCTTTTATTTTGTCCTTATTATGTAATGGATTTTTATGAAATATGGCCCATCAAACGCGTCTTGTTAAGCTGCATTTGGTGGTCTCGGTACTTTGGCCCAAACTTCTGTCATTTTTGCGAAGAATCGATTTCCGTGTCTGCTGACCGTTTTTACCGCGGGGCGGGCGGGCTGGCGGATGGGCGGCTGATAGAAAAAGTGCATAGTTTGTGTACACAACTCCTCCGAAACCGTTCAGTCGATCGTTCTGAAACTATATACACGTCTTCTACACATATTGAAGATGTGCACCTTGGTGTTTTTATGCCGAAAAAATATTTTTTAACAAAAATACCTTTTTAACTTAGCCATTTTTTCTACATTTTTAGCCAGGTTTTTTGAGAAAAAAATCCAGG
Organism: Conchocele bisecta; assembly: GCA_029237695.1. NCBI lineage: Eukaryota > Metazoa > Mollusca > Bivalvia > Lucinida > Thyasiridae > Conchocele > Conchocele bisecta. Next base: position 123,505,385 of record CM055267.1, on the reverse strand, counting down.
CTATTGGATTGGCGAAAGCCGGGCGGGCGGGCGGCGTCCACAATCAATGTTAAGTTTTCGTGTTTGAGTCCATTTCTTTGTTACTGTACCACCTAGGACCACCAAACTTTCACAGCTTCATAATCAAGGGGTGCCCACCACATATTACTATCCAACATGTTACTTTTTTTTTTAACTTGACCCATTTTTTCCGCGCAGTCGACTTAGCCATTTTCAATGTTAAGTTTTCGCGTTTACAATGTTAAGTTTTCGTGTTTAAGTCCATTTCTTTGGTACTGTACCACCTAGGACCACCAAACTTTCACAGCTTCATAACCAAGGGATGCCTACCATATACAACTATCCAACATGTGACCATTTTTTTACCTTCACCTATTATTTCTACGTAATTGACTTAGCCATTTTCAACGTTAACTTTTTAACGTACGTCTGGTTAAATTTTTTTTTTTTGGTTAAAACTTTTTCGTTATACTATATCTCTGCAACTGCTTCGCCCATTACCTTGAAACTTCACATGGGTGTTTATCATCGTCCATATTTTCATTCTAACCCCCAACCGTGCGGCCCCTGTGCGCAATGTCAAGGTCAAATTACTTTGAATTTATTTGTTAAAGTTTTTTTGTTTACTATATCTCTGCAACTGCTTCACCCATTACCTTGATACTTCACATGGGTGTTTATCATCATTGTCGCACCCGCTTGCGGAAAGCGCGATATCGTCGGCATTTTGGCATACGTCCGTCTGTCCGTCCTCCGTCCGTCCGTCCGTACGTACGTCCGTGTGTCCGGTTAAAGTTTTTTTGTTAAAGTTTTTCCATCTACTATATCTATTTTTTTAGTGTCCATGCCTCGACCCAAGGCGCGACATGCAGGCCACGGCCATCTGGTCTACAAAAAGTGGGTATAATTATGTTATCCAAGTGTCCATGCTTGGAAAAAACCTGGCCTTCGTGGCTTTGCCTCGTTTCTTGTTCTATATAATTCTATATAGGGTACAGAGTTTGTGTACACAACTCCTCTGAAACCGTTCAGTCGATCGATCTGAAACTATACACACGTCTTCTACACATATTGAAGATGTGCACCTTGGTATTTTTATGGCCCTTTTAACTTAGCCATTTTTTCTGCATTTTTGTATCCAATTCTATATCATTTCTACTTTACACATCTCTGCCTAAATTAGTATACATGTTTAGCACAACGAGATGAAGAAATAATGCTATAGAGTTTCAAATTCTCATTAATGTTTCTTGCCTTGGTGGTGACAGCTTCACATGTCTGCATCTTCGCTGTCTGGCCCATATTCGACGGGCGTATTTTGTGACTTACGGCACTCTTGTTAAGCCATGTTTATACGAGCAGATATGAACTTGGCTGGCCACTAAATATTAAAAACACTTTCGAAGACAATAATATCCAGCATTCATTTACTAAATAAACAATATGGGTTCTTACATTGTAAATATACAGAATCAGGTTGTCTATATTGTTATTCGCGAGTTGTACATTTTATATTTTGTTTGTATTTATGAAGTTGTAGAGATCTGTGAGTACGTAAAAGACCATAATAACACTAAATATTCAGACACAATTTATTCTGGGGTAAAACGCATTAATATATGGTTTCTCCGTGTCCAAATATGATTAGTATGGTTGTAGTTGTTTATTTCAATAACAATATATTTGGATACAATTTTTTTTGTTGGAAAATTGTGGTTTCCCAAAACAAATTGTGTCCGAATGTTTAGGGTTATTACGTTATATCGGTGTTTTCATGCCTGTGTCAATGTTTTTTATGCCCATTGGAGTGGCGGCCACTGACAGGTAATTAGACCTGCACTAACTAGGGGCAGGAATTAGACAGCCCATAATTGGAATATTGGGTACACTTCTGCTGTATAGTACAGGTATATGCTAAGACACAGATCCCATCCTTAGGGAATTAGACAGATTATTCCTTAGAAATAAGAAGTTTCAGAATGTATTGAATAGACCAACAGTGTCTTATAAACCGAACTAGGAAAAATCGGCATTAACAATGGCGGAATGTGTTGATTTGATGTCACATTGTTAGTTTAACCCTTTCAACTCTGAATAACTAGAAAGGGTGTTAATTTTCTGACCAATCTAATTGTAACAAAATGATTTTCAGACTTATGAAAAGGGGGTGTGATTTATTATGAAAATTATATTAAAAAAATGCAGATCCTGATGAGGCGGCTACACTGTTTGTAGTAAGTACCGATGTATAGGACTGTAGTGTTGAAACGGATAATGGTGGAATGTGTTCTTGCTTACCGGTAGTTTATACTAACCAACGTGACATCAAACCAACAAATTCAACCAAATCTAATATCAAGGATGGCTCCGAAGTAGTTCTAAGGGAGTGGGTGGTTGGTCAGGAGCATGGGACGGGTAATTCAACAATCGGTGTTCATCCTTTCCGGAATTGAACTGGTTTGGCCCTCACATACGTCTTTGGCATTTTGTATGTGACAGTTGAATCTGGTTATATCCCTTATGTGAGTATTACGATTATTCGTAATCCTATTTTAGGGGGAAGGGGCCAAGTGACTTTGGTGTGGTATGGACCTGGCACCAGGTCAGGTTATTCTAATTTTTAGCTCTGAATATATTTTTTTTCTCGATTTATATATTCCATTCTGATTTTGGGATTTTCCCCCGAATGCAGCAGATTAAAATGGGATCGAACCTGTTTGCCCGACCTTACATGACCTTACCTGTTGATAGGCTGTTAAACACCCGCCACACCTTTATCCCAGGGGGGGTATGTGTATCTCAATTGTGGCTGCGACTGGAGAAATTGGGCCAATTGGTTTTGCGACCAGTGTAGATCCGCAGTCTGATCAGGATCTGCACTGTTTACAGACTATCATAGTTTTGCACTTACGAACATTTTAGTTGTACAAAGTTTAGTGAAACGGCACCCCCCCCCCTTCCCCCCATAGTTTTGCACTTACGAACATTTTAGTTGTACAAAGTTTAGTGAAACCCCCCCCCCAGAGTGATTTTTCTATCTGGACGAGTGGGTGGCAGGTGGGAGCACGCGAAGGGTAATTTAACGATCAGGGTTCATCCTCATCCTTAACGGAATCCCGACTGGAGACCTGGTTTGGCCCTCACATACGTCTTTGGAATTTTGTATGTGACAGTTGAATCTGGTTATACCCCTTATGTGAGTATTACGATATTTGTAATCCTATTTTAGGGGAAGGGGCCAAGTGACTTTGGTGTGGTATGGACCTGGCACCAGGTCAGGTTATTCTAATTTCAGGGCTGAATATATTTGTTCTCGATGTAAATATTTCGTTCTGATTTTGGGATTTTCCCCCAATGCAGCAGGTTAAAATGGGATCGAACCCGTTTGCCCGGCCTTACATGACCTTAGCTGTTGATAGGCCGTTAAACACTAATAAACAAACAAACAAACTATCTGGACGAGCGTGCAATTTTGAAGAGACAGTGCAGCATAAACATTAAAACATATCCGAATGTATGAGTTGAAATCCAATTTTGGACAAGTGGAAGATTAACCCTTACACCGCTATCTTAATTTTTTGTTTTCTATTATTCATTTTTGTCATCAAAAACATTCTTTGACAGCACTTTAGAATATTTTACAACATGGTTTGACCGCACTTTAGAATCATTTCCATTGGAAATGATTCTGAAGTGCTGTCAAACCATGTTTTTATTGAGAAATAAGGCAAGATATAAAAGCAGACGACAATTGTTGTGTGCAGCGGTCTAAGGGTTAAGAATTTGTCCAGGTCTGAATCAATCAATCTATTTATTACATCACATGTGGGGGTCCCTGTGTCGTGATGGTGGTATATTCTTGTATTGTACTGTCTATTGTGGACCATGTTGGGCAAATGCAATATGTTCTTAATATCGTAGCCATGAAATACATCAGTGGAATAACCTTGTGTTTTGTTGTATTTCCATCCAATCCAGACACCAAATGTATGGGGCAATGTTTATCACCCCAGAGACAATAGAACAGAACAGAACAGAACAGAACAGAACAGAATACATTAAATTTTGCGGCTTTCACTGGAGAATTGGTGCGTATGGGATTTGTCACCAGTGTAAATCTTGTTTAAATAGCACACTTCTGTTGCCTGATGACGATCTATAGTGCTTGTTAGAAGTACAGTTGAACCTGTGCTAACGACCTGTGCTAACGACCACCTGGGAATAGCGGCCACGATGCGGTACAGTGTGTATGACGGATGTTTCATTGATGGAATGGTGAACAGCGCAGATCCTGAATGCACAGGCTGATATGGATCTACGATCTACACTGGTTGCAAAACCCATAAGCCCCTTTTCTCCAGTCACAGCCACATATTTATTAAATCCTCTCTGGTCATACGCAGGTGGCATACAAGATAGTATAAACATTGCAGATACATATACATGTAGATACAATAGAACTGTCTAAGAAATAAGTTCCCCAACTTTGACAATAACAAGTAACTTCCCTTAGCAACAACGTCGGTGCATCATCAGCATTGGTTATAATTGGCGGAATTTGTCAGTTTAGTGTCGTCATGCTGAGTTCGAAGGTGAGCAACGTGCCATCAAAGTAACAAATTCCGTCAATTATAACACCATACATGCCCTGGAAGTGGTTCTAAAGACAGTTACTTGTGATGTTCCAAGTTCAGTAATTTATTTATGATGGTGTATTGAACTGTGTATTTTCTGGTAGTAGAGTTGAATCCGGTTATACCCATTTTAACAGTAGTAACATTAGTACTAATCCAGTTACTTTTAAGACGTAGGGCTAAGTGACTCTGGGGCCCATTTCACTAAAGTTTGTAAGATAAAAATGTTCATACGAAAATGTATATGAATTTGATTCTGACATTAACGTGTTTCTCTAATCCTACCTATGGCTTCATGTCATTAAATGCAACACATCCACAAATGATTTTCCCTGTCGGAACAAATGTTATTGTGGATTTCAATTTTACAAACTTCTTTGTCATACAAAGTTTAGTGAAATGGGCCGCAGCTGTGGTGAGGACCTGACACCAGATCAGGTTATTCTTATTTCAGGGCTGAATATATATTTTTAGCTCACCTGAGCGAAGCTCATGTGAGCTATTGTTACCGCAATGTGTCCGTCTTCCGTCGTCGTCCGTCGTCCGTGAACATTTTCAAACGTCTTCTCCTCGGTAACCATTGGGTCTATAGTCACCAAACTTCATGGTCATGGTCCTTAGGTAGGGGAATTACAAAATTGTTAAAATGTCGTCATTACGTAATCCAAGATGGCCGCCGTCTAAAAACAGCACAAATTCTTAAAAAATCTTCTTCTCAAGAACCGCCAACCGGATTTCGACAAAACTTGGTAGGAATGATCGATGTACATTGCTCTTTCAAAGTTGTTAAAATGGTGACCCCGGGGTCAAAAATGGGCGTGGCCCGTGGGGTCAAATTAGGGTCAAATTTTATTTTTCACTGAATATGGTCATGTCATATATCAAATCGAATCACTCTGGTGCATTTTTTGTCGAAATCGGATTGTTATGTCATCCAAGATGGCCGCCAAAAGGTCAAAAGGTCGTTCTTTTATTAGAGATTTCAAAATTCTTCTTCACATGAACCGCTTGGCCCATGGTAGCCAAACTTAAAAATTATGGTCCATGGGTGAAGCCTTTTCAGATTTGTTAAAATGGAGATCATCGCTAATCCAAGATGGCCGCCGTCTAAAAATAGCATAAATTATTAAAAAATCTTCTTCTCATGAACCGCTAGCCGGATTTCGACGAAACTTGGTAGGAATGATTGATGTACATTGCTCTTTCAAAGTTGTTAAAATGGTGACCCCGGGGTCAAAAATGGGCGTGGCCCGTGGGGTCAAATTGGGGTCAAATTTTATTTTTGACCGAATATGGTCATGTTATATATTAAATCGAAGGTATCAATGAGGCGATCACTTTGGTACATTTTTTGTCGAAATCGGATTGTTATGTCATCCAAGATAGCCGCCGAAATGTCAAAAGGTCGTTCTTTTATTAGAGATTTCAAAATTCTTCTTCACATGAACCGCTTGGCCCATGGTAGCCAAACTTAAAAGTTATGGTCCATGGGTGAATCCTTTTCAGATTTGTTAAAATGGAGGTCATCGCTAATCCAAGATGGCCGCCGTCTAAAAATAGCAGAAATTCTTAAAAAAAATTCTTCTCATGAACCGCTAGCCGGATTTCGAGGAAACTTGGTAGGAATGATCGATGTACAATGCTCTTTCAAAGTTGTTAAAATGGTGACCCCGGGGTCAAAAATGGGCGTGGCCCGTGGGGTCAAATTTTATTTTTGACCGAATATGGTCATGTTATATATCAAATCGAAGGTATCAATGAGGTGATCACTCTGGTACATTTTTTGTCGAAATCGGATTGTTATGTCATCCAAGATGGCCGCCAAAATGTCAAAAGGTCGTTCTTTTATTAGAGATTTCAAAATTCTTCTTCACATGAACCACTTGGCCCATGGTAGCCAAACTTAAAAGTTATGGTCCATGGGTGAAGCCTTTTCAGATTTGTTAAAATGGAGGTCATCGCTAATCCAAGATGGCCGCCGTCTAAAAATAGCATAAATTCTTAAAAAATCTTCTTCTCATGAACCGCTAGCCGGATTTCGAGGAAACTTGGTAGGAATGATTGATGTACATTGCTCTTTCAAAGTTGTTAAAATGGTGACCCCGGGGTCAAATTGGGGTCAAATTTTATTTTTGACCGAATATGGTCATGTTATATATTAAATCGAAGGTATCAATGAGATGGTCACTTTGGTACATTTTTTGTCGAAATCGGATTGTTATGTCATCCAAGATGGCCGCCGAAATGTCAAAAGGTCGTTCTTTTATTAGAGATTTCAAAATTCTTCTTCACATGAACCGCTTGGCCCATGGTAGCCAAACTTAAAAGTTATGGTCCATGTGTGAAGCCTTTTCAGATTTGTTAAAATGGAGGTCATCTCTAATCCAAGATGGCCGCCATCTAAAAATAGCATAAATTCTTAAAAAATCTTCTTCTCATGAACCGCTAGCCGGATTTCGAGGAAACTTGGTAGGAATGATTGATGTACAATGCTCTTTCAAAGTTGTTAAAATGGTGACCCCGGGGTCAAAAATGGGCGTGGCCCGTGGGGTCAAATTTTATTTTTGACCGAATATGGTCATGTTATATATCAAATCGAAGGTATCAATGAGGCGATCACTCTGGTACATTTTTTGTCGAAATCGGGATCGTTATGTCATCCAAGATTGGCCGCCGAAATGTCAAAAAGGTCGTTCTTTTATTAGAGATTTCAAAAATTCTTCTTCACATGAACCGCTTGATTGGCCCATGGTAGCCAAACTTAAAAGTTATGGTCCATGGGTGAACCCTTTTCAGATTTGTTAAAATGGAGTTCATCGCTAATCCAAGATGGCCGCCGTCTAAAAATATCATAAATTCTTAAAAAATCTTCTTCTCATGAACTGCTGGCCGGATTTCGACGAAACTTGGTAGGAATGATCTATTTACAATGCTCTTTCAAAGTTGTGAAAATGGTGACCCCGGGGTCAAAAATGGGCATGGCCCGTGGGGTCAAATTTTATTTTTGACCGAATATGCTCATGCCATATATCAAATTGAAGGTATCGATGAAGCGATTGCTCTGGTGCAATATTTGTCGGAATCGGATGATTATGTCATCCATGATGGCCACCAAAAGGTCCATTTATTCAAGATTTTGAACGTCTTTTTCTCAGGAACCACATGGCCGATGCTGGCCAAACTTCATAGGAAGTTAAGATCCTTGGGTGAAGCATTTTCAGATTTTGTAAAATGAGTCATCGCTTAATCCAAGATGACCGCCATCTAAAAATAGCACAATTTTTTTAAAACACATGAACTCAATGTCACATTCTCCTCTGGTGTTCATGGAGCGAATTAGAGCCATCATGGCCCTCTTGTTTCTGTAAATATTCAGTTCTGATTTTGTGCAGTATGGGCCTGACGTGGGCACGAGGATGCACATACAGCCCAAGTCACACAGACGTGAGGCACGGGATACTTGCAAACCACAAATAGAATGTTAGGATTTTAGTTTTAATTGATGGACCCATGTATATGCGACTCTTGGAAGGATAAAATTGCTTATGAATCAAATCCAAGAAACCATTTCTTCCAAAAGACACTGTACGATGTTTAACACCGCAGATCCACTATTCTGTTTCAGTGTAAAATCTTTATCAAGGAATTAGTTGACTCCTAGCAGGTAAGTGGCATCCATTGCAGATTTCACAATGATTACATCTCAAATGGATGCCATTATCTTGATAGTAGTCAACTTATATTCCTTGATAAAGGCCTTATGTTCAAACATTGGATAAGTGTGTTTGTGGTTCATTACACATTATATACCCCTACAGTAAGTTTACTTCCAAAAGGTGCCATTGGGTAATTCTATGAACTAACTATATTTAGCTGACCTCCAATGCAACTCGGTGTGACCAGTGCAGTTATGTGAGGCTAAATGGAGATTCAAAGTTCCTTGGAGGAAATGGAGCAGGTAGGAACTTCAGTAGGTAGAGCTAAATGCTGGTATCCATAACTGAATAGCTGAAGTAATTCGAGGTTGGCATGGTGAAAAGTAGGCAGGAGTAGCCAAGTAGAGGTAGGTGGAGCAATATTGAGGTTGGCACGTGAAACATAGGCAGGAATGGCCAAGTGTAGGTAAGTGGAGCAATATTGAGGTTAGCATGGTGAAACGTAGGCAGGAGTGGCCAACTGGAGGTAAGTGGAGCAATATTGAGGTTGGCATGGTGAAACGTAGGCAGGAGTGGCCAAGTGGAGGTAGGTGGAACAATATTGAGGTTAGCCTGGTGAAAAGTAGGCAGGCTTGGCCAAGTGGAGGTATGTGGAGCAATATTGAGGTTGGCATGGTGAAACGTAGGCAGGAGTGGCCAAGTGGAGGTAGGTGGAGCAATATTGAGGTTAGCCTGGTGAAAAGTAGGAGGCTGGCCAGGAGTGGAGTATGTTCTGGTGAAAGCATATTGAGGGTGCGATTGGTGGAAACGTAGGCAGGAGTGGCCAAGTGGAGGTAAGGTGGAGCAATATTGAGGTTGCATGGTGATACTAGGCAGGGAGTGGAAGTGGAGGTGGTGGAGCAATATTGGAGGTTGGCCAGTGGAGGTAGGAGGAGCCCAAGTGGTGGTAGTGGAGCAATATTGAGGTTGGATGGTGAAACGTAGGCAGGGAGTTGGCCAAGTGGAAGGTAATGGTGGAGGCATGGAGGTTGGCATGGTGATAAGTAGGCAAGGAGGTGGCCTAGAAAAAGGTAAGTTGGGCAATATTGAGGTTGACATGGTGAATGAAAGGTAGGACAAGGAAAGGTGTCCAAAGGTGAAGGTAGGTGGCGGCAATATTGAGGTTGGCATGGTGGATACGTAAGGAGGAGTGGACCAAGGTGGAAGGTAAGGTAGAGCAATAATGAGGTTGGGACATGGTGGACCGTAGGGCAGGAGTTGGCCAAAAGAAGGGGTAAGGTGGAGGCAATATTGAGGTGGGCAAATGGTGGACACGTAGGCTGGAAAATTGGGTGGCAACCTGGAGGTAGTTGGAGCCAATATTGAAAGGTTGGCATGGGTGAAAACGTAGGCAGGAAAGTGGCCAAGTGGAGGTAGGTTGGAACAATATTGAAGGTTAGCCCTGGTGGAAAAAGAAGGCAGGCTTGGCCAAAGTGGAGGTATGTGGAGCAATATTGGTTGGGTTGGCATGGTTGGAAACGGTTGGCAGGAGTGGCCAAGTGGATGTAAGTTGGAAGCAATATTTGTGGTTGAGACCATGGATGAAAACGTTAGGCGGAGCTTGGCCAAAGTGGAGGTATAGGTTGGGGTGGAGTCAATTATGAGGTTGGCAAGGTGATACAGTAGCATAAAGGAGTGGCCAAGTGGAAGGTAGTGGAGCAATATTGAGGTTTGACATGGTGAAAACGTAGGCAGGAGTGGCCAAGTGGAGGGTAGGTGGAGCAATATTTGAGGTTGGCATGGTGAAACGTAGGCAGGAGTGGCCAAGTGGAGGTAACGTGAGCAATAGGAGGTTGATGTGGTATGGGGACGTAGGCATGGAGTGGCCAAAAGTGGAGGTAAGGTGGAAACAATATTGAGGTTAGCTGGTGAAAAGTAGCAGGAGGCTTGGCCAAGTGGAGGTATGTGGGAGGTTCAAAATATTGAGGTTGGCATGGAAAAGGGTGGAGGCAATAAGTAGGCAGGTAGTGGCCAAGTAGGAGGTGGAGCAATATTGAGGTTTAGCCTGGTGAAAAGTAGGCAGGCTTGGCCAATGTGGAGGTATGTGGAGCAATATGAGGTTGGCATGGTGAAACGTAGGCAGGAGTGGCCAAGTGGAGGTAGGTGGAACAATATTGAGGTTAGCCTGGTGAAAAGTAGGCAGGCTTGGCCAAGTGGAGGTATGTGGAGCAATATTGAGGTTGGCATGGTGAAACGTAGGCAGGAGTGGCCAAGTGGAGGTAGGTGGAGCAATATTGAGGTTAGCCTGGTGAAAAGTAGGCAGGCTTGGCCAAGTGGAGGTATGTGGAGCAATATTGAGGTTGGCATGGTGAAACGTAGGCAGGAGTGGCCAAGTGGAGGTAAGTGGAGCAATAATGAGGTTGGCATGGTGATACGTAGGCAGGAGTGGCCAAGTGGAGGTAAGTGGAGCAATATTGAGGTTGACATGGTGAAACGTAGGCAGGAGTGGCCAAGTGGAGGTAGGTGGAGCAATATTGAGGTTGGCATGGTGAAACGTAGGCAGGAGTGGCCAAGGAGTGGCCAAGTGGAGGTAAGTGGAGCAATATTGAGGTTGACATGGTGTAACGTAGGCAGGAGTGGCCAAGTGGAGGTAGGTGGAGCAATATTGAGGTTGGCATGGTGAAACGTAGGCAGGAGTGGCCAAGTGGAGGTAAGTGGAGCAATATTGAGGTTGGCATGGTGATACATAGGCAGGAGTGGCCAAGTGGAGGTAAGTGGAGCAATATTGAGGTTGACATGGTGATACGTAGGCAGGAGTGGCCAAGTGGAGGTAAGTGGAGCAATATTGAGGTTGGCATGGTGATACGTAGGCAGGAGTGGCCAAGTGGAGGTAAGTGGAGCAAAATATTGGGGAGGTTTGACATGGTGATACATGCAGGAGTGGCCAAGTTGGAGGTAAGTGGAGCAATATTGAAGGTTGACATGGTGAAACGTAGGCAGGAGGTGGCCAGTGGAGGTAGTAGCAAAAATATTGAGGTTGACAGGTGAAACGTTAGGCAGGAGTGGCCAAGTGGAGGTAGGTGGAGCAATATTGAGGTTGGCATGGTGAAACGTAGGCTGGAGTGGCCAAGTGGAAGTAAGAATCAGGTATGGTGTAAATAGGTGCCCAGCGTTCGTCAAGTTGTATGCCTTAGGCTACTAGAAACAGAGATAAACATTTCAATATTTCTTAAAATGCGTCCTGAGCATTGAGTGTAGATCTAGTACGTACTGGAAGAGAGGCGCACCATTGGTATGTTCCGGTACATTTAAATTTGTTGCCACTAAAATGAAGAAGAATCCCTATTTTTTGTCGCGCCCGCTTGCGGACAGCGCGATATAGTCGGCACTTTGGCTAAAGTTTTTGGTTAAAGTTTTTGGTTAAGTTCTTTGGTTAAAGTTTTTGGTTAAGTTTTTTGGTTAAGTTTTTTGGTTAAAGTTTTTGGTTAAGTTTTTTGGTTAAAGTTTTTCGTTATACTATATCTCTGCAACTGCTTTGCCTATTACCTTGAAACTTCACATGGGTGTTTATCATCATCTATATTTTCATTCTACCCTCCTCCCGTGCGGCCCCTGTGCCCAATATCAAGGTCAAATTACTTTGAAGTTTTTGGTTAAGTTTTTTGGTCAAAGTTTTTGGTTAAGTTTTTTGGTTAAGTTTTTTGGTTAATGTTTTTCGTTATACTATATCTCTGCAACTGTTTTGCCCATTACCGTGAAACTTCACATGGGTGTTTATCATCATCTATTTTCATTCTACCCCCTCCCGTGCGGCCCCTGTGCTCAATGTCAAGGTCAAATTACTTTGAAGTTTTTGGTTAAGTTTTTTAGTTAAAGTTTTTGGTTAAGTTTTTTGGTTAAGGTGTTTGGTTAAGTTTTTTGGTTAAAGTTTTTCGTTATACTATATCTCTGCAACTGCTTTGCCCATTACCTTGAAACTTCACATGGGTGTTTATCATCATCTATATTTTCATTCTACCCCCCTCCCGTGCGGCCCCTGTGCCCAATGTCAAGGTCAAATTTCTTTGAAGTTTTTGGTTAAAATTTGTTCGCGCCCGCTTGCGCAAAGCGCTATATAGTCGGCACTTTGGCGTACGTACGTACGTACGTACGTACGTACGTACGTGTGTCCGGTTAAAGTTTTTGGTTAAGTTTTTTGGTTAAAGTTTTTCGTTATACTATATCTTTTTTTTAGTGTCCATGCCTCGCCACAAGGCACGACATGCAGGCCGCGGCCATCTAGTTATTTCCACTGTCCGTTATAACGTTGTCATAGGGCGAGAAAAATGTGCTCCGGCCCGGGGCACGAATTGTTTTATTGTGACATAAGGCTGCGCGTCCGACGTCATTCACGAGATATGACGTGGGCACGATTCTAGTATGATTTTTTAATCTTATATTTCAGGGTAGTAATTTGCTCGAGGACCTTCCAAACCTGCGGGCATTTGAGCCAAAAAGGTGTCAATGACCATTGGCCCGTTTGTTTCCGAATTTACTAATATCTGCCATACAGTCGAAATATGTGCATTACGTGAAGGAGGCAATGAGCATGATAATGCGATTAATTTAACCTAGCTAGTTCATTCTCCTATCGCACAAAGCCGGTATGTCAGACCGTGAAAAGAGCTGAGTGTGAGTGCATGTGGAGACTCGGCCGTAACAGTGTTATCCTATAATATGATGTTGATATTTGAGGGTTGGTCAGGGCAAAACATATCAGACAGGGAATGATCGATATAGGGTTATGCAGTATGATGTTATATGTTTTGCGGTTTATTGTTATATACGAGATGCGGCGCGCGCCCCCCTAAAATTCGCCGAGTAAACATTTTTTACAAGTTACAAGGCACGTTTCTACGTTCGCGTTGTGAATTTATTGTTTATTGGTATGTATTCCATGCATTTTTCGGTCGTTGTCTTATTGTTTCAAAAATTTTAAACAGTGATTCTATATTTTATGTACATCTGGTGTCCCGGTGTAATTTACTGACAATTCACACAATTTATAAGGAAATTTTTATTTTTTTTCAGTAAAGAAACTATGTATAATAACAATCCATTAATAACACAGTATTTACAATTCTTGTTATGTGTATTTTGTTATTATTTTCTGTTGTTGGCATACGTGTGGTGCACCAAATGGGCATGTCCCGGTCATCAACAGCACAGTTTACAAGCCCGTAATTCTCAAATCTTGTCCATTTGTACTTTACTATACATTGCATCTGAATTAAAATAGTTTAACATTTACATTAAACTTATTCTGCAATAAATTTGCCTTTTGTTGTGAAAAATACTGACGTTAATGTATCTGTCCCGAGAAATCGAATCATTACCGTTACGCTGAACAAAAATGTAAAATCAGAGTAACCTCCCTTTCCTACTCTCAGCTACTAATGCAATGAAAACCGTTTATGCGCGCGCAATTTATAAATAAACACGGTGGTAACACAACTTAAGTCATTGCCGAGAACGAGGCCGGTCTGTATTCATAATTTTAAGGTTACACATTACATGCATCATTACCGTTCGGGGTTTATACACGTCCATATGTATGTAGGTCGGCTGAAACCAAAATGGGTGGATAGACACACTTACAACGTTGTATTTGCATATTCTACCTTCATGATACAGAGGGGTGAAAAATGGGAGTTTTTAAAGAAAAATCATTACCGTTACTGTCATTTCCATTACGAAATTGTGTAACGGAAATGACGATCGTGTAACGGCAATGATAAATTACCATACTAACCAGTCAGTTCATGCGTCAATTAGATATAAACCATGTCCCATCAGTTGTCGGTCAGCAATGGCACATTTATTCAGACCTACAACATTTACATATATCAGGATTTAATTAGTAAAAGCTCTGGAACAACAAAAAACAGACACAGCTTGTGGGTTTCTATTGGCAATCACATTAAAAGTAAACATGAACTTGAAGTTATATTGTACAGCATATTCAAAGTATAAATATGTTTGTTATATATGCTGTATTAGTATTTTAAATAAATGGAGAGTCATTACCGTTACGTTTTGTCATTACCGTTACATAAATCATTTCCGTTACGCCCATATTTTTGGAGGCTGTGCTATTAATTAAATGTAGCTTTATAACGATGCTTGGTACATGTGGTAAAACACGGCATTCTGTTACATGCCAAGCTATTTTGTTTTGTTTAACTTTACTGATTCGTATTAAATTCATGTTGTTGGTTTACCATAAATGAGAAATTCCACGACTTGCTACTAAATTGCTCTGTTTCAAACTAATACAATTAGCTTACCATATTATTGACACTTGTCTTAATAGATGCCCCTTCAGTTTTATGTTTTATGCCGTTGAAAAGAAAAAAGTGCAAATGTAAAGCTATATTTACGTCATGTAAATTTACGTAACGGAAATGACATTTCTGAGACCACTGGTCCCCTGAAGTGGAAATAAAATATATAAAATGACGAGAACAATTGGCTATACTATTATAAATGTAACACCTGGACTGTCATCCAATGGAATCATTAATCACAGTTTAATGAATTATTGGTTCTACCTCGAAACTAGAAAAACGGCACCAAGATGTACATAAAATATAGAATCACTGTTAAACGTTTTCAATCAAAAATCATGTCTAAACATACTGTGTCTGTGACAGTGTCAATATTTTTGCTCCAAAATGCGCCAGATTTCAAAAAAAGATGCATGGGGAGTAGTAGTAAGGGAGTGAAAATGATACGACCTACCTACCTACCTACCTACCTACCATGATATCATTTATAACCCTCTATAATACCCCCACCACCCCCGACAATCAAACAATTGGTTAACGAGGAAAATTGGGTCTCCCGACAGCAAATTTATGAATTTTTGGAGAAAATAATTTTGAAAAGAGGGAGTCCCAATTATATTGGTAATTGACTTTTGAAAGTATATATTGGTGTCATAAATACATCATGTTTTTTTCACGTCCAATTGAACAGAAAAAACGAGTACCAATATAAAAGAGAAAATGGATAATTCAATACAATTTGAATTGCAAATTTTTAATGACTGTGTTGAAGAAGTTTACGAAGAATACGGGGGTTATAATCCTGTATATTAAATTTCTATAAAATGAGAACACTAGGCGATATCGAATATATGAAATACCAGCGTAATTTATTACGCTCCGATAAAAACGTTACATTTCCAATATTATACCGGCAATTATGTCAACTATACAAGAGGCAAATACGAACATTAAGACAGATAATGCGTATCGGATATGAAACTAAGGCGTATTATATAAATCTATTAAAACCCAACGATTCGTTTACGAATGTACATTTTTACGATATCGCTTATAAAGATATTGAAAAATTATTATTGAAAAAAAAAAACTACTAATTAATTTATAGCCAGATGTATTTTTTCTTATCGAAGGTATGTAAACGGGCTATCTGAAATTATTTTTCATCAACCTCGAGCGGTCGGAGTCCAAACGCCGTTGTCATGCAGTTGTTTACCATGACAACAGCGGTCGGACTCCGAACGCCGTTGTCATGCAGTTGTTTACCATAGCGACCACATTTGTAGGGATAGAAATAAATAAATAAAATGTTTAGCTCCAACCGCGGCGCGAACCCACGACCCTCGTCTCTATAGATTATCGCCTTAACCACACGACCACGAAGGCTGTTATGATAAACACTACCTAGTGTTGTACAATTATCGATTTACGACAATGTTTCAATTACACGGGTTATGAACCATGCGTAAATTGATAGCCGAGGTAAACAGAGCCGAGTGTATCAATTACACAGACGGTGTGTACAGTGTAATCCTAGACTGAATTTGTTATGCGATTACGGCGTAATTCTCAGTGAAAAACACATGTTGCATAGGTATGTAAATTTGTTTACTGCACCAATATAAGAAAATTAATTATTTTTTAAAAATCACAATGGTGCTGTAACATTTCTTCCGACTTTATCTCCAAGTTTTTCCCTAAATTTATCCCAATCAGTACACTCAATCTTGGGCATGGTGGCGCGTGCCTTGATTCTTATATCATTTTTTAATTTTTCATATCTCCGCATTTCTTCCACCACGGATTCAAACTCTAAATTTGATATTTTCTTATCGGCCAACGCTTTGGACACCATAACGTCGATGCTATTTTTCTTAGACCTGGCGAGAACGGATATTCTATCATGTTTTCTACATTTTTTCTCGAGTTTTCCACCCGACGCCCTAATTACCATACACAACAACCCAGAAACGGCCGACACCGCACATAAAATCCCCGCACTACGGAACCGTTATAATGGTGGATATAGTTGCAGCTGTCCCCGCCCCACACAACACAGAAACACTCGCCAGAGCCGTGCTAGATACTTCAGCCATGTTCACCGCGCGCCTATATTTTTTAGCGTTTCTTTTTCTATTTGTATATTCTCTAACAAAAATATCCTGCATAGCGACGATATTATTCAACCTAAAATCTGAACTTCTTTCGTTAATTGTACACAGTGTTGATGGAGTGGTATTGACAATTGGAAGCGTTGATTCGTTCATATTTAAATTTTACAAATTTATTTCAATATATTAGTATTTATAAAATAAGTTCAATTAACAACGAGACAATAGTGGAAGAACTCTCTGAGTCACCGATTTTCGTAACAAAGTTAATAACACTACTTTGGGAAAGTCTAATTCGATCATTACCGGCGAACGAAACAATCGTCGAACTATCTCCAGAGATTTTAGTGACTCCAACCCCCCGTTCTTCCCCATCTACTACAATATTTATCGCGACCGCGCCCACAGGTTTACCATTAGCATTAACCAAGCAGACCGCCATTTGGATAACTTCACCCGCGGCTGTCATAGTGTATCCCCATATTTATTACTCGCTTTGGCAGGCACCGAACGAATATTCATAGTGCCCCTCAATCAATGGGCCCCCCGCTTCTCAGCCCAAACTGTTATGACACGTTTTGGCGTTTTCATTGTTTTCACTATTCCGGCAAGCGCCCTGTTTGCGTTATATGCCTCAGTACGAATCTTATAAGAGGCCTCCTCAAGAGCTTTGGTCGCGGCTATACGATCATGTTTCAGTTTATCGGAAACTTCGGTTATCTTTCCGTCTAGTTCGGTAAGTGCCGCTTCTCTTGCTGAGAGAGTCCTCTAAGCGCAACGCATCATAAGCCTCCGTAATGGTCGCCTGGTGGCCTTCTAGGGCTTTCTCAACACCCGACCGGCCTCTTTTTGAAATTCGGTTATTTTTCCGTCTAGTTCAGCAACCGCCGCTTCTCTGATGAGAGAGTCCTCTGAGCGCAACACCTCATAAGCCTTCGCAAGGTCCGCCTGGCGGTCTGCTCGGACTTTATGAATACCCAACCGGGCCTCCTTTCGAAATTCGGTTATTTTTTCGTATATGTCAGTAAGTGCCGCTTCTCTGTTGAGAGAGTCCTCTGAGCGTAACGCCCCATAAGCCTCCGCAATGGCCTCCTTGTTGTCTTCTCGGACCCCCTCAACTCCCGACCTGGTCTCTTTCAGAAATTCGGCTATTTTTTCGTCTAGTTCGGTAAGTGTCGCTTCTTTGCTGAGAGAGCCCTCTAATCGCAACGCATCATAAGCCTCCGCAATGGCCTCCGCAAGGTTCGACTGGTGGTCTTCTCGGACTTTATCAATACCCGACCGGGTCTCTTTTCGAAATTTGGTTATTTTTTTTATCTAGTTCAGTAAGTGCCGCTTCTCTGATGAGAGAGTCCTCTGAGCGCAACACCTCATAAGCCTTCGTAAGGTCCGCCTGGTGGTCTTCTCGTACTTTCTCAATACCCGACGTGGCCTCTTTTTGAAATTTGGTTATTTTTTTACCTAGTTCGATAAATGCCGCATCTCTGATGAGAGAGTCCTCTAAGCGCAACGTAAGGGCCGCCTGGCGGTCGGCCCGGACTTTATCAATATCCGACCTGCTCTCTTTTCGAAACTTTGTATTTTTTTACCTAGTTCGTTTAGTTCAGTTTCTCTGATGAGAGAGTCCTCTGAGCGCAACACCTTATAAGCCGCCTGATCTTTCTCAATATTCGTTCGGGTCTCCTTTCGAAAATCGATTATTTTACCGTCTAATTCAGTAAGTGTCGCTTCTCTGGTGAGAGAGTCCTCTAAGCGCAACGCATCATAAGCCTCCTTAAGGTCTGCCTGGTGGTCTTCTCGGGACTTTATCAAGCCCCAACCGGGCCTCTTTTCGAAATTTGGTTATTTTTTCACCTAGTTCGTTTAGTTCCGTATGCGTTTCTTCACGACTTTGTGTATTCACAGCCAGGGCATATTCTCTAAGTTGTGACAGTAGACTCTTGTGAATCTCGTCCGTGGCCCTCGATATAGTTCTATTGATCAAGGCTTTTGTTTTTTGGGTAGTTAAAAAGTCGCCCTCTGTCGGGATGAATCCCCCTTCTGTCGGTTCCAAATTCTTTGAATTTGTCACCCAATCGGAAGAACTGCCTGGTCCGTATATACTCATTTTCAATAATGTTGATAATATATATTACGAACATGCGTTTAATTCTAAATAATTTTCTTAAAATTAATTAATTTGAAATTTCTAGGACGACCGAAATCGGGTAATCGTTCTTCAACTCTCTCCCTTTATCATCGAGAATAGAAATCTTCAACTCGTGGATGTGTCCCGATTCCAAAACTTTCATCTCGGGGTGTGAAGTCTAAGGTCAGGGTCTCACCATAGAAACAGTCGCTGGCGGGCACGGTTTTTCAGTAATATGCTGGGAGTGCCGTCTACCGTGTTGTACGATGTGTTCACCCGATCCAGGTGCACCCCGAGAGTTTTCGTGACGGCGAAGTTCACCGGGGTCGTGCCGACGTGCTCGCCAGGATCAAACACTCCGTCATCGTTGTAAGTAATGATTATTTTAAATCCTAACAGTGAGCCCAACCCCGGTGAGATCCTTAAACGCCTATCAACGGTCAATGTCGTGAGCCCCGTGGCTTTCGAGATTGCGAGAGTGACTACACCAGGAATCTTCTCCGCGACAAAAGCTTGGAGATCTCCGAAACTCCAAAGACCCTGAGGTACTATAGCATCTGGAGTTCTACGAAATCCTGAGGTCACTGGTTCAGTTATGAGGTAGTTTCCGAAAGCCACAGGGCTTACACCCTCGACTTCTGATGTGAAAAACTCGAGCGTTTCAACGTTTTTCCACCCGACCATGAACGTTATTGATCTAAGGCCTACCCGGCGTTGTCCGCAGCAGTTGTCTATTAATTTTTGAAGTTCACAACTCCCTTTTTGAACATTAGTGATAGTAGCAAACATAATAATATCTTTCAATGGATACAAAAGCATTTAGCTTTAACTCTAATGCAAAGTACGCGGTCGGAGGTAAATACACGCAAAAAGACGTTGTTAACCTTGTACACCCAACCGTAACGGTTTAGACCGGACAGTGGCTTTGCCACCAATTTCCCTAACACGTTTGAGAAATATAGGCTGCCCAAGATTACTACGATGAGTCGGTAAACGGGTGGAAAGCCACACCGATGCAGTTTTGGCAGAACCAGCTAAATTTTGCTGTATGGTGCGCAACATCCGGGTGTGGAGTTTCACATAAAGACCATCTGACATCCAAGAATGTCATGCTCCGAAGTGTCTACAACTTTCACACGTATTATACTATTAGGAGGATTCTCAAAGAACTAGGTATTTCTCTACCTCAAGACGACGCCTGGGATCCCATTTCCAACGCATACGACCGTATGGCGTTTGAAAGATTGTGTAACGAATTTAACGTTTCAAAAGACGCGGACTGGAGGCAGAAAGCATTTCCAACCACCACCGGCCTCGGGGACGTTCTCATTCGGGGCCAGTCCGGGAATTGGACGCAGACTGATTTTAGACACGATTACTCCGGTGACCACATCGTCAGTCGGAACGCCGGGAATTTTGACCCCGCGACTATGACTTTCGGGCCAGAAGTGTCTGGAGGTCGGCACTGTGGCGTGTTTTCTCGTAAAATGTTACCTCCGAAACTGGCTCACGTCGATTACATACAGCGTGGACCACATTTATGTTAGATAAGGGTCTAGGGTTCACGCAGGCCGGGGTTACTCGCGTCAACGAATCTATTCGCACGTACGTCTGGGCCATCCTCGGCGCACAGAAGCAAACTCGCAGTTCTATACTGGGTACAGGAACAGCGTTTGATGCACAAAAACAATTCTTGGCACTTGTAGAGGACGCCATCTCAGCTAAGGTGGACCTGGAGAAGGCGATCCAGAATTATCAAGACGTTTTGCAGACTGCCAGCACCCCAGTGGACTATGTATTTGGAATAGGTCTTTATATGGCGCCGAGCAATATGATACTACGAGACGACCCGGTTGATGGTTACAATAATCAGATCGTAATCGCCACCGCCAATCAAAAAATCGGTCACAACGGTAACGTGAACACGGATATCATCAAGCGCACCCCCAAAATGATCGGGAGCGGAGTTGTAAATTCAAATAAATTTGAAAAAGATTTCATAAAACCCCCAAAACACAAAATGGATACACCTCCCTCAACACAATCGAACCCAGTACCCCCAATTCGTAAATTGGATGCACCATCGAGTTCCATCAACAATGTTGAAACACCAATCATCAACAATGTTGAAATTGGAAGCACAACACACGAGGAGGAGAAATTAGCGCTCGTCGTCGCCCTCGTGGCGATCGGATTATTTGCGCTTTGGTTTTAGGAACTCTCTGGCGAAGAATAGTAGGAGACCGGCGATTGCCACGATTAAAGCCCAAGTATTTTTGGCTAGCCATCCGGCCGTTTTTGATAATATAGATAGCAAGTAAGAAACTATACTTCCGAATCAGTCCAGGTAGTGCGGCAGCCGCCTTTTCGGCTAATTTAGCCAGGAGACTGGCGAGGGCTTTTAGTTGTTTTTTTACCCACTCCTTGGCTCCGCCTGATGGCGCGGGTGCTGGTGCGGGTGCTGGTGCTGGTGCGGTGCTGGTGCGGCACCACCAGTGAAAGCTAGAACTATGGTCGATATAGTCATGCTGATAGCAACGAGGATGCTTGCTATCGTGATGCCCTGTTCTCTGAACAGAGTGCGAAGACGCTCACCGAGTGTCGTCTCCTCGTTCAGGACCCTCGAGATTGTTTCGCGGATCCGACTTATTTGGGTGCGGAGTGTCTCACGGTTAGTAGATGCAGCCTCCAAGCGAGCTTCTCTTTGATCCCGCAACGACCGCAGGCGTTCGGTGATCCGCTCGGTAGATTCTCTATCGCCACCGGCTTCCTCCAGTTTTCTTTCTTCTAGCGCGATATGTTCATCCAGCGACGAGAGTTTGGCGAGGTTACGGACCAGTTCGCCCCGGACCGTTTGCATAACCTTATCGAGTCCCCGGAGTTCGCGAAGAGGTAACGATGGGTCATCGTCGAGTATTTCGTTTTCGCCGAACGTGGTCTCCATCGTGTTAATAGCGTCGGTGGCTACTCGAGGGAGTTCGCTGAGCTCAACAGTTTCTATATCGGCGGCCGTTTTCGCCATCGTTTCGTCGGTAGACTGTAGGGCCTCTACAGCGCGGGTAGGCATAATTGTTTTACTACGCGTCCAATCTGGAAATCCTAGTTCGCTCCTTATGATTTCACCACCGCCCCGGTATCCGGCAATGGTGCTCATCGCTAGGGGTTTACCGGTCATCGTGTTGACGATCGGGACATTTGATGCTTTTAGTCGCAATCTACCATTCAGATCCAATTCGAACTTGGAGTAGTCGCGACCGATAGATGGGACCACACCTTTTTCTGCCAAACCGTTGTAGTAGTCGTCTACAGCTCCATCAAGTAATTCCCGACTTTGACTAGTAGTAGCGCCACCTAATTCCCCCGATTGGATTGGAACTGGAGGTTGTATCAAGGGTGTTTCGTCATTATAATCATCTATGTCATAATCATCCTCATCCGCATCGACGTAATCGTCTCTGCCGATTTCATACATGTCATTATCGTAATCAGCCATATTAATTTCTTAAAATTAATTATGTATTAAAGACAAAACCATAAGGGTTTAATATAGTTTCACTAAATTATGTCTTCGAGTCAATACGGTCGCAAACTCAATCCATACCGCAGACTGCGTGAGCCCCTCGGGGCAAAAGGCGTGAGACAGAGTGTCGTTATTACGAACAACCCATCGACGATCGACCAGAACCAGCAGCTCTTGGTCCGCTTCCCCAACCTCGGAGCTAACGACGTCATTGTGCCGGGTACTGTTCGCCTCGCTTTCACTATTTCGCTGACGTCGACGGACGAGGACCGAACCGTCGTTCAGAACCTTGGTCGCGCCATCGTCAAGAAGACCATGATAAAGATTTCTGGTAATGAGGTGATCGAAGACAGCGACGTCTACCATTGTTATCAGGACCTATGGAAGACGGCGCAAGAGCGCGAAAACGCTGTCTATCAGGGTATTGACACCAGCAAAAATAAGAACGTAACCAAACTTAGAATTGGGGCTGGTAACAAGGTAGATAACAACGCGAGTGACAATGCGGTCGCGGGCGCTTACGGCAACCACTTCTACATCCCGCTCGACTTTGAGTTGCTGGAGAGTCACATGCCCTACTATCAGAGCGCTTTGGCTGACCGCCTCGAATACGAACTAACGTTCAACGACTACGGCCGAGTTCTCATAACCAGCGACATGTTATCGACGTATACGATCGATAATGTTTCGCTGGAGTACGACATGGTCACGATGCCCGAACTCGCACGATTGATCAGAACCCAGTACGCCGCGCGTTGCCATCTACTTTACCGACCGAGTTCTTCGCCATCGCAAGATGACGAAAGACAAAGGCAACACATTGTGGAATATTAACGTCAACGTACCCGCTCGCTCGATGAAAGGTATAATGATGTTGTTCGAGGATGCTCGGTTCGCGTTCGGTGCTAGAAAAACCGACAAATTCTATAACCCCAAAATCACGAAGGTAGAGGTGACGATCGAGGGAGTTCCCAATCAACTCTACAGCGCGGGTCTTCGCGCGCACCAGCAGTGGGACGAAGTAAGAAAGCAGTTTGCTGCCGGCTCTAAGCGCTCTCCGGAGGTTGCAGCGGTTGCCAAAGACCTGCATCTCTCGGCCGTCTCCTCGCGGAGTTCCTGAATACCAAATACGCGTTATGGCTAGACATGCGAGCCAGCGACGACGACCAAATACACGGCAGCGGACGCCAAGTTGAGAACGCTAGCGAGGGTGTGACGATCCAGATAACCAAAGAGGCGGACGGAGCCGGGCCATTGAACGTGTACTTATATATAATTACGGACGCACAACTCAACATCGAAGATGGCCGATACGTCTCAGCACTCTATTGATTTAATAAAAAAATCATCTAACGATTTATTAATTAATAATTTTGAAAAAATTAAGAAAATTAGCAATCATTCTAACGATTTATTAATTAATAAATTTGATAATTCTAAAGAATTAATTAAGAAAATTAGCAATCAATACCAATTCACGATTGGAGATGCCCACTCTGCCATAATATGTGGGCAGACAGGATGTGGAAAAACGGTTTTCATCCTCGACTTGCTCGAGCAGTCCTACCGCGATGCCTTTCGTCACATTGTGATCCTGTGTCCCACTGTGCGGCACAACGATACTTATCAGCGGCGAATGTGGATATGGACCGACCCTGAGGTATACGTTATTGACCCCGGTGATAGGCTTCACGATTGGTTGCGTGGTTTATACCAAAGATTCCAGGGTGAGCCCACCCTATACGTGATTGACGATTGCTCGGCCAAGGCGGCGATGGCCAAAAAGAAGGACATGCTCTCCGAGCTCGCATTTTCTGGCTGCCATGCTAGGCAAAGCGTATGGATATCCACTCAAAAGTACAACGCCGTCCTCAAGGATCTGCGCGAGCAAACGAAATGGGTCGCCCTCTTTCACTGCAAGGACCGAGACTCATTCGATGACTGTCTTCGAGAGAATGACGTTATCCCAACGCGCGAGGAGCGCCTGGAGGTTCGACAGATGCTTTCGGAAACTAAGCACGCCAAGCTTTTGCTAAAGAACTGATCAACCAACTGCTTACGAAGTTATCAATTAATTTTATAATTAATTAGCAATTACTGAACAAATGCTGAACAATGCTGACCAATGCTTAGCAATTGCTGAACAATGCTGAACAATGCTGAACAAATGCTTAACAAATGTTGAACAAATGCTGAACAACAAGCAAATGGTTAACAATGTTAACAATTTGGTGCTCCGCTGCGAGCTTTGTTGCGAGCATAATGGTGATCATAAGTATCGGGTGGTGCGCTTGCCAATATGTTAAAGTGATGAGACTTGTTAGAATAGTTAAATTAATTTTAAGAAAAATGAACTGAGACGAACTTCTCGATCAGCTAATAGAAGAAACCTCAACTCCGACTGCCAACATAGATAATGATCCGACAGAGCAATCGGAATCAACTCCAACGGCGGTTGGTATTGGGTTGAGTGCAACGACTCCGAATGAAAATGAAAATGCGGCGCGACGAGAGCGGCTAGCTGCGCTGGTTGCTGGGGGACAATCGGAGCATTATCTCGGTAGGCGTCTCTCAGTTTTTCAGGTGGATAAGATGTCAGATGCGGAGATCGATAAAATGTATGCGCGATACGAATCCAAATTGGGAGCGGAGATGACAAAAACTCGGATCGGCGGCTATTCATTTGTACGCAACCGCCGTTAGTATACTTCTCCCTATACCAAACACCGCGGGATTGATTGACGATCTAGAGACTGACCCTTTTATAGGTCACACTCTTAGAACAGCCTGCTGCTCAATTTATCACAAGTTTGGAATGTACTTAGCTCCGCTGACAACCGCGTTGACCACAGGTAAACACTGTCAATTTGGACATATATGCCCACGAACTATAAGCCCTGAAAATGATGACACAAGACACACCCGCGAGAGTGACGGAGTTGAACCCGATTGCTCCGACCCAATCGAACCCAACTCCGCCACTGGATGACATACCGCATATAAATAATCCCAAAAGACAGGCAGCTGGGCGGGCGGCGGCTGCCACCCGAAAAGTTAAACAAGATAAAATACTCGCCGAGCTTCGAGAGGCTAAACTCCAATCGAGATTGGGGTTGCAATCGGGGACGGAGACAGCAAAACATCTGAAGACAGAGTTGAGTACAACCCCAATTCACGAATTGGAAGCACACTCAACACCCAATACCAACCGCCGTTGGAATTGGGCGAATCCGATTGAATCCAAATTCGTGAATTGGAGTTGGGTTGTTGGTGGTGGTCTGGCAGTTGTTGGTGCCCTATGCGTGTGGAAATACCCCATATTATCGAAAAAACAACCAGCCAGTGTTCAGAAGAAAGTTACGAAACACCAATCGCGATTGGATGCGCCCCATTTAAACATTGATCGCGACCCCTTTTATATGCAATAATGGCTGAACAAGACGGTAAAATGTTAGTGAATGCGCTTTATCACGCCGTGGTGATATCGGGTTTCAGTATCGGGTATGCTCGACTATCAAAGATGGCCCTAGGAGGATCCGCTCCCAAATTGGACTTTACTGTGAGAGACGTAGGGCTCGTGACCTTAGATGTAGCGGCCGCAGTTTGGACCCGAGATTATCTAGTTAAAGCTGGAATTCTACCAGTTAATATATGGAAATAAATGGCTTCAATCGCAAAGATGATAGGTGGTGCGCTCTTAAACGCATTTGCGTTCACCGGCAGCAACTTTCTATTCTCTAAACTACAAAACTCGAACGCGGATGAGGAGAGTACGCGTCACGATTTAGCTGTAGAACAATTCAATAGCACAAAGGAAGCGTGGTCGGAAAAACAAACAGCCCATCTTGACTGGGTCAATGAAGAGCTTCGCCGCGAAAATCACGCCGCACAAACTTTTCAGAACGTTGAAGAAGCCAACCGCGAGCACGCGCTGGCATATCCGCAGAAAAGTCTCGCGCCGCTGGATCGCGAGCCCCAACTTTCAGATTTCTATGTACCGTCAGAGCCCCAAAAAGACCGCGAGATCGCGTTCATCGTCGTGGGATGGGTGTGGTGGGCTCGTCGGCTACTATATTCAATCGAGATTTTAAATTAATTATTTTAAATAACTTTTTTTATATATATTATATATATAGAACGATGTCAGTTGACAAACTTTATTTGCTATGATTGATGTAGGCTACACTGCCCTTAAACACCGCATAGCTGGTGCAAAGGGTATGATTCGTCTGGCCCGAGATTCTCTCGAGACGTGGCGGGAGGACGAAAAAGCGGCCACCCTTTTCGCAAAGCGGATGTTAGATTCCTCCACCAATCCTGGGGGATTAGATTTTCCCAATTTCCTTCAGAACTTAACCCCCAATCGCGATTGTACTTCCAACAAAGGTTTATTATTATCGACGCAGTTACCGGACGATCTGGCGAGGGCATGTTGGAGATTGTGAGATATATTAGAATACATCGCATACGATGAACACGCGCAAACTTAACACCAAACTATCGGTTTGCCTAATGCGCAAGCTAGCGAACGTGTACTATAGCCCCCGCGGCTACTGGAAGGGACTCGCTGCCATCAAGAACCTCGCGGCGGCGACCAAGGTTTCAGAAAACGCTGTCAAGGAATGGCTCAAGAAGCAGGCCATCTGGCAGATCTATTTACCCGCGCCTCACAATATTCCGCGCCCGAAATTCGACGTGCCCGTACCGAACCAAGTTCACCAAGCGGATCTCCTGTTTCTCCCTCACGATCGCGTCGGTCGTAAGACGTACAAGTACGCGCTGACAGTCGTTGACGTAGCGATGTCATTATAAGGGGGCTGAGCCGTTGGCCACTAAAGAGTCTAAGGAGGTGGCCGAGGCTCTCTCCCGAATATATAAGAGGAGTCCTCTCAAATGGCCGAATCTTCTCCAGGTCGATCCCGGCCGCGAGTTCATGGGCGCGGTCTCTCATCTATTGTCTAAGCACGAAGTTTCTATCAGACGCGGCCGCGTCAACATCCACCGGGACCAGGGGATCGTGGAACGCTTCAATCGAACCCTGGCTGAGAGACTGTTCGGACACCAATACGCTAAAGAACTTGTAGACCCTCATTCACGATCGACCGAGTGGGTGGTCAGACTGCCCGCCGTGGTCTCCGCACTGAACGGAGAGGTGACCAGATTGATAGGTAAGAAGCCCGTAGATGCTATCAAGTTTAAAAGGGTGACGAGCGAGCCCTCTGCTGTCTCGCGCGGGCGACCCGTTGGTTTAGAGGAGCAACGGCTTCCATCGGATATTGACGTCCGGTACCTCTATCAACCGGGAGAGCTCGAAGGTGGCAGCCGCCGCGCGACTGATCCCGTGTGGTCTCTCAATGTATATCATCTAGATCGATCTATTACCAAGCCCGATGAGCCCGTGCTCTACTATTTGGATGATGGGCCATCTCGAGGGTTTGTTCGCGAAGAACTTCTCGCGGTGCCTTCTGACACTCAGCTACCCCCGGATCGTCAGAGTCTTTAGATTGCTAATTTTCATAATTTTTTTCAAAATTATTAAATAAATCATTAGAGAGGTTCTGTATGTATTCCGTCTGGTAACACACGTCTTTTATCGTAGTATGCCGAGAGTCCTAATTTTTGTTGACAGTACGTTTTCATAACACCGTCTTTCATTTTAAATCCTCTATTTTGTGCTACATCTATAATGTGTTTTCCATCTTCTGTAGTTTCGGTTAGTACTCGTTTATATCTATCCCAATTTAAATTGTTAGTTCTCTTGGACATTCCTTTCGCCGAGTTTTTATTAATAGAATTAAATTTTTCTACAAAATAACACTTACTAGATAACGCTATCGCCCTATATCCGCTAAATTCCATTTTGAAAAGTCCGGGCTCTCTTTCGCTCCATTTATCCCAAGCCAACCATTTCTTTTTTTCTTTTTCAAACCCGTCTAGTAAGTTAGGTCTAATCAATTCCTCTATCGTTTTTCCACTAACTCCTATATACATACTATCCGTATCCATCTGTATTAATTCAAAGTCTTCTCTTTTTACGTATTTGTCAAGAAATTCGTAGTAAAATTCCAACATTCTCAATTTAGCTAGTTGATAAACCGCTATTCCACAATGGAATGGTCTCTTTACCGCACACCTGGGTTTTCTTGAAGATATTTCGTACGCATCTCCTATCTCTTCCAAATCATCAAAATACGCGGATCTTAATGCTTTGTCAACACAGGTTTCGTTTTGTGTATATGTCGTATTTAAATGTCTCTCCGTTGCCTCTATCATTTTTCCACAACACGAGTTTCCTAATAATTTCATTATGTCGGCTACTGGTTTCTTATTTGGTTCTACATCACCCGTTCGTCTTGCGGTTGTAACTTCTTTTGCGAACCATTCGAATGGTTTTCCGCTAATATAATCTATAACACGATGAACTCCAGTTATTTCTAGGCCATGTTTTAAATACCATTTCAACAGTGGCGCGTACAGCAATACTTTAGTGGCTGTCATAGATCCCACCAATTTTTTTCCATCTCCTCTTGTTCGCCCAGTATCTTTTAAATATTTTAACATGTGTGTGGGAACTTCATCAACCTCTACTTCTCTGTTTATAAATATTGGGGTACATTTCAGAAAACTTATCTTTTAAGTTGTGTGTAACTTCTATATCCACCTCCGCAAACCCAAACCAGTCTCCGGATAAAACTCTTTTACAAAACTTTTTAATAAATTTAGGGTTATGTGGGGTATCTATATGGTGTATAGTTTCTCTCCCACACGGCATCTCTTTATTTAACGTAGATAAATATAACGCGTTTGCGTCGTACCCCAAAACAGCCTTGCACGGTTTGGAACCCACTCTAATATTTGAAACACCAGCTTCTGCATATCGTGTAAATACTATTGATGGACCGCCAACTAGAGCGTCCTTCATCATTTCGTATGTTTCTTCTTTTGGTGCATATAGAGCATCCTCCGGTATAATCGTCTTTGAAGATTTTTGTTCTTTAATGGTTCCTCTCAATAAATATTGTATAGCTACTCCAGGTAGTGTTACCGCATCTTTGAAAATATCCACACCTCTGTGTTTATAAAATTCACACATTTTTTCCACCGCTTCTAGGAACGGTGCTACATCTAAATCGTTATAATATTTCAACCAATCTCTGAAAGTTTTCATATTATTTTCTTCGAAAATTCTACGACATTTACTTAATTCTGTTTCATCTATTAACATTTTCCCAGATAGTTTGGAATACCAATTCTCTATATCCGGTAGTCCTGGGTAATCCAGTTTGTCTGGAGAATCGAACCACTCATAAGGAAAGAAAGATTTCTGTCCTTTGCATTCGTAGGCTTTTATCCAACTATCGTAACTTACACCGGGTCCTAGATAAAGTATTACATCAAGAAATCTAAACTCTGGAGTAAATAGAAATATTGTTGCGTTTGCACGTTTTCCGACCATTACTTTCTTTGTTGTTGATGCCAGTTCGCCTACTAGGTATTTCTTTATTAAGTTTATATCGTACTTACTGCTGTTAAAACCTATAACCGGTACTTGCTCTATCCACTGTTCGATCTTGGCGATTAATTTTTTACGTAAATGTTCCGTATTAAACCCATATCTTGACCACACTTCTTCTCTTATAGCTTTTCCCCTGACTTTCAAATCTTCTATGAATTTTTCTATAAGTTTTGCGGGATCTTTATCACAAATATGAGTTACTGTTCCTGAGAAATTATCTCCTATACTAACGCTTACCGGAACGTGCTCGGCTTCGTACTCTAGATTATTAGCGAGAGTTTCAAATTCTGGGTTGAGATATGCCTCAAAATCGTATACTATCTGATATGGATAAAGAGTAGTGTCGCAACCGATCTTTATGTCTTTACCAGTTCTTTGAAATTCGCATTCCCACATAACTACTAGGTTGAATTCTTTGTTTCTTCTAATAAGTGTATCTCTTCTCATAGTGGATGCGCGTTCTTCTTTTCTATGTTTTGCATGAATCTCACACCCGTGCCAGTAACAGCCGTGATATTGATATACGGTATTGGCTTCTGGACAGTATCCATCTACTGGAGCTCCTAAAATCCATCTTTCACCCCCGTGTCCACACTGTTCGTGGTGAATGTGAATTTCCTCGCGCTTTTCCACAGAGTACATCCAATCGATCGCCCCATAACTGTTAGAACTTTTTGGGTAGAACACTTTCTCGAACGACGAACGCGGGCGCTCTAAATAATTACCATCACATACTACTTTTGTCTCACCTTTCATACATTTTGGTCCGTGTCTCTTCATATTACTCGCTTTCGTGAATTTCTGCTTGCAATTATCGCAGGCGTAAATTTTAGATAGGTTTTTAAGGTTTTTTATTAGAAATGCGTGATTATTAAACAGTCCTATTGTCATTGGTTTATTACCTATTGCCTTATAGTGCGCTGGTACCTTTTTCAACCACCATACGTTACATTGGGTGGGTTGATATACTTCTATACCGATTTTAAAAAACTCTTAAACCTTTTTCAGATCTGAAAAAGGAATTGGTGAAACCACATTACTACCAAAATATTGCTTACTAAGTTCTTTCGCCTTTTCTGTACATCTGTCGGGTCTTTTATCTGTCATATGCATAGCTAGACACCTGAACAGACAAAGGTCGTCATTATACTTATCTAAAGAATACATACCTTTTTTATTCTTCAGCCATTCTGGAAGTTCTCCTCCTGCTGCTTCTTTGGATTGTAGTCCCAAATCTTTTCCCCTACTACCCTGTATTAGCTTTACGAAAACCTCTACCCATCTTACAAACTTCCACTTTGTATTCTGTCTGTCTATTTTATCGGACATTATTCGTGTTTGCTCCTTATCTGACAGCCATTTTTTAACGGTTTTCATTGATGATAGTGGTTCGCTACCACCGAGATTTTTGTGCATTATTATAGTTACAGGTTTTCCATTTTTAATTTCCTCCATATGTTCTAGCTTGTAAGAATATGAATATCTCAAATAAAAATTGGTTGTTAGATACGGAGCGAGTTTCTCGGACATGCGTTCAGACTCGTTAATGTTAATGTTTTTACGAAAGGATAATGTAACTACCCGTCTTCCATTTTCTAACTTTTCCAATGTTTCATCGTGAGCCCCCAATATTTCTTCACCTTTTTCCACTATCGCGCGAACGAGAGATTTGTTCTTATTATTTTGTATTGGGCCACCTGTGTGTCTAATTTGGGACAAATTAAATTATTGGTGCTTGAAGGTTTTATTACACTAGCCCTTAACTCCGCAATACTTTCTTTTTGAATTCTGTTACCAACTTCATCCGCTAGTGAGATGTTTGTAAATGCCCCTCTTTTATAGGCGCGGGTAAACCGCTTCATAAACGCCTCATTCTTTGTGGCATTTATCAGCTTTGTCAACCCCCTAACTCTCAACCGTGTACTATAAGTAATCCCTAGAGATTCGGCTTCTCTTCTCAAACTTTCTATTTCTGCTCTAGTTTCTGGCGTTATCATATTTTCTGTATTATACTTTTGTATATATACTTTTGTATAACCTATAAAATTTATCTGTTCAATTGGACGTCAAAAATTTACATAATGTTTTTTTCACGTCCAATTGAACAGATAAATTTCATAGGTTATATACATATATAATGGAGTGTGAGACTTGTTGTAAGACGTTTACGTGTAAAGACTATCTACGAAGGCATCTAGCGAGACGTAGAAAGTTTCCTTGTGTCCCCCCACAATTTCAATGCCCTAGATGCCCTTGTAAATTCGTTAGTGCCCAAACTCTTTGTAGACATAAGCAACTACGCTGTCAGGTGGCTAAAGGTGAACGTGGTAGACTAGAGCTGGTAGAATTAGTTGCTGATCTGCGAAATAAATTAGCTATATCGGAGAATAAAAATGAGGAATATAAACTATTGTACTTACATGAATGATTTCGACTTTTTTCAAAAGTCAATTACCAATATAATTGGGACTCCCTCTTTTCAAAATTATTTTCTCCAAAAATTCATAAATTTGCTGTCGGGAGACCCAATTTTCCTCGTTAACCAATTTTTTGATTTTCGGGGGTGGTGGGGGTATTATAGAGGGTTATAAATGATATCACGGTAGGTGGTATCATTTTGACTCCCTTACTACTACTTGGGGGAATGCCCCCGGACCCCCCTAGCGCTATCTACGAATGAGCTAAGCTACGCTCGTTCGATAATATAGTCAAGTATTGCAAAATAGTTACGCCCCCGGTGTTTTCTAAACTGTAACCTATTAAACGTTCTCCAGTAACGGATAAAATGATTAGGACATAATGTAATCTAACACCGCGCTAAAGGATGGAAGTTGAAAGTAGGTGAATATTTGAAGTTACGACTTCTATTGTCTTGCAACAAAATGTGTTTCACAGTATCTGTTTATTTATAAGCTTAGTTCACATTGGTGTTGTTACAAACATGACCAATTGCGTCCACATACTACACACAACGAACAAGAAACACATTTCAGTTTCAACGTAAGATTTACGGAGGTTTCGCCACCTGCGCGTTCGCACCTCGTACACTTTCGCACCTCATACGTTTTCGCGGATAGAGGTTTTGCTACCCCAAGTTAATTACCTCAATTAACAAATCACCTGGTTTGCGGGTTCAGATAACCTGTTAATCCAGGTAAATTAACATTGTCACGAATCCGATAGTTGTGAAAGCAAGTGCCATGATAGTTGCGAAGGTAACTCTTGCAATCTACTCCCGTACCGTCCGTACGTCAGAAGGCTAAATTTGACGTGAATTGTTGATGGCAGAATTAGCCGAAATGACACAGTCACTGTTCTCATGGATATGTGCCCCTAAGCACATAAATTCATATTGCTGTTATATTCTGATTAATTCCTGAAAATGTATACATCAACATAAAGTACAAACACTTGACTAGAGTGCACATAATGAATTCGCCAAAAGTGTTGTTTATGCAGGTCTATTTGATCTTGAAACTTCTCAAGTTCGTTCCTACAACTGTTTGCACATTTGAGTGACATTCCTTGATCACTCATAGCAGGCCCGTAGCCAGACCTGTTTGAAGGGGGACAGGGGTCGTTTCGAAGGCCCAATGGGCCTGAGGTATCTAGGGGGGTCTAAAAAAGTGGACCTCGACGCTAAAAAAGTGGACCTCGAGGCTGGGCGGGGTGGTCGTCCGACCGCTCCGACCCCCCCTGGCTACGGGCCTGCATAGTCATACAATAAAGAAGTGTTGCTGCCTCGATGCATCAAATTTAAATATGGTGAAGTCCAGATTCACCTAGAAATCAACATACATGTATATCACATTTTATACATAATTTGCGAACAGACACATAATTTCCAATATATCACGTCAGGTTTTTTTCGCAATAAAATCAATAGTTGATGGAATTTCATCAAATAGTTTATTTTGGGGAGGGTGACTTTGTTATTGGTGAAAAAGTACTTCCATTTAAAATACGTTTTTGATTTAATATGTTTAATAGTTTGTTGGTATAGTTGCGAACGGTAACTCTTGCAATCTACTCCCGTACCGTCCGTAGCCAGAGTTAGATTCCACTCAAAGGATTCCTCTGCAGAATAGCGAATCAGATCTGATTACTAAACACGCAGGACATAGGTCAGGCTTTATTCAACGACACCCCTATTGAAGTTCCAGCCAGGAGTATTATAAACTTTTGTCACTGAGACAAGCGGCATAACGTTGTGGCATTATTAATCAAATTAGATTTATGATGGACAACAAAAAACTGTATCCTGATGTGCCATCCGCAGCTGTTTCAGCGGTCTATCTGACTGCTTTTAGGATGAACAGGATTGATGAATTCCAGAGTCTTCTACAGGAAGAAGGTGCCTGCGCTGGCCTCACCAAAAAGTATCGACCGGCTACGAATGTGGCGGCATCGACACCGCGCTTGTGTCGGCTTCAGTAGTGAGCAGTTTTGTATGGCGGGCCATCACATACGGCGCTGTCTCGGGGCTCAGAGCAAAAAACACAACCGCATTGCTGTCGTGGCGAGGGAAAAGAAGCATTGACGCTATAATATCACAGGCCATTCAGGACAATGAAAGATAAAAAAGCTTGTTCGGAGAGGAGAGGCTAGCGCTCCTGCGCTGTTTTTATAGCCATAACATTCTGTATATGCACCAGTGGGTGTGACGGGCCCCTGGGGTATGCCCCTCGAGTCCCCAGTGTGCCGCAGTGTTACAGGGAATAGCGCCTGGCGAATATGCCCTCCATAGTTTTCACTTAATTGGTTGAAAGACATCATTATTTTGCTATTGAGTGAAATGCTTAAACCCAGCAAGTATATTACCTGACTTATATACTTGCCATGGTTTAATATCGTCTACTATTAATGTGTGAAAATTCCCAATATTATTTTATTGAAGATTAC
The DNA here is from genome assembly GCA_029237695.1 of Conchocele bisecta. Classification (NCBI taxonomy): domain Eukaryota; kingdom Metazoa; phylum Mollusca; class Bivalvia; order Lucinida; family Thyasiridae; genus Conchocele; species Conchocele bisecta. The sequence goes on along the minus strand of CM055267.1, from coordinate 123,470,613 downwards.
AGCGTAATTCTCAGTAAAGATATTAATAAAATACAACACATTGATAACATCTAGGGCGATCATTAGTCAAGCCCTTGTAGAAAAATAAAAAATAAATTGTCATCGCAGAATATTTTATTTACGTTCATGGTCAGTCAGTATCCCGCCTGATAAATTTTGAAAAAGTATAACGAGTGATCAGGAAAACTCAACATAGCCGTTTTTCTCATAGTGTACCGCTTATATTTCCTAGAATTTTTTTTTTTTTTGTAAGTCAAAATATAAACAATGTTACTTTATTTCACCTATATGTTCCTTAGCCAGTTTGCTGAAGGTCACAAAGGTAATGGTGTGATTGTGTCGTGCATGTTCAGGTGAATGAAGTGTCCAAATATTAAAGCAATCCTTCAAGTACAATTTATTGAATCTTTATCAAACTTTTCGACATAGCAAAATGGCTAAGTGTTTCAGCACCATTTTGAAGGTCACCAAGGTCATGGTCATGTCATTGGTGGTGCGATTGCGTCACACATGTTCAGGTGAATTACGTGTCAAAATATTAAAGCAATCCTTCAAGTTATAGTGAAGATATTACATGTTACGCCTGTTGCGCGGAGGGCCAAACAGTCCTTTAATGTAGATCCGGCAGCATCCATACGAATAGTGAAATTTGGAGAGACTGGTCATCTTTGTGGGATTCGGTTAAGTTATATAGTAAAACTATTCTCTGTGTGTGTAAATTATTTTAAGAAACTTAGATTTGGGCACGTAACTCGGCAAAAACACCGTACCATCCATAGATAGCAGTTACAGTGCCGTCCATAGCATTCTTTGCTGTGTACAGTGCAGGAGGATTTGCAGTTATGTTTTCGCAATACTGTCTATAATGGAAACTTCTTTCTGAATTTGGTATACTATATTATCATTTCACAACAAAAAATAAAGAAATTTCAGAATGTTTTCCTTACTTGTACATGTACATGTACATGTGTAGTGAAAATGCCAAATTATTCCATTATGTACTTGAATAATATGGAGTGTGATCAAATAAAATTGTACAATTGATTCATATAAACAAATTATGTCGTATTACATGTACTGTGCATGAAACAAAATCCCACATATTGGATACCTGTGACATCATCTGGGACATGTCATTTTGAAAAGTAAAATTGTGACAATTCTGAAAACTAACACTGAGAACAATATGCAGTGTCGTGGTTAGATGATCAGTAAATCAAAATGTATAGTTTTGTTGAGCGGCCGGTGATTTCACATAATAAATTGGAGCCCACTAGACCCTGATCGTGTTTCACAACATTTATTTGCATGGCTGTCTTTCTTTTAAGTCATTGAAGTCTATTGATACACGTATAATACTTTTTATTGAAAAAAACCTGATTATTTTGTTTATTTCTCCATAAAAATATATGTTGTTACCACTCACTTGAACCGTCTCGTTGAGACGGTTCATATGAGTGGTAACAACATATACTTTGGAAAATAAATAGAGAAAATAACAAAATAAAATTCTCCAAATGTTCATACGACTGTAATTGTATATGGCCTATAATGGGTTAGACTGTATGGACTGTTGGTGACGAAAAGGAACTTTACAGACTTTGCACTGATTGTAGATTTTAATCCATACTGCTAATAAGGTTATGATCTACTAATTTTACTGACAATAGTAAGAAAACACCATTGACTTACTGGTGAACGGCATAGTCCCTGATCAGATTGCGCAGGCTGATCTGGGGTGCTGGTTGAAACATCATAAGGTCCCTCTTCTAAACCTGCAGGCCATATAATGTATATATGCATGCACTTTAGAATGGTTTTATATTAACTTTGTGGATTATGTATAAAATCGTCATGTAGAGCAGGTAAATCAGTGTTGTTCATTTCCAGAGGCGTCGGAACCGGGGCGGCAGGGGCGGCGACCGCCGCCCCAATATTTGGAGCAATTTTTTTATTTTATTTTTGCTGTGAGTTTGTGATCGGGACGTGATTTGGGTAAACAAACACCCCGTGTAATGTAGTGAGTATCCTGATAATAAAATGTAAAATATTGACTTTACCGAACGCGGGAACAGTTTCATTCCTGACAACTGACTGTAATATGTTGTTTGTTTATTTTTGTGTAATACATGTACATACTAAAACAGATTACACACATGCAAAATTATATAATATAAGTATACTATTGTTATTTGCATTTTGAGCACTTCCAAATATGTATAGATGGTGAAACAAATCAGACAAACCTTTTTAATAATTGTCATAAAATTACCATTGGATTACCCCTTTTTACCAGTGCTTTTGCTGCAAAAATGTGTATGAAATACCTACTAATGTTGTCTCTTGAATGCAGCAGAATGCAGGACATGCCATCTAGAATTAAAGAAAAATCGGGGTGGGGGGAGGCATGCCCCCGGACACCCCTAGCACTCCCTCGCTTCACTCGGGTTCGGGTCGACTGCCGCCTCCCCAATATTAATTTGCTTCCGACGTCTCTGATTTCTGGTAAAATTGGTCGTACTGGTCTTACTGGACTGTGGCAGGAGAATTGGGGCTTATACTGACTGGTCTTACTGGTCTTACTGGACTGTGGCAGGAGAATTGGGGCTTATACTGACTGGTCTTACTGGTCTTACTGGACTGTGGCAGGATAATTGGGGCTTATACTAACTGGTCGTACTGGTCTTACTGGACTGTGGCAGGAGAATTGGGGCTTATACTGACTGGTCGTACTGGTCTTACTGGACTGTGGCAGGAGAATTGGGGCTTATACTGACTGGTTGTACTGGTCTTACTGGACTGTGGCAGGATAATTGGGGCTTATACTGACTGGTCGTACTGGTCTTACTGGACTGTGGCAGGAGAATTGGGGCTTATGGCGTTTGTTGCCTTGTGATCCGCTAGCACTCTTGTACAGCGTATATCGAGGCCATTTCTTGTTTACTTACCGTCCCTCTATGACCTTTTGCTGAGACGTTAAGCACCATTCATTTCATTTCTTGTTTACTTACCGTAGTTTATTGGGGGTATATAGGAGTCAGCTTGTCTGTTGGAAATTCATTTTAGCTCTATATCTTCTAAATTGATGAATAGATTTTCAAATTATTTGTCACAAATGTTTGCCATGATGAGAATGTGTCGTGTTCCGTACCTGCATGCATATGTCCCAGGTCACACTTAGAGGTCAAATGTCAAAAATAGGCATGAAATTTCTATTCCCGACCTATGATTCTTATTCTGATATTAACCCGTACTACGCTGAATTAAATTTTGTAGTCTGCTGGAAATGTTTTATTTTCAATATTTCTCGACAAAAACCCGTTTCCACTCGAGACGATTCTCATGTGCTGTCAAAACCATTTTTTGTTACGAATTAAGGCAAAAATGAGAAACAGCAGACGATAATTTCTGTCTCCAGCGTAATGAGGGTTAAACCTGTTTGTGTGTCAAAGCGATGGTTGTGGGGATATTATGATCACTCCTTTGATAGCTCTAGTTTTTCCCTAAACTATTTATTATTTCAATAGAATTCTTATGTCAAGAAATAAAGGCTTCCAATAGTTGAACCATTCTCATTCTGCTATATATTTAGGGGTGAAATGATTAAAACATCTCATTGTAACAAACACATCGACGTTATATGATGGCATTTTAAATTTCAAACTTATTGATATTTACTCTATTGAGCTTTCATACAATTTGATGGCTTGTGGTTACATACAGATAAATAAAAGCACAATGTTGTAATATGAAAGCAATTGAATATGGTATAGGTGGAGGAATTCTATTAAAACTCTATGCAATTTCTCCATAGAATTCAATTGAAAAGGTTGAGAAAAGGCTGGTAGATTCTGATTTGTGACTTGACATGGTAAAACCGGGGCTTATTCAGTTTGTGACTAGTGTAGTCCCAGATCAGCCTGCACATCCGCTCAGTCTGCTATGTTATGAAAGCAATTGGGATACATATGATATGCAAAAAAAAAAATACACGCTTGTGCTTGGTGTAATTGGTAATGTATGTCATGTGTACCTGATTTTTAGGCGATTTCTGCCGACATTTTCCTCATCACTATCAGCGGTTTTGCTGCGATAAAGTACAGATACCCCCCGGGAATTATTGCTTGTGATGCAGCTATAATGGCTATAGTCATTCTGGAGTTATTTTAAATGTAAGTTTTCTGTTAAGAACTTCTGAATGGCTAAAGTTATGTATTGCGAGACCTAGATAATTGCTTTGGTCATACATTAATAATTCCAGCACAAAAATATTTACACAATTCCCTAACATTTGATTGGCCCGTAGCAAGTCTCTGTCCAAAATTTATATCCCAGTAAACTCCCACGCCGAACTACTTTCCATAACCGTGAGGCGCAGTTAAAATAATTCTTAAGAAAACGGAAAATAAACACATTTTCTTGATGAATTTATTTCAAATGCTGGAATTATAAGGAATGAATGGCCTTTTTGTTGAATTTATCGGGGATATAAATTTGGAAAAGTCGCGGGAATACTGGACGAGGCCTTCCGGCCTTCGTCCAGTATTCCCGCGACTTTTCCAAGTTTATACCCCGATAAATTCCACAAAAAGGCCATTCATTCCTATAATGTTTGTTTCCCAGATAAATTGTGTAATACATGTATAGGCATATTACGGTATTCCCTTCAACATTTCTCCAGCAGTTACTGAGATGAGATATTCAGGGAAGTGTAGGTAGATGCGGGACTAAAACGCAAGTGTACAAGACATACACTGCCCACCGTGTGTTACACTGGTAAAGACCTATTATAACTCTTTATGTTGTGGTGTGTAACATTTCAATTTGAATGCTGTGTTAAATTGAACATGAATTTGATGTTGATTCTATATAGCATTCCAGATAAGAGTGAAATAAATATTGGATGTTAAGGAAATATCAGGAATAAAATTTGTAACCTACATGTATCTTACCCTGGCGTTGAAAATTATTTTCTACGTCAACCGTTTAAGATTGTTTACTATATTTATTACTAAAGTATACCGACATAGTTTTTAAACAATTTTTCTATCATTAGCATGATTAGCATTTTAATAAGTTGCTGCAATATTGCATTATTCAGCTGTGGTTTGATTGGATGAAAGTAGTTATTTACGATTTATTGAGACGTCTTATAGCTTTCAATACTGTTGTTTACAAGGTGTGTGTTTGTATCGACGTTTTGTCGCATACCAGTGTTGGATACATAATTAGAAGTAGGTATGTATGTTTTATCCTGTATAATGTCAAATTCATTACAATGATAGTTAAAACACACTATTATGTACAATGTGTATGCCCCCGTCTTGGTAGAGCTCGGAGGTGTATGATATAGTGTTTATGCTGTGTGTTGTTCATCCATGTATCTGTCCGTCCGTGCATCCATCCATCTGTCCGTCCGTGCATCCATCCATCTGTCCGTGGTCCGGTTAAGAAGTTTGCCGAAATTTCTCTAATCTGTCCTGACGTTTATATCCGTTGCAGGATTACTTCGATATTTCAGTATATTATACATGTGCACAAATGCCACACACACACTTAATATGACCTTGTCCTTTTGACCTTCACTGCTTGGCTTAAACACTGAACTTTTGGTTAAGAAGTTTGTCGGAGTTTCCCAATTCTGTCATAATTTCTATATCCTGTGAAGGATTACTTTCATATTACAGTACATCATACTTGTGCACAAATGCCACACATCCATGCTGCTCTAAATATGACCTCAACCTTTTGACCTTCACAACTTTGCTTAAAACACCTATAAGTTTTTGGTTAAGAAGTTTGTCGGAGTTTCTCAATTCTGTCATAACTTCTATATCCTATGAAGGATTACTTGAATATTTCACAGTGTCCGCGAAACTGCCAAAATTTTACAGGACATTCGGCTGGAAAAAAAAATATTTATAAAAATAAAATTGCTTTTGTGTGATATTTAAGAGCTTTTTTTAAGTATATCAGTCATCTAAGAAAATCTAGCTAGCACCAGAAGCACATACCAAAGGAAGATGATTTCATTGAAGCTTAGAATGGAAAAGTAAAAAAAAAAATATTTTTATTATATAGTCGGACATTCGGTCCGGCGACTTCCGGTTTACTGTCGGACCTGCGAAAATTTTAACGGACATGTCCGATGGACCGACGACTTTCGCGGAGACTGATTTCAGTACATCATACTTGTGCACAAATGCCACACATCCATGCTGCTCTTATTATGACCTTGACCATGACATTTTCACCTTCACCACTTTGCTTAAACACTAAGAAGGTTTTGGTTAAGAAGTCATAACTGCTATATCCCTTGAAGGATTATTTTTATATTACAAAACATCATATGTGCACAATTAAATGCCAACCAGTGTAGACCCAGATCAGTCTGTGCATGCATCTAACAATCAATATAGATCATTATAATGCTACAGGAGTGTATTTTGATCAGGGACTTCACTGGTCACAAATCTTGTAGCCCCATTTCTCCACTCACAGTCACATCCCCATTTCTCCACTCACAGCCACATCCCCATTTCTCCACTGGCAGCCATATCCCCATTTCTCCACTCACAGCCACATCCCCAATTATCCACTCACAGCCACATCCCCATTTCTCCACTGGCAGCCACATCCCCATTTCTCCACTCACAACCACATCCCCATTTCTCCACTCACAGCTACATCCACATTTCTCCACTCACAGCCACATCCCCATTTCTCCACTCACAGCCACATCCCCATTTCTCCACTCACAGCCACATCCCCATTTTTCCACTCACAGCCACATCCCCATTTCTACACTCACAGTCACATCCCAATTTCTCCACTCGCAGCCACATCCCCATTTCTCCACTCACAGCCACATCCACATTTCTCCACTCACAGCCACATCCCCATTTCTCCACTCACAGCCACATCCCCATTTCTACACTCACAGCCACATCCCCATTTCTCCACTCACAGCCACATCCCCATTTCTACACTCACAGCCACATCCCAATTTCTCCAATCGCAGCCACATCCCCATTTCTCCACTCACAGCCACATCCACATTTCTCCACTCACAGCCACATCCCCATTTCTCCACTCACAGCCACATCCACATTTCTCCAATTTCAGCCACATCCACATTTCTCCAATTTCAGCCACATCCCCATTTCTCCACTCACAGCCACATCCCCATTTCTCCACTGGCAGCCACATCCCCATTACTCCACTCACAGCCACATCCCCATTTCTCCACTCACAGCCACATCCCCATTTCTCCACTGGCAGCCACCTCCACATTTCTCCACTCACAGCCACATCCCCATTTCTCCACTCACAGCCACATCCCCATTTCTTCACTTTCAGCCACATCCCCATTTCTCCACTCACAGCCACATCCCCATTTCTCCACTGGCAGCCACATCGCCATTTCTCCACTCACAGCCACATCCCCATTTCTCCGCTTTCAGCCATATCCACATTTCTCCACTCACAGCCACATCCCCATTTCTCCACTGGCAGCCACATCCCCATTTCTCCACTCACAGCCACCTTTAGTGGCCAGATAAATTGTGAGCTTCTGCATCTATAACCCAAGTTTTCTCTCTGTAATGCAGGGCGACTTAGCCAAATTTTCTGTCTGTAATGCAGGGAGACTTAAAGCTGAGGTCCTGCATGCCGGGTTATAATATAGGGAGACAAATAGTTTTGTATATTCTGTTGATATGACATTTTCTGGCAAAAAAAACCATTCATTCACCCACACATATTGATTGGCATTTGATATCAGACGTAAATTTGCACACTGATAGCAGGGGCGATAACCGTGTTTCCGTAAAATGTTAACGGGCATTACTAGCTATTATCTGTATTTATTTTTTGATGTGCAATTAAAAAATAGCATGCCTCATTTGCATATGAAAATAGTCTGATACCACCATCACTAGCAGTAAAATAATATTACTAAATGATTATATCTGTATAGCGGGCAAGTGTAATTTTTAGAACTTGTGGAATAGTGACACAATTATACACTTATTTAATTCCTATAAAGAACATTTTGTGCCTACTGAGACTAGTGCCTAGTGAGTGGGCATGTACTGTTAACCAAATTTTCTGTCGCAGGGTGACTTAACCTAAATTTCTGTCTGTAGCTCAGGGTGACTTAACCAAATATTCTGTCTGTAATTCAGGGTGACTTAACTAAAGCTTCTGTCTGTAATGCCCACCATTATAGACAGAAAATGTAAGTCGCCCTGCATTCCAGACAGAAACTTTGAGCTTCTGCATCAACAGAAGAGCTGCCTGTGGAGAAGTATAGTGACGACGAGGTAGCGCGATGTCGTCGCGGATGGACGGAGCGAGCACCACAGTGATGGAGAGCCAGACTCTGCCCGAGGTGTACGGCAAGTGTCTCGACTTCGACATTGAAATCCAGGACGCGCAGTTCAACCACAAGGGATTGTACATGCTGACGCTGACGCTGATGAACTCCCACAGTACCGACTTCAGTCAGGTATGTCAACTCCCACAGTACCGACTTCAGTCAGGTATGTCAACTCCCACAGTACTGACTTCAGTCAGGTATGTAAACTCCCACAGTACCGACTTCAGTCGGGTATGTCAGCTCCCACAGTACCGACGTCAGTCAGGTATGTAAACTCCCACAGTACTGACTTCAGTCAGGTATGTGAACTCCCACAGTACTGACTTCAGTCTGATATGTAAACTCCGACAGTACTGACTTCAGTCAGGTATGTCAACTCCCACAGTACCGACTTCAGTCAGGTATGTGAACTCCCACAGTACCGACTTCAGTTGGGTATGTCAACTCCTGCAGTACTGACTTCAGTCAGATATGTGAACTCCCACAGTACTGACTTCAGTCAGGTATGTCAACTCCTACAGTACTGACTTCAGCCAGGTATGTGAACTCCCACAGTACTGACTTCAGTCTGATATGTCAACTCCCACAGTACCGACTTCAGTCAGGTATGTGAACTCCCACAGTACTGACTTCAGTCTGATATGTCAACTCCCACAGTACCGACTTCGGTCAGGTATGTGAACTCCCACAGTACTGACTTCAGTCAGGTATGTGAACTCCCACAGTACTGACTTCAGTCAGGTATGTGAACTCTCACAGTACTGACTTCAGTCTGATATGTCAACTCCCACAGTACTGACTTCAGTCAGGTATGTGAACTCCCACAGTACTGACTTCAGTCTGATATGTGAACTCCCACAGTACTGACTTCAGTCAGGTATGTGAACTCCCACAGTACTGACTTCAGTCAGGTATGTGAACTCCCACAGTACTGACTTCAGTCTGATATGTCAACTCCCACAGTACTGACTTCAGTCAGGTATTGTCAACTCCCACAGTACTGACTTCAGTCAGGTATTGTCAACTCCCACAGTACTGACTTCAATCAGGTATTGTCAACTCCCACAGTACTGACTTCAGTCAGGTATGTGAACTCCCACAGTACTGACTTCAGTCAGGTATGTGAACTCCCACAGTACTGACTTCAGTCAGGTATGTGAACTCCCACAGTACTGACTTCAGTCCAGGTATGTGAACTCCCACAGTACTGACTTCAGTCAGGTATGTGAACTCCCACAGTACCGACTTCAGTCAGGTATGTGAACTCCCACAGTACCGACTTCAGTCAGGTATTGTCAACTCCCACAGTACCGACTTCAGTCAGGTATTGTCAACTCCCACAGTACCGACTTTAGTCAGGTATGTGAACTCCCACAGTACCGACTTCAGTCAGGTATGTCAACTCCCACAGTACCGACTTCAGTCAGGTATTGTCAACTCCCACAGTACCGACTTCAGTCAGGTATTGTCAACTCCCACAGTACCGACTTCAGTCAGGTATTGTCAACTCCCACAGTACCGACTTCAGTCAGGTATGTCAACTCCCACAGTACTGACTTCAGTCAGGTATGTGAACTCCCACAGTACTGACTTCAGTCAGGTATGTGAACTCCCACAGTACCGACTTCAGTCAGGTATTGTCAACTCCCACAGTACTGACTTCAGTCAGGTATGTCAACTCCCACAGTACTGACTTCAGTCTGATATGTCAACTCCCACAGTACCGACTTCAGTCGGGTATGTCAACTCCCACAGTACTGACTTCAGTCGGGTATGTCAACTCCCACAGTACTGACTTCAGTCAGGTATGTGAACTCCCACAGTACTGACTTCAGTCTGATATGTCAACTCCCACAGTACCGACTTCAATCAGGTATGTGAACTCCCACAGTACTGACTTCAGTCTGGTATGTCAACTTCCCACAGTACCGACTTCAGTCAGGTATGTGAACTCCCACAGTACCGCCTTCAGTCTGATATGTCAACTCCCACAGTACCGACTTCAGTCAGGTATGTCAACTCCCACAGTACTGACTTCAGTCTGATATGTCAACTCCCACAGTACTGACTTCAGTCAGGTATGTGAACTCCCACAGTACCGACTTCTGTCAGGTATGTCAACTCTCACAGTACCGACTTCAGTCAGGTATGTCAACTCCCACAGTACCGACTTCAGTCAGGTATGTCAACTCCCACAGTACTGACTTCAGTCAGGTATGTGAACTCCCACAGTACCGACTTCTGTCAGGTATGTCAACTCCCACAGTACCGACTTCAGTCAGGTATTGTCAACTCCCACAGTACTGACTTCAGTCAGGTATTGTCAACTCCCACAGTACTGACTTCAGTCAGGTATGTCAACTCCCACAGTACCGACTTCAGTCAGGTATTGTCAACTCCCACAGTACCGACTTCAGTCAGGTATTGTCAACTCCCACAGTACCGACTTCAGTCAGGTATGTCAACTCCCACAGTACCGACTTCAGTCAGGTATGTCAACTCCCACAGTACTGACTTCAGTCAGGTATTGTCAACTCCCACAGTACTGACTTCAGTCAGGTATGTCAACTCCCACAGTACTGACTTCAGTCAGGTATGTCAACTCCCACAGTACCGACTTCAGTCAGGTATGTCAACTCCCACAGTACTGACTTCAGTCAGGTATGTCAACTCCCACAGTACTGACTTCAGTCAGGTATGTGAACTCCCAGAGTACCAACTTCAGTCTGATATGTGAACTCCCACAGTACCGACTTCGGTCAGGTATGTCAACTCCCACAGTACTTGACTTCGGTCAGGTATGTCAACCTTCCCACAGGTAACCGGACTTCAGTCAAGGTATGTCCAACTCCCACAGTATGGACCTTTCAGTCAGGTATGTCAACTTCCACTGTACTGGACTTCAGTCAGGTATGTCAACTCCCAACAGTACTGACTTCAGTCTGATATTTGATATGTCAACTCCCACAGTACTGACTTCAGTCTGATATGTCACTCCACGTACTGACTTCAGTCAGTATGTCAACTCCCAGCTGACTCAGTCAGTCAACTCCCCAGACTTGACTTCAGTCTGAGGTAATGTCGAACTCCCACAGTACTCTACTGACTCGTCAGGTATGTCAACCCTCACAGTATGACTCATTCGTTATGGATCAACTCCCACAGTACTGACTTCGTAGGTTGAACTCCCACAGTACTGACTTCAGTCTGATATGTCAAACTCCACAGTCTGATTCATCGGTATTGTCACTCCCACAGTACTGACTTCAGTCAGGTATTGTCAACTCCCACAGTACTGACTTCAGTCAGGTATGTGAACTCCCACAGTACTGACTTCAGTCAGGTATGTCAACTCCCACAGTAATGACTTCAGTCTGATATGTCAACTCCCACAGTACTGACTTCAGTCAGGTATGTCAACTCCCACAGTACTGACTTCAGTCAGGTATGTGAACTCCCACAGTACTGACTTCAGTCAGGTATGTCAACTCCCACAGTACTGACTTCAGTCTGATATGTCAACTCCCACAGTACTGACTTCAGTCAGGTATGTCAACTCCCACAGTACTGACTTCAGTCAGGTATGTGAACTCTCATAGTACTGACTTCTGTCAGGTATGTCAACTCCCACAGTACTGACTTCAGTCTGATATGTCAACTCCCACAGTACTGACTTCAGTCAGGTATGTCAACTCCCACAGTACTGACTTCAGTCAGGTATGTCAACTCCCACAGTACTGACTTCAGTCAGGTATGTGAACTCTCACAGTACTGACTTCAGTCTGATATGTCAACTCCCACAGTACTGACTTCAGTCAGGTATTGTCAACTCCCACAGTACTGACTTCAATCAGGTATTGTCAACTCCCACAGTACTGACTTCAGTCAGGTATGTGAAACTCCCACAGTACCGACTTCAGTCAGGTATGTCAACTCCCACAGTACTGACTTCAGTCAGGTATGTCAACTCCCACAGTACTGACTTCAGTCAGGTATGTCAACTCCCCAGTCTGTTCATCAGGTATTGTCAACTCACGTACAACTTCAGTCAGGTATGTCAACTCCCACAGTATTCGACTCAGTCAGTATGTCAACTCCCACAGTACCGACTTCGTCGGGTGTGTGTTAGTGGTATGTCAACTCCCACAGTACTGACTTCAGTACTGTCTGATGTATCCCCATCATGTTGCACCAAATTCATGTGTTTGTCATATTATTATAGTAGTATGTGTCAAACGCAGTAAGAGGTAAAACTGGCCGATAGCTTGTACACTCTAAAATGGCCGACATGGCAACTCCATGCACTGTGTGGGAAAAAGTGAAAATGTTCACATATATGTTATGCATATATCCCTTCACATTTACGAAGCAATTATGCATGAATCATTGGATTATCAGGGGCTTCACGGGTCCTTAAACAAATTAAATCTAAAAAATATTTAAATGTAAGTACTTTTTCATCAGTAACAAAAAAGTCACCGATTTTTTTTATTGAAATTCCATCAACTAATTATTTTAAGGCTATTTTCCTATATAGGAATTTAACATGGGGGCTAAAAATATATTTTCTTCAAATAATTTTAGAATTTGTGGACCGATTTTCAAAATCTAACTTTTGTTTTCTAAATTACATTATTTCAAAGCTAGCCAAACTCAATTTATAATTTTTATTTTTTTTTCAACGGTCCAACACCTGTTTGCCCCATGTTAAATTTCCATAAGAAAATCATGTTTTCGCTGTAGAATCAATATTTGATGGAATTTCATCTAAGTAAAAAAATTGGGGAGGTTGGCTGTGGTAGAATTCAATTTTTGTCGGGATTTAGCAAAGACAAATTCTCACTAAATAATTACCTGTTTACACTATTTTTTATGTTAGCAGAAGCACTAAAACCTGTATCCTGTAAATATTGTCGTTTATGTGGTTTAAACACCGTTTTCTATTCAAAACATGTGGTTTACGAAGCTAAATAAACACATTTTTTCTGATGTTATGAGCCGTACGTCAAATTTGACGTATGGCCTAGGATCACGCGACGTCATGATGTCCGGCTCATAACGTCCGGTTTACTGCTACATAGGACTGCCAATACAGTTTCACACTATTTTGATAAAGACCATGCGGTCGAAAATTTAATAAAAGAAGTGACTTTAAAACAATGTGTACATGTGTTAAATGTGCTTCCCTTCGGAGGTTATTGGAAATTAAATAAACACAGTTTTGTCAGTTCCACAGTCAAGCCTTGAATGAATCTGATTGGTCAACATTTATAGCAATTTACCAATGAAATGTCCAGTTGTGGTCAATTTCGGGCAATAGAGGTCATTTGAGGTTAATCCTTTCTGCGGGTATAAAAGCTGTCGATTTTCGTTACTCTATGGCCGATCAACTTTGCCAGAATTGTATAGAGCCACCAAAACCACAATTCCTTTACTTTGGTTTCTTCGGACAAAAACAATTTAATTAGCTAAATCCACCCGACACTCAGTTATAATTCTCCAACCCAGAAACTATTCCTGTCTATTATTGCACAATAAATACACTATTGTGAAACAGTAACAATGATAAAATAATTGAAATGTAATCAATTTGCTTTCTCTTTTCAACACTCTTGCCCTCTGGTGTAAATAAATCGAGCCGGATTGACCCATACCTGGGACAATCCTGAGTGATAGTTGAAAGTACATCCGAGTGTCACATACTCCAGGATTCCTCAGCCCCCTTCAGTCACAATTCAGTCCCCTTCAGTCACATTTCGGTCCCCTTCAGTCATAATTCAGCCCCTTTCAGTCACAGTTCAGCCCCCCTTCAGTCACAGTTCAGCCCCCTTCAGTCACAATTCAGCCCCCTTCATTCACAATTCAGTCCCCTTTGGTCACAATTCAGTCACATTTCAGCCCCCTTCAGTCACAGTTCAGTACCCAGTATTCAGACACACCTGAACCCAGTGTTACAATGGTACACATAGTGATCCATTGGTGATTCTCAGGGATATTTCAGTCACGGGCGTATATTGTGACCGTGGACTCTTGTTCAGTATTATAAACAGAGTCTATTTAACAGACCACAATGTTTTTATGGCACTTGTAAGCACAATTTGGTTCAGAACTTCAGTATAAAGCTATTCTACTTCTTGCACATGTATGATACTGGAGAAATGGGGCTTATGGCATTTGTGGCCAGTGTAGCTACTGATCAAATACTTCTGTGGCCTGATAACGATCTATGCTGGTTGTTAGACGTATGACATGTGTTTCATTGATGGAATGGTGAACAGTGCAGATCCTGATCAGACTGTGCGGATGCACAGACTGATCTGGATCTGCACTGTTGTTAGCAAAACCCATCAGCCCCATTTCTCCAGTGAAAGCAACATATATGGGACAGCAGTGCCTTTAATATCGCAGGTTCGGATGGCCAAGGGAGATGGCGGAGTGTTCAGCGTCCAACACTCGGTGAAGACCGACTTTACGAAGCAGGAAGAGGATGCCCCTCTCAGTTTCTTCAAGGACAAAAAATTCACCTTCCGACTTCCGCGTGGTGAGTATATGGAGAAATGGGGCTTACGGGATTTGTGACCAGTGTAGCTTCCGATCAAATAATGCACTTGATAAGAATCTATGTAGCTTGTTAGAAGCATTACATGTGTTTCATTGATGGAATGGCGAGCAGTGCAGATCCTGATCAGACTGGATGCACAGGCTGATCTGGATCTACACTGGTTGCAAAACCCATAAGTCCCATTGTTGCAGTCATCGCCACACAGAGCTCCAGATAAGTTTTGTGTCTAAAGCGTACTATACCCCCTGATTTCAAAATGATTGCGTATTTTACTTTTACAAATGGATTATTGATTTTTTTCATTACTAAATAGGGAACAAATGATAAAGAAAATATAACAAATATAAACATTCACTTAATTGAGCTGCAAAAAGCAAACAGTGTTGCTTTTTGCAGCTCAACTAAGTGAATTTTCAACTTTGACAGTATTTTCACTGCTCAATTTGAAAATCAATGCGTATTTTCACATTACTGTGTGTATTTTGTACTCCCACTTTTGAGATAATCAATGCGTATTCAGCTAAAATAATTGCGTAAAATACGCCAATACGCATCTTATCTGGAGCTCTGGCCACATATAGAGAATATATCAAGGCTGGGAAACGTGTAAGAATTCCGCAGCTCACCAAGCCAAGGAATTCCTGCCGTTTCCGAGATGCGCTGATTGATTTATTAAGTACAGTTTTATGCTAAATACACATGGAATGTAATTAAAACCATGCTAGTGCATTTGATATCCCATTTATCAGGCAAGGCTAGGAATACATGTACATGTATGAATTTCTCAGCTCACTCGAAATTGTACGGAATTAGTATGTATATGTTTATGTTTATGTATATGTTTATGTTTATGTTTATGTATGTTTATGTATGTTTATGTTTATGTATATGTTTTAGTATGTATATATTAGTATGTATATGTTTTGATATATGACAATTTGAAAGTTGTGGTCATTTCTTATTGACAGTAATCGTAAGTGAAAACTGGAAACTGGGTCAGTTAAAGTCATACAATATCACTTGAATTTGGCTAATATAATATCACATATATTTATTACAAATAATACACTGTGAAGAGAAAACCCGTAATTGCGCGCCTGTTTTCTTGGAAACCACGAGCTACCATGCAAAATGTTTCATTTTTATTACAGTAAAAATAAAGTTATTTGAAAATTTGGAAAGGGTCTCGACTAATCTAGAATGTTAATGTGATTGAACACATTCCAAACATACACTCAAATATATCTGGCTCATAGAAACAGCTGCGTAATTTGGATTTCAAAAAGTTTAGACGTCACATTTGACGTCACACAACGTAACGTCAAAACGCGGGAAAACACTTCATTGTATAACTATTCATGCGCTCATCATAATTCATTGATTATAATCTCAAAAATAGACTAAATGTGCATATATATCTGCTGTGGAAGTGTAATAAATAGGATATTCCATCGTATATGTTTGAATAGTGGAAATAATACACTCGTGTCCGTCGGCGTCCGTGCAAGCAACTCGTTTGCTACGCTCACTCGTTGCTTACGCGGAAGCCGACGCACACTCGTGTATTATTTCCCGATATTCAAAATGTACGATGGAATATCCTCTATATACTGTGATATATGTACAAGTATGACTTGCTTAAATTACCCAATTTTTAAATAAAAAAATAATAAATTATCTTGCAAACTTTAAAGGTGCATGCCCACTCAGTAGACACAAAATGTTCTCTATAGGAATTAAATAAGTGTATAATTGTGTCACTATTCCACCAATTTTAAAACTTGCGAGTGCCCGCTATACAGATATAATCATTTAGTAATATTTATTTTACATGATAGTAACTCGTGGTGGTATCAGGTTATTTTCATATGCAAATGAGGCATGATATTTTTTAATTATTTATGCTAATTAAATGCGTCACCTGAAAAAATTATATTTTCGACAGATTATAAAGTATGATCATTGCACATCAAAAGATAAATACAGAGAATACATAGTAACGGTTATCGCCCCTAATATCAGTGTGGAAATTTACGTCTGATATAAAATGTATAATAATGCTAATCAATATATGGGGTAATGATGAATGAATGTTTATTTTTCCACTAAATGTCTCACATGATGTCTCTGATATAAAGAACATTTTGTGCCTACTGAGCGAACATGTACCTTTAATTTGGAACGAGACTGTAGTTATTCACAAAATGCTGCTCTGAAAAAATCCAGGATTCTGCAAGAATGACAAAAACTACGAAGTCTACCTACTGGTTGAGGCATTCACCGCGTCCGATTCTACGTCCGGGCGAACTCGGAAGGTTGGCGAGGGAAAGTTCGCCATCTACCCACGCCCGAACGCCCCACGCATGAACTTGTTCGCGGAGCCGGGCGAAGACTACTACCGCTACACGGACATCATGTCACTGCTGCGGACGCACAGCGCGGACAACATCCAGATGCACTGCGGGCGTATACGAAGCACGTACTCGCTACATGAAGTCGTCCCGCCGAAGCCGAAATCGCCGCCGAAACTGAAGACGCCGCCACGGAGGCAGGTTGAGATGTCACCACTGCCGACACCGGCAACCGTTCGAACATCTGCTGAGACTCCGTACCTGCAGCCGAGTCACCGTGGCCATCAACCAGTACCGCCTACAGCCGGATCCGAGAGCTCATGGGGAGAAAATTTCTCAATAAATCTCCCGCCCTCCCCACCCCTCCCACCTTCGGATGACAGGAAGGTAAGGAAGGCTTTGGGTTATTTGGGCGGCCGGCATAAATTTGGGAAGTGGTTTTTTTGCGTCTGCACTGTCTGATTAGGATCTGCACTGTTTGCAATCACTGTGGAATCCGAGAGCTCATGATGAGAGAAATTCTCAATGGTAAGGATTAGGGCTATTCGTGCTACTGACTGGAGAAATATGGGTTTTGCGACCAGTGTAGATCCTGATCAGTCTGCACTGTTGGAAATTCCATCAATAAAACCTACACTGGTCACAAATCCCGTAAGCCCCATTTCTCCAGTCACAGCCACATATAGGAAAGGGACCTTATGGCATGTGCAGACACAAAAACATGTATGACCAGTGTGTTTCGGTTACCACAAGGTCAATGTCACATACTTTATGACTTCTCAAAACCTTATCAAATTGAACTTCTATTTTTTTTTCATATTGGCCCTAAATGATACTCTTTTGTGTTGATGGGCCGTTAGGCACCATTACATTACATTTCATGGATCTTCGTGCCATTTCACACATGTATGTTGTTTGTTGTTGTTGGTGTTTAATGGCCTATCAACAGCTAAGATAATTTAAGGCCGGGCCAATGGTTCGAATCCGTATTCAACCTGATGTACTGGGCCGAAAATCCCAACATCAGAAGGAATGTTTACATAGAAAAAAATATATATTCAGCCCTGAAATTCGAATAACCGGACTTGGTGCCAGGTCCATACTACACCAAAGTCACTTGGCCCCTTCTCCTAAATGTAATAGGATTATGAATAATCATATTACTCATATAAGAGGTATAACCAGATTCAACTCTCAAATACCGATAGTTAAATTACCCATCACATGCTTCCACCTGCTACCCACCACACATGTAAGACTGATGGGATCAGGCAGGTGCCAGACTGGACACAAAAAAATCAGTAGAAACAAAATTGCTACACCGCTCCATACAACTCAGAGGCGAATTATTGTAGCTAAAATACCATAAGCCCAATTTCTCCATTCACTAGCAGTTCTATGAAATTGAAACCCTATATACTGAATACAGGTGTCACAGGAAATTCTCCCCCCTGGAAATCTTCCCCCCCGCGGGGGAAGATTTCCAGGGTCGAGCCTGGAAATATTCCCACCCGGGGAAGAATTTCCTAGGAAATTCTCCCCCCCGGGGGGGGAATATTTCCAGGCTCGACCCTTGGAAATTCTCACCCCACCCCCACCCAAACGTTTGTGTTTGAATGCTACAAAGCAGAATTATTTCCCACCAAACATGTGCACATAGGCACGCACAATGTATGCATTTGGTAGTACAAGAAAGGGGAACATAAGAAATCACCTCCATCACACCCCACCCCAATCTACCATATGCATAGTGTAAGTCCCTTGATAGACAAGAATATCACAAGATTGGGGGAAGATTTGTGATCAAGTGAAAATGTTTGTGTAGAACAGTTAGCATGTGACGCATATTGGCGGGGGGGGGGTGAGACTTTCCTAGGAAATATCCCCCCCAACCATCTACCATATGCATAGCGGATGTGAATGCCTCTTTGTAGACAAGAGATAACCCCCCCTTCCCTCATGATGAAATAATGTATGTTGGTGTAGAACAGATAGCATTTGGCATGTATTGAGGGAGGGGGGGGGGGGGAGATTTTTTTATTTTCCTAGGAAATATCCCCCCAACCATCTACCATATGCATAGCGGATGTGAATGCCTCTTTGTAGACAAGAGATAACCCCCCCTCCCTCATGATGAAATAATGTATGTTGGTGTAGAACAGATAGCATTTGGCATGTATTGAGGAGGGGGGGGGGAGATTTTCCTAGGAAATATTCCCCCCCCCCCAACCAACTAACCATATGCATAGCGGATTGTGGATGTCTCATTTGTAGACAAAATAATAACCCACGATGGGAGAGTATTTCTGATGAAATAATGTATGTTGGTGTAGAACAGTAGCATGTGGTATGTATTGAGGGAGGGTGGGAGGGAGACTTTCCTCAGGAAATATCCCCCCCCCCAACCACTCTACCATATGCATAGCGGATGTGAATGCTCTTTGTAGACAAGAGATAAACCCCCTCCCTCATGATGAAATAATGTATGTTGTGTAGAACAGATAGCATTTGGCATGTATTGAGGGAGGGGGGGGGGGGAGATTTTCCTAGGAAATATCCCCCCCCCAACCAACTACCATATGCATAGCGGATGTGGATGTCTCTTTGTAGACAAGAATAACCCACGATTGGGAGAGTATTTCTGATGAAATAATGTATGTTGGTGTAGAACAGCTAGCATGTGGCATGTATTGAGGGAGGGGGGGGGTGGGGGGGGGGGGGGGGAGACTTTCCTAGGAAATATCCCCCCCCAACCATCTACCATATGCATAGCAGATGTGAATGCCTCTTTGTAGACAAGAGATAACCCCCCTCCCTCATGATGAAATAATGTATGTTGGTGTAGAACAGTAGCATTTGGCATGTATTAGGAGGGTGGGAGATTTTCCTAAGAAATATTCCCCCCCCCCCAACTCCCATATGCATAGCGGATGTGGATGTCTCTTTGTAGACAAGAATAATCCACGATTGGGGGAGTATTTCTGATGAAATAATGTATGTTGGTGTAGAACAGATAGCATGTGGGCATGTATTGGTGGGGGGGGGGGGGGGTATTTTCCCTAGGAAATATTCCCCCCCCCCCAACTCCCATATGCATAGCGGATGTGGATGTCTCTTTGTAGACAAGAATAACCCACAATTGGGGGAGTATTTAATTGACACTCAGCAAATACCAGCTATCAAAACAGAACAGAACAGAACAGAACAGAACATATCTTTATTTTTGTTCAAGATCTCAGACCACAACATGCGGTATATGAGTACATAAGAATGATGTAAGCTTGGCAAAAAGGCGACAGTGTGTCTGCTATAATTCATAGGTGGCATGCATTGCAAATGATGATATTCATATTTTGTTGTATTAAGCATCTTGATATAATCATGGTAATGAGAAAAATGAAGTACATATATTTTGAGAAAGATATTAAAGAAAAATATAAAACTGGTAAAATGGGCGGGAGAAACTTCACAATGTGGTCGATAAAGATATATAGTATATCCACATCCGCTATGCATATGGTAGTTGGTTGGGGGGGGGGGGGGGGGGGGGTGGGGGGGGGGTGAATATTTCCTAGGAAAATCTCTCCCCCCCTCCCTCAATACATGCCAAATGCTATCTGTTCTACACCAACATACATTATTTCCATCTTGAGGGAGGGGGGTTATTCTTGTCTACAAAGAGACATCCACATCTGCTATGCATATGGTAGTTGGTTGGGGGGGGGGGGGAATATTTCCTAAGAAAATATCCCCCCCCCCTCCCTCAATACATGCCAAATGCTATCTGTTCTACACCAACATACATTATTTTCATCATGAGGGAGGGGGGGTTATTCTTGTCTACAAAGAGACATTCACATCCGCTATGCATATGGTAGATGGTTGAGGGGGATATTTCCTAGGAAAATCTCCCCCCCCCCCCCCCCCCCCCACTCGTCTGTTCTACACCAACATACATTATTTTGTTTCATGAGAAATACTCCCCCAATCATGCACTATTCTTGTCTACAAAGAGACGTCCACATCCACTATGCATATGGTAGATGGTGGCGGGGGGGTGGGGAATATTTCCTAGGAAAATCTCCCCCCCCCCCCACCAATACATGCCACATGTTATCTCTTCACCAACTTTCATTTCATTTCATCAGAAATACTCCCCCAATCACCTGCTATTCTTCTCCTTCTCTACAAAGAGACATTCACATTCACTTTGCATATGGTATATGGTGGGGGGGGGGAGTATACATGTATTTCCTAGGAAAATCTCCCCCCCCCCCCACCAATTCATGCCACATGCTGTCTGTTCTACACCAACATACATTATTTTGTTTCATGTGAAATACTCCCCCAATCATGTGCGCTATTCTTGTCTACAAAGCTATGCATATGGTAGATGGTGGCGGGGGGAATATTTCCTAGGAAAGTCTCCCCCCCCCCCTAAATACATGCCAAATACTATCTGTTCTGCACCAACATACATTATTTCATCAGAAATACTCCCCCAATCGTGGGTTATTCTTGTCTACAAAGAGACATCCACATCCGCTATGCATATGGTAGTTGGTTGGGGGGGGGATATTTCCTAGGAAAATCTCCCCCCCCCCCACCCCCCCCCACCAATACATGCCACATGCTTGCTGTTCTACACAGATATACTGTTTATATTTTCTAGACCCACCCCCACCATGTGCTATACATTTATACCAATCATATGCAGCTATGGTAGAGATTTAACCTAGAGAACTCTCTACCAGCCAACATACATAATAGTTATGGTACAGTAATGGGGAATTATTTCATATACCGGTAAATAGAATCTCTACCGCCCCCCCACCACCACTATATTGTCTATGTATAGATATTATACTAAATTGGAGAGCTCTTTTATAGAAAATACTGCCTCGCCTATTCACATACTTCTCCACAAGCAGACATACATTATGACTATGTTAGTTGGGTATACATGTAGGGATATTACGTCCTCTGTTACCAACAGACTGGTTCTAGCATGTGCATTTTGTATGCTCTTGAGCACAATATCAACAATGTATATGAAAATACATAAAAAGTTTTGTGGACAGTGTCTGTGAAGATGGTGAGAAGGGGGGGGGGGTGTCTGTGAAGGGGGGGGGGGGGTGAGAATTTCCAGTGGGGGGGGGGAATTTCCTGTTACACCGGTACATTGATCAATCAATCCACTAACAGACATGTATGTCCTAGCTGTTAAATGAACGTTCATCCCCATATAATCAATCTATCTTTTCGAGCAATCAATCATTCCAGTATCAGCCACATAAAATGATTGATTGATTGGTCAATTGATTGGTTGATTGATTGATTATATGGGGTTTAATGTGCTTTAAATGTACTGGCATGTGGTCAACAACCCCATATACATGTACTGTATAAATTGATCAATCAATCCAGTAACGACCACATATGACCTAGCAGATAAAATAACTTTAAACCCCATATGTGGACATGACTGGAGAAATGGGGCTTATGGGATTTGTGACCAGTCTAGCTCCTGATCCAACAGCACATTCCTGATAACGATCTACATGTATATTCATAAGCATAACTTGTGGTTCATTGATTGCATGGTGAACTGTGCAGATCCTGATGATGTGCTGATGCACAGGCTGATCTGGATCTACACTTGTCACAAAACCCATAAGCCCCTTTTCTCCGGTAACAGCCACCTTTGATCAGTCAAACAATCGACGCCCATAAGCCCCATTTCTCCACATAATCAACGAAACAATCGACGTCCATAGATGCCCGAGACGCCGCAGAAGCACGGTGACTACGAATCTTTGTACACGACCAAGTCGTACCGGCACGTGGCCAATAACGGCAAGGAGCAGATTGACGTGATCATGCACGGGGCCACGAGTCTTCCCATGGTGCCCAACGGCTCCATCCCCAAGCCATACGCCATCGTGTATGTATAGAATAGTGGTTTTGAATTGGACAACTGCTTGCCACTGCGTTCCATTGGTTGAACAGCATCACATGACATCACCGAATGGTGTCGGTGTAATGACGCAACATAACAAGTCCGCATTTTTTTCAATGAAAGCCATGCTACCTTTGCCCACCCTGCATCAATAGTTGATAAATATAATACTATGCCAGTGTATTGTGATATCAAGTTTATCAGGTTCATCTCGGAAACAGTAGAAATTCTTCGACAAGCCTCAGAATTTCTACTCATTTCCTAGCCTTGCCTGATAAATTTGATATCAGAAGACATACCCAACAGACTCTGGAAACTGTAGCGAACCTCGAAATTCTTCTGTGTTTCATAGCCTTGCCTGATAAACCTCATATGATATTATCAAAAGCCGCTAGCTCGGTATTCTCTATATATTTCTCTCACTGATTTTTTTCCTCCAGCTGACTTGGCACGGAAACGGTATATGCCTGATATCAAAAGACAGTGTTAAACCTGGTATTCTGAGAGAAATAAGACAGTGTTAAACCTGGTATTCTGAGAGAAATAAGACGGTGTTAAACCTGGTATTCTGAGAGAAATAAGACAGTGTTAAACCTGGTATTCTGAGAGAAATAAGACAGTGCTAAACCTGGTATTCTGAGAGAAATAAGGGGTGTATGGTGTATTTTACGCATTGATTTTTAGTTGAATACGCATTGAATTTCAAAACCGGGAGTTCAAACTACACGCAACAATTTGAAAATACTCAAATAAGCTGAGCAGTAAATACACTCTACTAAAATTGAATGTGATTTGTTCATGCAGGTTTTCATGTTACATGTATTTACTTGTATAGTTACAATGTATCACTTGTATTTCCTTTGCTCTTCTTACACCGCCAAGGACAACGTATTGTGGCGAGAAGCAAATTGAGCTTATATGCTAATAAATTTAATTGAATGGAATTGAATACTCTTTAGACATAAAGCTTATTTGGAGCTCTGATTGTGTATGTGGTTGCAGTAAGACCAAGCGGGACGACGACCTGGGGCGGAAGGCGGGCGGGACGACCCATGCCGCGGTCCACCAGACACACGCACCGTCCTGGGAGGAGATGGTCAGCCTCGAGGTGGACGAGAACTCCGCCAACGATGAAAGTAGGTCAGCCCTGCGATACCGCTCTCTCTCTCTCTCTCTCTCTCTCTCTCTCTCTCTCTCTCTCTCTCTCTCTCTCTCTCTCTCTCTCTCTCTCTCTGTCTCTCTCTCTCTCTCTCGGCTGGCTGGCTGTTTTGTTTCGTACCATTCAACCCATTTATACCATGATGTTTTGGGTCCATCATGATGGCACTTGTTCTCTATTGCATAAGCCAGAGCTCCAGATAAGCTGCGTATTTGCGTAAATACCCAATTAAAATTGCCAAAAACCCAATTGAAATCAGAAGTAGCGAGTATCAAAAAGTAATAACAAATTTGTGGTACCTTTATCATGCTACAGAAAACAATAAACAGACCACAAATATAGCATATTTTTCTTATTTTCCATGAAAACATATTTTGGTATTTCATTAGAATTGTCTCCAATGAGACAATTCTAATGAAATGCCAAGACATGTTTTCATTTCGAAGCAAACGATTCAATAATTGCTGTCTGTTGATGTGTAAACAGTAGTGTGATTTTATTTTACCCAATTAAAATATTGAAATACCCAATTGCTTCAGATATGATGGAGTGAACATACTCAATTACTAATTCCTTATCTGGAGCATTGATAAGCCATGGTCTCTGGAAAACAGGGAAAATTGCATATGGTGGAAATTATTCTAAAATGCTGTCCAAGCATATTTTTGATAAGAAAAAATAAACAGCCAACAACCAATTTAATTATGTGGAACAACAGTATTCTCTCAATAAAACATGGTTTGGCAGAATTTCAGAATCATTTCCATTAGAAATTATTCTAAAATGCTGTCCAAGCATGTTTTTGACAATTAAAAAGAAAAAGGAACAGCTAACGACAAAATTTATTTACATGGAACGACAATAGACTGGTACATGTATTCTCAATAAAACATGGCTCGGCAGCATTTTTAAAATCATCTAAAATGCTGTCAAAGCATGTTTTTGATAAGAAAAGAGGAAAATATACGGCAGACGATAACATTTAATTACGTTGAAAGACAGTATTCTAGTATTCACTTAACAAAACGTGGATTGTCAGCATTATTCAATCATTTCTAAAATGCTGTCAAAAGCATATTTTTATAAGAAAAAAGGTAATATAAACAACAGACGACAAAATTTAATTTCATGGTAGCTCGTGTTCTCCATTGACAGCCCTGGTGATCAGCGTTGCGGATTCAGAGACACAGAATGGTCTGGTCAACTACAAGGTGGCTGTCAACAACCTGTCGCCATTCCACCAATACCACATCGAGATGAACATGGTAGGTGTTGGTGGGAAACCCTGCCAAATGTCTTGTCAACTTTCCATTCCATTGCTCGAAATCAGGAAGTTTGATTGTTTGAGGCTGAGCTATATTTGTTGATATATGTCACAGAACCGTGTATATTACTGAACACCCCTCCATTTCATTGCTCGAAATCAGGAAGTTTGATTGGTTGAGGCTGAGCTATATTTGTTGATATATGTCACAGAACCGTGTATATTACTGAACACCCCTCCATTCCATTGCTCGAAATCAGGAAGTTTGATTGGTTGAGGCTGAGCTATATTTGTTGATATATGTCACAGAACCGTGTATATTACTGAACACCCCTCCATTCCATTGCTCGAAATCAGGAAGTTTGATTGGTTGAGGCTGAGCTATATTTGTTGATATATGTCACAGAACCGTGTATATTACTGAACACCCCTCGTACTGTGTAGTTATATGAGAAAATTCGTATGTTATCTTTTAATACATGTATATATGTAAAGAACTGTGTATATTATTGAACACTCCTTGTACTGTGCAATTATATGAGAACAATAATATTTGTTCTGTTAAAGGTACATGCCCACTCAGTAGGCACAAATGTTCTTTATAGGAATTAAATACATGTATAAGCATGATAAGTTCTAAAAATTACAAGTGCCCATTATACAGATATAATCATTTAACAATACATGTTTTACTGATAGTGACGCGCGGTGGTATCAGGCTATTTTCATATGCAAATGAGGCATTCTATTTTTTAATTATTTATACTAATTAAATGCGTCACCTGAAAAAATATAATTTTCAACAGATTATAAAGTATGATCATTGCACATCAAAAAATAAATACAGATACAGGGTTCAATCTAGCTCCAAATTTTAGGGGGAAGTCACTTCCCCCTCCAGGGAATTTAGGGGGAAGTGGTGGAATTTAGGGGGAAGTGGGAGAAGTGTGTTTTTTTCTCCATAATTTGCAAAGTATGTTAAATGTTGTCGTTGTCGGTTATCGGCAAAGACAATTTAACTGCACCAGATAATACAAATAAGACCAGGCATATTATTTAACAATAATTTTATTTTAACACTACAGTATATAAATTCATGAAAATGTTGAAAACAGTATATTTTATTGCTCAAGACCGTCAACAGACATTATCCCCTATTATAATTAATTTATATTAACCAATTAATATATGTAAAATGATATAAAACAATGAAATTATTATTTCTCACAAATTCATTTTTAGGTCCGAAACTGTGTGGGGGCGACTTGCTCGGGTGTCTACTTTTTCCCAATCATTTGGGAATTCCCGGTCACGAGTCGATTGTACCATAGGATATATATTCATGCACAACTTGTGCTACGCGTATTAATTCTTCCGTTTCAAACCCTGAAAAGTCCGAGTCTGACCGACAATCCGCATTATTTTGCATTTCCGCGTCGCTTCCGGAATCGGAAAAAACATCGTCCGCCATTTTGGAAATCCGAAAATTTATTTTCTTTTCGTGTAACTCGTTTCTCTTAACGTCATAAAACGGCATTGTGAGAATTGAAGATGATATCATTCTATTATTGGTAATACATTTGGGGGAATTCACTCCGTGATATAGTAGGTGTAAACCCCGCAAATAGGCACCTGCAAAAATCAGCAAATGCTGTCATCGGCGAATGGAAATAGGCCTACTCGATAAAAACATCCAATGAAAACAAACTCCCACCTTGTGGGTGGAGTATTTGAAAATCGGCTTGCGGTTAACACAAGGAGTGCTAAACGGCCGGGATATGATTGACAGGTTGACAGGTCAATTCCAAAGGCCGTGTTTATTTCTATCAATTTCTGCCGCGTGCTGCATCAAACAAACTACTGAACTGTGTTGTGGTGTCACAGTGTGTGTACACAATAATCTGGTTTAACACGCTGCCCAAGGCCATTAGGCATTACTCAACATTTGCAGCACTATTTGACAACCCTGGGAATATCGATTTCAGGTTAGCGGGGTGTGAAATGGGAAATTCTAAACAATTTTGTTTCAATTTATGACGATTATATGGAGACTGCAATCACCGAAAATTACGGGATTTTTTCAAAGCGAAGTCGACTTCGCCCGACGGGAAATAAAAAGCGAAGTGAACAAAAAAAAAGCGACGATGTCGCTCACTTCGCCCTCAAAATTGAACCCTGAGATAATAACTAGTAATGTCCGTTAACATTTTAAGGAAACACGGTTATCGCCCCTGATATCAATGTGCAAATTTACGTCTGATATAAAAAGTATAAAAATGCCAATCACTCCTTGAGGTAATGGTGAATGAATGTTTATTTGGCCAGAAATATCTCCGATTATGTCCCTGATATAAAGAACAGTTTGCGCCTACTGAGTTGGCATGTACCTTTAATATATGCCATAGAACTGTATATTATTGAACACCCCTTGTACGTACTGTGCAATTATATGAGAAAATGAATATTTTATCCATTATTATCCCCTCGCCGATAATCAAGAGGGGATACAGCGGTTGTCCATGCATGTGCGTGTGTACGTTGGTAACATCTTTCATTTTTCAATAACTCGTGAACCACTTCACCGATTTTAATAATATTTGGCCACATTGTGTGTCTAGGGAGTTGATAAGAGTGCATAAGACTCACGTCTAACCACCCAAGGTCAAATTCATGGAGGACATATGTTTACTTTGTTTGTAAGGCAAAAATGTTAAACAATTTTTTTTTTTTTTATTATCAATGCTGCCAGCAAGAGGATTAGCTTTAATGATAACGATGCCCTTGTTATTATATAAAATTGGTTTTCACAATTTTATAACACAATGTACTAAAAATCACAAGTGTAATAAATACATTTCAGCCATTGGTTTACAGAAATCTAACTGAATTACTCCACTCGGCAGCAGTAGTTTACACCACTCTTGTGTTTACCATATATGGAGAAAAGATGTTGGTAACGTCACAATGACGTGTTTCCTTCGACCAATCAAACCATGATCTCGAAAATGTTTAATTAACCAGGTGAACTGATTATCGTGAAATAATGCAGGAGTGATTGGGTCCTTACGCTAAACAAACGAGTGAGCGAAGCAAAATGGTATTTCTTACATTTCACACATGATTTTTCATAAAAACAAAGCGAATCAGGCGTAAAATATGGCTAAGAGTTATGCAAATTCATTTCTGTAGGCAGGCTGTAGTGATGGCGACTGTCTCTCGATTCAGAGGGTGTGTCCGAGAACATTGGTTTGATTGGTCGACGGAAACACGTCATTGCGACGTTATTGACATCATTTCTCCATATATGGTAAACATGAGAGTGGTGACGAAACTTTCAACATTTCCAGCCGGCAAGGGGCATCCCGAATGGAGTGCGAACATTCGTGTCGATCACGCGGAAACTGCCACGTCTACCAAATGACGCGTCGTGCCCCAACTATCAGGCCCTGGAGGTGTTACTGCGCAGCGTACAGAAGCCCATCCGGAGTCCCGTGGGCCCCTTGATTGCCGTGTGTCGGATAGTACCTGACTATCACAACTACAAGTAAGGATATGTTGCCGTTTTCTCGTAGTCAAAGTTGGCATTTATGCCAGAGAAAATTAATTTGCAGATTCTTTTCCTCAGACTTTCTGACGTGACATAACTTTAATATTACTTGAAATATTGCGTCAATAAGTGTGAACTTGATACAGTGGACCGCATGCAACATACTCATGGTCTGCCTACCTATCCGCCCACCCGCCCTCCCGCCTGTCGGCCGGCCGGCCGCCAGCCAGTGAGTCAATTGTGGCTGTGACTGGAAAATTAGGCTTATGGGTTTTGCGACCAGTGTATATCCAGATCAGCCTGTGCATTCACAGTCTGATCAAGATCTACACTGTTCGCCATTCCGTCAATGAAACAGCCATCATGCTTATAAAAAGCAATATGGCCATATCAGTCTGTCGTCAGTCCGCCATATCTAACTCTGACATTCTAAGAAATTGATTGGTTGGCCAGCAATCACTTAATCAACCATTCATTCAATCTGCCATGTTCACACCTAGGGCTAAGTTACCAGGTGCATAAAGGTGCCTGGCACCTGATCGGGACACTGTTTTTCAGTGGTGGATGTTTTTTTATTGAAATTTGAGTGTTGATTCAGTGCTTCTCCAAGTGCATTCCAATCTTTATACGATCTTGTTGGACGGACGTAATCAATCAATCAATATATCGTATTGCAGAAGTGACAACCTGTTGAGCCACCCGCGTACGGCTGGCGTGATGATGGACAATGTGACGTTCCCGTCGGCTCACCCCTCCAACTTCATCGTCTCCCAGCAAACCCACCAGGGACATCCACAGGTGGGTGACGTGTCTCTCTTGTTGTCCTCTCGCCAATTGGTAGGAGGGGATATGTGGCTGTGACGGGAGAAATGGCGCGTATGGGGCTTTTGATCAGTGTAGCTCCTGATCAAATAGGAGGACTGTGACTCCTACATAATAGTATATAATGGGCACTTTCTAAATGTGGTATAGTTTGTGATCCTTTCACAAAAAAAATTAATTCTGTTGCACAAATTTTCCTTACTAGTATGTGTCTACCAAAAATGATTTCTCAAATTATCTCAACACATTGAAGACCTAAGACATCTTATCATCTTGGACACAGTGCCTTTAAGGACTGCTTCAATATTTGGATGCTGGATACATTTGGCCACATGCAAAACCCTCATAACGTGACATTGACCTTTTTGACCTTCTCAAGGTTACTGAAATACTAAGCTGTTTTTCTGTGACAACTCTATGAACCCTGCTTATGACTTCAATAAGGTCACAGACTTAGAACATTTGCTGTCAGTGCCCACACAGGGTATGTTTCTGCTATCAAATCAGCCAACCAATAAATCAGTCAACCAATCAATAGATCAAGCAACCAACCAACCAACCAATAAATCAGTCAACCAATCAATAGATCAAGCAACCAACCAACCAATAAATCAGTTAACCAATCAATAGATCAAGCAAGCAACCAACCAATAAATCAGTCAACCATTCAATAGATCAAGCAACCAACCAACCAATAAATCAATAAATCAGCCAACCAATCAATATATTAATCAACCAATCAAGATATCAGCCAACCAATAAATTGATCAACCAACCAATGAATAAATCCATTAATCAATAGCTCAATCAACCAATAACTTAGTAAATCAACCAGCTCACCAACCAACCAATCCACCACCCAACCAACCAACCGACCGACCAAGCAACCAAGCAACCATTCAATTCATTCCAGTTGAGCCTGCCGGGTCGCCCCGACCATCGGCCGGAGTGGAACTACCCGTACTTGTTTGTGGAGGACCGCGACAAGGCGACGCTGTTCACCCCCGGGGCCGCCCTCGTTATTGAGTACTACATCGCGTCTGAGGGTACGTAGTAACTGGAGGTGGGGTGGAGTTGGTGGGGTGGGGTTGGGGGCCGGCTGGGGGGGGGGGGGGGAGGGGGTGGTAATTGGTGGATATTGTGGCAACAAACTCTATTAAACAGACAGACATCAAATCAATACTATTATGTATAGTCCCTATATCAGTGCACACATTAATTAAGTTGTTTTTTATGTTCCCCGAAAAAAATTGGTGAGAGAATATAGTTATTGCCTTTTTACACTGCCTCAACACTATTCTATTCTTCTTACCACAATAACTGAAAGTCCGATTACGACCAATCTTTGTCAGCATTTTTATATTGACGATATCTCGTATCATTTGTTTTTACACAGAGAGTGGATTTTTGTTTGTTACGAGGATGAAATAGAATTTGCCTACCTACCTACCCATGTTTGTGAATATAGGGTCGGGTTTGGGCCAGTCTAAATTAGTGGTCTAATGAAAGGTTTATATTATGAATACTTCTTGATATTTTGAGTGTGAGTTAGAGTGGTATAGCCATTTCACATAAACTGGCTAGTGTAGTTACAAGGTAAATGCACACCTGTAGCCTATTTCACCAACATTGCAAAGTATACTTTTCTAGCAAAGTATACTTTGAGGGAGAAATCATTTATTTTTCCCAAAATGCATTATTTCATATAGAACTAACCACTGCATATATTTGATGATTAAAAGTATGCAGAATTATTATACTGAATTTATTACATTATCACAGCCATTTTGGCTGTGATAATGTAATAAATTCAGTATAATAAAAATTAATAAATTTATCCTAAAATTGAAAATTTCTCCCTCAAAGTATACTTTGCTAGATAAGTATACTTTGCAATTTTGATGAAATCGGCTACTGGTATTGCGAGATTTCACGCTGCTTCATATCCCCTTTATACGTCCCTGGACTGTATAGAAGTAAAGTTATTGATATCTCAACACTGATTTGACCAATGTCCCAAAACAGGACGAACCCGAAAGCAGAGTAAGTATATATGAAAGCGGAGTAAGTATATATTGTAGAGTTAGTATGTATTGCTTCACATGTTACATTCACCATATGCTTTCAGACCTATGAAAATATCAAACTAATTTTGAAGGTAACATATGATGTTATGTATATTACTTAAACATATGGAGGTAACACTAAATGCCCCTCCACTATCGTGGTGGGGGCATTTAGTATCACCTTCATATGTTCATTTAATTAAGATCATCCATATTTGTCTGTTATTCAGCCCCACACAAGAACAACAATATGGTGGAAATCAGAGTCATTCGGAGCACCCAAAAGTGAACAAATGAGAATATTTTCTGTGAAATATCATGTTTCTACATTTGAAATTTCGAATAATTTCAGAAGTTTATTCATAATTGGAGTTTGTTCGTAAATGGCCAAGTGCACGGATGTAACTCATATTCCGCAGCCCATGATCGTGTATGGTAAAATTGTTTTGCAATGAATGTATAATCTGAATGTAACAGATTGGTGGAAGGACTGTGTAGGTGGTGGCAGTGGTGGTGTAAAATAATTGGTAGTCGTGTTAGAAAGCAAGGTACAAGGTGTACAAGCCTAATTTATAATTATATCCCCCCGGCATACAAAGTATTTTGAGGTGTATTTAGTTTTCGTAATTCCGTCCATCCTTCCGTCCGTCTGTCCGTGTTAAACTTTTTGGGTACCCATTATCTCTGTAATGGTAATTCGGATTGACCTCAAACTTTATATACTTCCTTATTATCATCCATTTTTTTTATTCCATACCACACTCATGTGGCCTTCATGTCCACGGTCAATGTCAAATTACTTTGAAATTTGCGTCCTAAGATTTGCATGAAAGTTTTCGGGTACCCATTATCTCTGCAATGGTAAGTCGGATTTACTTCAAACTTCATATACTTCCTTATCATCATCCATATTTTCACTCCATACCACACCCATGAGGCCTTCATGTCTAAGGTCAAATTACTTTGTCAATCAATTTGCATCCGTAAGATTTATCTTCGCAACTGTAAGTCGGATTGGCTTCAAACTTTGTATACTTCCTTATCATCGTCCATATTTTCATTCCATACCACACCCATGTGGTTTTCTTGTCCAAGGTTAAGGTCAAATTACTTAGAAATTTGTGTTAAAGATTTTTAAATATTTGCATTAATGTTTTTATTTGTCGGTCCAGGCGTTGGCCGTGGGTATATGTGAGCTCCTGCTCACTGGCTCTAGTTAAAATTTACAATGCTGAATTAAATGTTTTCGTCCGCTGTTCCTTTTTTATTTAGGGAGGTTGTGAGGGAGCTGATGGATTTATATCTTAACAATGAATCCATACTGAAGGATTTATATCTTAACAATGAATCCATACTGAAGGATTTACAACTTAACAATGAATCCATACTGAAGGATTTACAACTTAACAATGAATCCATACTGAGGGATTTATATCTTAACAATGAATCCATACTGAGGGATTTATATCTTAACAATGAAGCCATACTGAAGTATTTATATCTTAACAATGACTCCATACTGAAGTATTTATATCTTAATAATGAATCCATACTGAGGGATTTATATCTTAACAATGAATCCATACTGAGGGATTTATATCTTAACAAAGAATCCATACTGAAGGAGTTATATCTTAACAATGAATCCATACTGAAGGAGTTATATCTTAACAATGAATCCATACTGAAGGATTTATGTCTTAACACTGAATCCATACTGAAGGATTTACATCTTAATAATGAATCCATACTGAGGGATTTATATCTTAACAATGAATCCATACTGAGGGATTTATATCTTAACAAAGAATCCATACTGAAGGAGTTATATCTTAACAATGAATCCATACTGAGGGAGTGATATCTTAACAATGAATCCATACTGAAGGATTTATGTCTTAACACAGAATCCATACTGAAGGATTTATATCTTAACAATGAATCCATACTGAAGGATTTATGTCTTAACACTGAATCCATACTGAAGGATTTACATCTTAACATTGAATCCATACTGAGGGATTTATATCTTAACACTGAAACTGAGGGATTTATATCTTAACACTGAAACTGAAGGATTTTATATTAACACTGAAACTGAAGGATTTATATATTAACACTGAAACTGAGGGATTTATATCTTAACACTGAAACTGAAGGATTTATATCTTAACACTGAAATTGAAGGATTTATATCTTAACACTGAATCCATACTTAAGGAGTTATATCTTAACAATTAATCCATACTGAAGGATTTATATCTTAACAGTGAATCCATTCTGAAGGATTTATAACTTAACAATGAATCCATACTGAAGTATTTATATCTTAACAATGAATCCATACTGAAGGATTTATATCTTAAAGGTACATACCCATGCAGTAGGTACAAAATGTTCTTTATGTCAGAGACACCACCTGAGACATTTTCTGGCAAAATAAACATTCATGCACCATTACACCACGTATTGATTGGCACTATTATACCTTTTATATCAGAAATAAATTTCCACACTGATATCAGGGGCGATAACCGTGTTTCCATATATTGGTAACGGACATTACTATTTATTCTCTGTATTTATTTTTCGATGTGCAATGATCATACTTTATAATCTGTCGTAAATATTAGTTTTTCAGGTGAAATATAAATAATTAAATAATGTCATGCCTCATTTGCATATAAAAATAGCCTGATATCACCGCGCATCACTATCAGTAAAATAAATATTACGAAATGATTATATCTGTATATCGGGCACTCGTAAATTTTAGAACTGGTCGAATAGTGACACACTTATACACTTATTTAAATAATATAAAGAACATTTTGTGCCTACTAAGTGGGCATGTACCTTTAACAATGAATCCATATTGAAGTATTTATATCTTAAAGATGAATCCATACTGAGGGATTTATATCTTAACAATGAATCCATACTGAGGGATTTATATCTTAACAATGAATCCATACTGAGGGAGTTATATCTTAACAATGAATCCATACTGAAGGAGTTGTATCTTAACAATGAATCCATACTGAAGGAGTTGTATCTTAACAATGAATCCATACTGAAGGATTTATATCTTAACAATGAATCCATACTGAGGGAGTGATATCTTAACAATGAATCCATACTGAGGGAGTGATATATTAACAATGAATCCATACTGAAGGAGTTATATCTTAACAATGAATCCATACTGAAGGAGTTATATCTTAACAATGAATCCATACTGAAGGATTTATATCTTAACAATGAATCCATACTGAGGGAGTGATATCTTAACAATGAATCCATACTGAGGGAGTGATATCTTAACAATGAATCCATACTGAAGGAGTTATATATTAACAATGAATCCATACTGAAGGAGTTATATCTTAACAATGAATCCATACTGAGGGATTTATATCTTAACACTGAATCCATACTGAGGGATTTATATCTTAACAATGAATCCATACTGAGGGATTTATATCTTAACAATGAATCCATATTGAACGAGTTATATCTTAACAATGAATCCATACTGAAGGAGTTGTATCTTAACAATGACTCCATACTGAGAGATTTATATCTTAACAGTGAATCTAAATTCACACCTGGGTGATACGGTGTTGTTGCGGTGCCTGGCACCAGATCAGGACATTGTCTGCCAACACCCTTTTTTTGAAGAAATAAGACAATGCGAAAAACAGCAAATTTCGTTCTCCACCTTTTAACCTTTTCAACATTACAGACCATAAAGCCAGTCGTCTCAACTGAATGTGCAGTATTTGTAAATATTGCCAAGATTTTGTGAGTAAAATACCCTTTTTTTATTAATGGAATAGTGCAAAAAAAAAAAGGATGGAGCAGTTAATGTCAGATAGATAGGGGTGAAAGGGTTAAAGGTTAATTTTAATGCATCAACTACTTGTTATTGCATCAGCACAGTCTTGTTACAGAGCGGACTGTGATCGAGAAGTAACGTCCTTGGACTGCCGGTCACTTCGACGGCCCGGCTTTGACCAATCCATTCACAGGAG
The DNA here is from genome assembly GCA_029237695.1 of Conchocele bisecta. Taxonomy (NCBI): domain Eukaryota; kingdom Metazoa; phylum Mollusca; class Bivalvia; order Lucinida; family Thyasiridae; genus Conchocele; species Conchocele bisecta. The sequence goes on along the minus strand of CM055267.1, from coordinate 123,434,469 downwards.
TTTGTTAAATGGGGATGGGTTTGATAGTCTAATTGTTGAGTACTGGGCTTTAGTACGGGAGGACGTGGGTTCAATCCCTTGTACATATATCATTTATTAAAAGCAAAGTCACCTCTGGCCACATGCAAGTGGCATATGAGAACATGCTGATTCATTAATATAGACAAGGTCATGTACAATGTACGGATGGTAAGATAATCTGATGTAGCAGTTGTGGCAGGGAGGATACAGCATAAATACCTATAAATACTGTTTGCGGACCACTTGTTGTTCAATTTATTTACTCCCTAAAATGATGCTGTGTATATAATTAAAACTGCTGATCTATGTTTTAAATTTGTCAATTATAAGTTTAACAAAAATACATAGTTTAGACAATACTATTGTACTTTTTGATTGCATCAGTTGCTGAAATTTAGGTATATTTGGATGACTGTAGTATTTCCTATGGATGTATAATTCACGCTCATTACTAAAGTATGGACATTCCAAGAGATAATGAAATTCATCACCTATTGTATTTAAGTTACATATTAAACATTTCCTTTCAGATACTTCTATGCCGTTCCATCTTCCAGTTTCAATGGGCAATCTGTGGTTGCTTGTTCGGAATTTGATTAGCGGAATATATTTTGTGTCGGTTAAATTTATTAAATATGATTCTAGTTCAATTGTTTCTTTAAACATTTGATACATTTTCCCTTTGGTTGATAACTGCATCAAACCTGACCATTTTTGAATGTACTGATCTTTTAATATTCGTAGTACACGTATATATAGTTTTGTTGCTTTTGGGTATAGTATCTCTTTGTTCAACCATAAATCATTTTGTCCAACAGTTTCTAATATACCTTTTATATATCTGATCCATTTAGAGTTAGGGTAGTTGTTTGCCATAACGGCATATGTTAGATTGCTCAATTTTGTTTGTTTTCCCATTCTTAAAGAGAACCAGAACCCGATCATGCGTGCTTTAACATTTATTTCAATTGGGAATCTACCTAATTCTGCATATAGCATATAAATTGGTGTACTTTTCCTCAGTTTTGTAATAGCTCTTAGGAAATCATTTTGCACTTTTTCAATTGTTTTTTTGTATTTCAAAACCCCAAATTTCACTGCCATAGAGAAGAATAGGGAGTATTGTGTGGTCAAAAATTTGGAGTTGTAAATCGATTGGCAAATCAAAATTTCGTATTCTTTTATATAGGAGATGCATTGCTTTCCTTGCTTGTTCTACTACATGTTTTCTTGCCTTATAAAACGTTCGCGATTTGGAAAAGTAAATGCCTAAGTATTTATACTCATCTGGGATTTCAATTTTGTTTCCTCCCAGCAAAAAATTAAACTTGCTAGTATTCCTGGCTCCAAATATTAAGATTTTCGTTTTAGAGAAATTCACATTTAGTTTCCAGTTTTGGCAATATAGGTAAAAGTAATCTAGGTTTTTCTGTAGATCATGTTCATTATCGGCCAAAACAACAGTGTCATCTGCATACAGTAAAATTAATAATTTCATGTAAAAATAAAATTCTGGCGTATTCAGCTGCAGTTCAATTCCTTGACATGTACTACCCTCAAGAAATGCTTCCAAATCATTTAGTTATAGAGAAAAAAGTAATGGGGATAGATTTTCACCTTGTCGCAATCCAATATTGCTACTGAAATATGCTGACTGTTGATTATTTACAGTGACACATGACTTAATATTTTGGTACATGTTATATATTACTCTGAACAGTTTGCCAGTTACATTATTTTTAACTAACTTTTGCCAAGTCCAACTCGCCACACTGAATCAAAAGCTTTACTAAAGTCAATAAAACAACAAAACAGTTTTTTTCTTTTGTGCCTTTAGAATCTCGATTAGTGAATGTAGTACATAAATGTGATCAGTTGTCGAATATCCTTTTCTAAAGCCTGCCTGATTTTCATTTATTATCATTTCGTTTTCGAAAAAGTTATCTAATCTGTTGTTTAAAATTGAAGTAAATAATTTTCCAAAACAACTAACAAGAGTAATTGGTCTATAGTTTTCTGGCTTTGACGGGTCACCCTTTCCTTTAAATATAGGTCGTATGACTCCTTCGAGCAAGAATCTGGGATAATTCCCATGTCAAGAACAATGTTAAAGAGGGATGTATAAATTTGAAGAAATATATGTGATGTATTTTTTAATGTATTCATTTATAATATAATCATTAGATGGACTTTTGTTGTTACTCAGTTTTTGTATGCATTTCTCAATTTCTTCAGATGTGATGGGTGTGTTTAAAATTTCATCATCGTCATTTAGTTGGAAATTAACTTCATAATTTGCTTCATTTTCTTGATTATTTGCCTGGTTAGAGTTGGTATTTTTGAAATATTCGTACAACAAATCAAGAGTTACTTTGTCATCAGCTTTATTTTGCTCTAAACTATTTAAAATTTTCCAAAATTCCTTTGGTTGTTTCTGTTTCAATGTCCTTAACTTTCTTTGTGTTTCTCTTTTAGTTCTATTAACATACTTATTCATTGTTTTCTTGTAAATTTTACTGGCATGTCTTAAGTGTTGTTTGTTTATGTTGGATGGGTCCTCTCTTTTCTTATTCTTCATTTCATGGTATTTATTTCGTGCCCTTAGACACTCTGGCCCAAACCACGTTTTATTGTTTGATGAGTATTTGCTATGCTTATGACCGAAGGTTAATTTGGCAGAATTTGTGAGTAATTGTCCAATTTCTAACGTTATTGAATTAATATCAGCTTTAGTTGTTTGTGAGTTTTTGGCAAGTTGATCAAGCTTACAGTGAATATCATTAACTTCTACTTGTGTAATATTTGAAACAAACTCATTTTTTTTGTCCTGTTTCCACCTCGAAGGTCGTGCTTTATTTTCATATTTCTTTGAGGATGTGCTAAGATTTCTATCATTTAGCGGGTTCTTAAAGTGCAAATTTATGTCTAGTATTGCATGACCGTCAGAGAATAGAACATCGGTATCAGTGATCTTAAATTATTCAGATGTGATATTCCATTAATTGTTGTAATCACATAATCTATCACTGACATACTTCTGTATGTATAGGCCCCTATACCTTTATCCGTTTATCCGTACCACATCTGCCATTCAGAATAAACAAATTATTTGCCTTGCACAAATCTAGTAAGCGATGACCACTGTTGTTAACCTTGTTATCTTTGGATACTCTGTGCTTGTTCAGTCCATATTGTTCTAAATGCTCAAATTTGTTATAGAATTCAGTCAGATGCTCATCATTCAATGTTAAACGTTCTGTGACAAATGGGTCAATCTCCACAAACTCGTCAATGTCAGAGGTGTGACAGTTTAGATCACCTAGTATATACACACATTCATAATCAATACACATAGATGTGATTTCAATATCGAGGGTCTCCGTTTCATCAGGAGTGTAAAATCGTGAGTTTTCAGGCGGTTGGTATATGAAGCCTATTACTACATCAATAACAGTATTCATACTCTTTTTGTCAATTTTTATCCACATTACATAATCGGAATCTGTGTCAATTTTATGTACATATTCTGTCATAGTTTCTTTTACAAAATGCCAATACCTCCAGACTTTCGGATATACTTTTGCTTACGGCTTTGCTGTATGAAATGATAACCCTTAAGTGAAATCACATCATAATTGTCAGTTTTTGTTTCTAACACACCAAAAATATATCTACTCATGTACTTTTTCACAAAATTCAGGGAAGTGTAATTTTGATCTCAGACCACAAACATTCAGTGATCCTAATTTTAATATATGCATTGGTTTTGGAACACTTTGATTAGCTTTTGACTGGCCTTTATGGGGCACTGGTTGATCACTGATATTTACATGTTCATTCACTGATAAATCCGTATCAACAATGGTACTTGTATTGTAGGCTGCAGTTGATGTACTGCTAGTTTCCACAATTGTGGTGTCATTTGCTACACAGTCACATGTTAATTTGTTACAACTACTACAAATATCTTCTAATAGCGTGAAAAAGTTTGGCGTTGAGACAGCGTTCATGTATGCACATTCATTTACTGTTTTGGCATATTTGCCTACTTCCTATCTCCACCAACATAGTCCTGAAGAGTCTTTGTGGCCATAAAGTTTACACTTATAGCATTGCACCTGTGTTTTATGCCGACAATCGTCTGTTTTGTGGTTCGTTAGGCCACACTTAAGGCATCTTGTTTCATGCCTGTCACCTTGTTCTTGGCGGTATGCACCTTCATGGTTATTGGCATCATTGGTATATTCGATCCAATTTCTAGGCACGGTCCGTTCACTATACCAGTGTCCTTGGTTAGTGTCCACTATGGGGTGACGTACCTCTTCAACCAATGATCGTCGGCTAGGCGGCTCCCCTCTTATGGTCAGCCCTGGTCTATTATTTGTATCTGATCTCGTGTATGTAGGGGAAATTGGATATACACAGTGTTCAAAGTCATCAACGATTTTGATGTGTTCATGTATTGAGCCAAGAACTCTTTTTACTCCAGGTCGCGACAGGTGAATGTTGTCACGGGGTTTATAGAAATAATGCCGCAGTCGTTGTTCCTTGTCGTAGAATGAAGAGTTAACATTTATACACTTCAGACGATGTTCGCAGCATAGTTCCATTATTACATTGTTAACTTCATTGACATCAGTGTCTCCACGCGGGCATGAGGTACATAAGTATATTGTACATCCAGGATTTTTGGTGTTGATACCTGTAATGAGCTGTGTGTATTTTTCTTCAAAGTATTCAAGGTCATCTTGACTCGCTATACTTGCTGCGTTGTTTCCACCTATATATATCACTGCATTATGAAATTGTGTTAGGTCATACAACTGTATTTTGTCTATTACGGAGTCGATGCTTGCACCTGGTATTGGTACACATTCCACATGTTTGCTTAAACCCTTTCTGTTAATACCTGATAGTATGGAATCACCAATAATCAGTGTTCTCTTGGTAGAATCAATAATGTTGGGGTTAAATTTGGAGGTGGATTGAATTTGTTGTCTTTCTGGTGTGTGGCTCTCCATGTTTAGTTCAGCACGGTTGTTTCCATTTGTGTTTGGTCTAATTAGGGCATTGGATTGCTTATTTCCCTTTGTGCTACTTATAGCTTGGTTCCTGGCTCGCTTATCTTTCCCTGATACTGGGACCTGTTTGGCTAATTGGAGAACGAGACGACGGCCAGTCTGCGCGCCACCGCTTACGTGCAGCGTGTAAAAGAAGATCACAGCGCACGTAGAAAACCCCTATACAAGGCGTACTACAATAAGATTTATCAAGGGTTGGTGGGGAGACCTCCCAAGAAGAGGAGAGATATCGCCAGAGCTTTGGTGGAGGAGGGTCCCAGGATTCTCGCCGAAGAAGCCGAAGTTAGGGAAACTGTTGATAGGGGTAGGAGGAAGATAGTATGGACTTTCGAGAGGTGGGTAGACGGGGAGATCGCTAATCGCATAATGAATAAAATTCGCCCAGAGATGACCACGGCATGTTATCTGAGGTATTCGTGCTCGTATCGTATTAGGAACATCGAGACCGACGCCACTATGATCTATCACAAACAATCAAAGGGCAGTCCGTGGATAAACGAGATCGCCAAAGCCGAGAGTTGGATATCCGATAGAGAGAGAGGTCGAATGGACATCGACAAAGTCGATAGACCAAACACAAAATGGACCTTCGTTCGTTGGATATCGGTCGAGGTGAAGATGATCATCGACGCTCAACAACTTCTCATGGGAGCGGGAAAACTCCCAGACTGGTTAAGACAGAAAAAGGGAATGTATTCCGTCGACACGTACGACGACTACTTGTGTCTGTTTAGGTGCATAGCCATCCAACGTGGAGGAAGACCAGACCGCTGTTGTGAGAAGGCACGAGCTCTGGCTCGCGAATATCTCGGGCATGATAACGGACCGGGTAGCCAGGGAATTCCCCTGGACGATATTAAGAAGGTCGAAGAGCATTTCAAGCTGGGTATTCGCGTTTACGAGCCCACCGCCGATGGAGTGTGGTACCTCATGAAGGTTCCGGCAAATTACGACGTGGTTGGGGGGAAGACAATGATGATAGGAATGTTTGGAGGTCACTCGTTCCTCATAACGAATCTCCGCAAGATGACGAACGAGTACGGGTGCACCGGATGTCAACAACGGTTCACAAAGTCGTGTAACATGCACAGGCACGCGACCACCTGCATGGGTGGGAAGACCGTGGTGACTTGTCCAGGTAAGAGGGTAGAGAGACCGCAGTCGGCCTACGAGAAGGCGTTCTATCCTAAGGGGTCAGCGAGTGTGAGGTCGATTCAATGGTTGAGCAGAGAAGAGGAGAGGGTGGGAAAGCACATACATCACGCCGACTGCGGTCACGATGGTGAGAGGTGGGTGGCCGGTGATCCGGTTGACGGTTACTGTCACGAGACCGAGACCGTGTTTCAGTTTCACGGATGCTACTGGCACGGGTGTCCGAGGCATTGCATGAGAGGTAACGCGAGATCGCTGTACAAGAGGACGAAAATTCAAGACGCCAAGATAAGGAAGGCGGGTTACGAGCTGGTGGTGATGTGGGAGTGCGAGTGGTTGAATGAGGTGAATACCTACTATCCACAATCGCCACGCGAGGAGGAGACGACTCTGTACCCCCACCAGATAGTCTACGACTTCGAGGCGTATCTCGACAAGTCAAAAACCACGCGACCCACCAAAGACCTGACCTTCGAGGTCGAGCACGTTCCTATATCGGTGTCGTTGGGGGATACGATGCATGAAGGGATCACACACCTATGCGAACGAGATCCCGACACGCTAGTCGAGAAGTTCGTGACCGAGCTGCAGATGAGAGGCAAGGCAATCAGGGAGGGGGTTAGGAAGAAGTATCTGCCGGCCGACAAACCAAGTCCCGGTGGTGGGGTTCAACTGTAGCAGGTACGACCTGAACCTCATCAAGCAGTACTTTGTAGAGAAGTTGGCGGCCACCGTGAATAAGGTGATGGTCGGAAAGAGAGCCAGCACGACGATGTTTCTGTTTACCCCGGACTTTAGATTTCTCGACATCATTCAGTATCTGGGACCCGGTACTACGTACGACCGGTGGGTTAAGGCGTACGACTGTAAAACGGTAAAGTCTCACTTCCCATACGAGTGGTTCGATAGCGCGGACAAGCTTGACCATCCGGGGCTGCCAGACTATCCCGAGTGGTACTCGAAGTTGAAGGGTGAGTTCCTACTGTCGTTGTCCGAGTGGAAAGAGTGTAAGAAGGTATTCCGAGAAAAGGGGATGAAGACGTTCAAGGAATGGTTGCAACACTACAACGACTTGGATGTAGGACCGTTCCTGGAGGCTCTGACTAAAATGACGGAGTTCTACAGGGGAAGAGGCGTGGACATACTCAAGGATGCTGTGTCTCTGCCTGGTGTTTCCCTTCAGTACCTACTCCGCGGGTCGATCGATGGGAAGGCGGACACGCCCGAGCTGTGGTCACCGAAGTCTGAAACTTACGAGATGATGAAGCAGGGATTGGTCGGTGGTCCGTCCATAGTATTCTCCAGATACGCCGAGGCTGGAAGGTCAACGATCAGGGGTCAGGTGGGGAGTCGGGAGGAGAAGATGTGCAAGGCGGTGCTGGGGTACGATGCCAATGCTCTGTACCTATCTACTCTGTCGAAGGACATGCCGTGTGGTGAGGAGCAGATATGGACGTGTGACGACCCGGAAAGACAGTCGTATATAGACTGTTTCGTGAGGAAGGTCAGGAATGAAGAGTGGTTCGGATTTGCGGAGTTGGATATAGAGGTCCCGGAAACGTTGAGAGACAAGTTCTCGGAAATGTCACCGCTGTTCGTTAATCGAGAAGTCGATGAGAACGAGGTTCCACAGCACATGAAGGACTACCTGGCCGGGACCGGGAGGAAAAGAGTCGAAGGACAGAGAAAGCTCGTGGGGACAATGTCCGCCAAGAAGATGATCATATACTCCACGCTGCTAAATTGGTATCTGGAGCACGGTCTGATCGTCAAGGCGGTGCATAGGGTGATAGACTACACGCCCGGCAAACCGTTTCAATGGTTCGTTAAAGAGGTCACCGCTGCTAGACGGACGGGGGACGTCGACAAGAGCAAGGCGGTGTTGGCGGAGATATTCAAACTGGTTGGCAACGCGTGTTGTGGCAAGCTGATAGAGGCACAAGAGAGACACCTGAACACCACATATACGAAGGATGAGAAGACTGTCGATCGGGCACTGAGGTCGGCGTGGTTCGAAGACCTGGAGGAGATTGGGGAGGCTTACGAGATATCGAGCAGGAAGACTCGAGTGGTGATCAACAGACAGTTTCAGTGTGGCATAGTGGTCTACCAGTTGGCCAAGCTCCGGATGCTGGAGTTCTACTACGATTTCTTGGACAAGTACGTGGATCGCGGAGATTTCGAACTGATACAGATGGACACTGACAGCATGTACTTCGCGCTGTCGGAGAAGACGCTGGCGGCGGTGGTGAGAAAGAATATGAAGAGAAAGTTTAATAAGGAGAAGACCGAGTGGTTGGCGTGGACGTGTGGAGCAACAGAACTCCGGGACTGTTCAAGCTGGAATTCGAAGGGGATAGAGCCATCGCTCTGTGTAGCAAGTGTTACTACGTGAGCGGTGATGGAAAATCTAAGCACTCGGCCAAGGGGATGTCGAAGAGATCTAACGATCTGACTTGGGGAAGGTATAAGAGTGCTCTCGAAGGGGGTAGGGATATGGCGGAGAACAGGGGATTCCGAATGATTAACGGGGTGATGAAGACGTACTGTCAACAAAAATTAGGACTCTCGGCGTACTACAACAAGAGGAGAGTGATGGAAGACACGGGTTACACACCGAGCCTATAGGATAGGTAAAAAAAAAAAGAGAAGTCTGAGAGAATACTAAAGACTCTGACGATCCGGGGGTAGCTGGGTGTCAGAAGGCACCGCAAGAAGTTCTTCGCGAACAAACCCTCGAGATGGTCCATCATCCAAATAGTAGAGCACGGGCTCATCGGGCTTGGTAATAGATCGATCTAGATGATATACATTGAGAGACCACACGGGATCAGTCGCGCGGCGGCTGCCACCTTCGAGCTCTCCCGGTTGATAGAGGTACCGGATATCAATATCCGATGGAAGCCGTTGCTCCTCTAAACCAACGGGTCGCCCGCGCGAGACGGCAGAGGGCTCGCTCGTCACCCTTTTAAACTTGATAGCATCTACAGGCTTCTTACCTATCAATCTGGTCACCTCTCCGTTCAGTGCGGAGACCATGGCGGGCAGTCTGGCCACCCACTCGGTCGATCGCGAATGAGGGTCTACAAGTTCTTTAGCGTATTGGTGTCCGAACAGTCTCTCAGCCAGGGTTCGATTGAAGCGCTCCACGATCCCTGGTCCCGGTGGATGTTGACGCGGCCGCGTCTGACAGAAACGTCGTGCTTAGACAATAGATGAGAGACCGCGCCCATGAACTCGCGGCCGGGATCGACCTGGAGAAGATTCGGCCATTTGAGAGGACTCCTCTTATATATTCGGGAGAGAACCTCGGCCACCTCCTTAGACTCTTTAGTGGCCAACGGCTCATCCCCCTTATAACGACTCGCTACGTCAACGATTGTCAGTGCGTACTTGTACGTCTTGCGACCGACGCGACCGTGAGGGAGAAACAGGAGATCCGCTTGGTGAACTTGGTTCGGCACCGGCACGTCGAATTTCGGGCGCGGAATATTGTGAGGCGCGGGTAAATAGATCTGCCAGATGGCCTGCTTCTTGAGCCATTCCTTGACAGCGTTTTCTGAAACCTTGGTCGCCGCCGCGAGGTTCTTGATGGCCACGAGTCCCTTCCAGTAGCCGCGGGGGCTGTAGTACGCGTTCGCTAGCTTGCGCGTTAGGCGAACCGATAGTTTGGTATTAAGTTTGCGCGTGTTCATAGTATGCGATGTATTCTAATATATCGGACAATCTCCAACATGCCCTCGCCAGATCGTCCGGTAACTGCGTCGATAATAATAAACCTTTGTTGGAAGTACAATCGCGATTGGGGGTTAAGTTCTGAAGGAACTTGGGAAAATCTAATCCCCCAGGATTGGTGGAGGAATCTAACATCCGCTTTGCGAAAAGGGTGGCCGCTTTTTCGTCCTCCCGCCACGTCTCGAGAGAATCTCGGGCCAGACGAATCATACCCTTTGCACCAACCATGCGGTGTTTAAGGGCAGTGTAGCCTACATCAATCATAGCAAAATAAAGTTCGTCAACTGACATCGTTCTATATATATATATATATATTTATAAAATTTTTAATTAATTTAAAATCTCGATTGGATATAGTAGCCGACGATACCCACCACACCCATTCCCACGACGATGAACGCGATCTCGCGGTCTTTTTGGGGCTCTGACGGTACATAGAAATCTGAAAGTTGGGGCTCACGATCCAGCGGCGCGAGACTTTTCTGCGGATATGCCAGCGCGTACTCGCGGTTGGCTTCTTCAACATTCTGAAAAGTTTGCGCGGCGTGATTTTCGCGGCGAAGCTCTTCATTGACCCAGTCCAGATGGGCGGTTCGTTTTTTCTTTTACCACGCTTCCTTTGCGCTATTGAGTTGTTCTACAGCTAAATCGTGACGCTTACGCTCCTCATCCACGTTCGAGCTTCTCATTTTAGAGAATATAAAGTTGCTACCGCTGAACGCCAATGCGTTTACAAGCGCACCACCTACTATTACTGCGATTGAAGCCATTTATTTCCATATATTAACTGGTAGAATTCCAGCTTTAACTAGATAATCTCGGGTCCAAACTGCGGCCGCTACATCTAAGGTCGCGAGCCCTACGTCTCTCACAGTAAAGTCCAATTTGGGAGCGGATCCCTCCGAGGGCCATCTTTGATTTTTTTTTAAAAGTCGAGGCATTTACCCGATACTGAAACCCGTTATTTCCAACCATGGCGTGATAAAGCGCATTCACTAACATTTTACCGTCTTATGTTCAGCCATTATAATTATTGCATATAAAAGGGGTCGCGATCAATGTTTAATGGCGCATCCCAATCGCGATTGGTGTTTCGTAACTTTCTTCTGAACACTGGCTGGTTGTTTTTTCGATAATATGGGGTATTTCCTCACGCACAGGGCACCAACAACTGCCAGACCACCACCAACAACCCAACTCCAATTCACGACGAATTTGGGTTCAATCGGATTCGCCCAACCTCGATTGGGTGTTGAGTGTGCTTCCAATTCGTGAATTGGGGGTGTTGTTGTACTCAACTCTGTCTTCAGATGTTTTGCTGTCTCCGTCCCCGATTGCAACGACTGTTTAGCCTCTCGAAGCTCGGCGAGTATTTTAGTCTTGTTTAACTTTTCGGGTGGCAGCCGCCGCCCGCCCAGCTGCCTGTCTTTTGGGATTTTTTATATGCGGTATGTCATCCAGTGGCGGAGTAACACTCGGGTTCGATTGGGTTGGAGCAATCGGGTTCAACTCCGTCACTCTCGCGGGTGTGTCTTGTGTCATCATTTATGATATTAATATTAGGGCTTATAGTTTGTGGGCATATATGTCCAAATTGACAGTGTTTACCCGTGGTCAACTCGGTTGTCAGCGGAGCTAAGTACATTCCAAACTTGTGATAAATTGAGCAGCAGGCTGTTCTAAGAGTGTGACCTATAAAAGGGTCAGTCTCTATAGATCGTCAATCAATCCCGCGGTGTTTGGTATAGGGAGAAGTATACTAACGGCGGTTGCGTACAAATGAATAGCCGCCGATCCGAGAGTTTTTGTCATCTCCGCACCTAACCTAGATTCGTATCGCGCATACATTTTATCGATCTCCGCATCTGACATCTTATCCACCTGACAAACTGATAGACGCCTACCGAGATAATGCTCCGATTGTCCCCCAGCAACCAGCGCAGCTAGCTGCTCTCGTCGCGCCGCATTTTCATTTTCATTCGGAGTCGTTGCACTCAACCCAATACCAACCCCCGTTGGAGTTGATTCCGATTGCTCTGTCGGATCATTATCTTTCAGGATGTTGGCAGTCGGAGTTGAGGTTTCTTCTATTAGCTGATTCGAGAAGTTTCGTCGCAGTTCATTTTTATTTTTCTAAAATTAATTTAACTATTCTAACAACTCTCATCACTTTAACATATTGCCAAGCGCACCACCCGATACTTATGATCACCATTATGCTCGCAACAAAGCTCGCAGCGGAGCACCAAATTGTTAACATTGTTAACCATTGTTCAGCATTTGTTCAACATTTGTTAAGCATTTGTTCAGCATTGTTCAGCATTTGTTCAGCATTGTTCAGCAATTGCTAAGCATTGTTAAGCATTTACTCGGCAATTACTAACGAGCGTTAAGTAATTGCTAATTAATTATAAAATTAATTGATAACTTCGTAAGCAGTTGGTTGATCAGTCTTTAGCAAAAGCTTGGCGTGCTTAGTTTCCGAAAGCATCTGTCGAACCTCCAGGCGCTCCTCGCGTGTTGGGATAACGTCATTCTCTCGAAGACAGTCATCGAGTGGATATCCATACGCTTTGCCTAGCATGGCGGCCAGAAAATGCGAGCTCGGAGAGCATGTCCTTCTTTTTGGTCATCGCCGCCTTGGCCGAGCAATCGTCAATCACGTATAGGGTGGGCTCACCCTGGAATCTTTGGTATAAACCACGCAGCCAATCGTGAAGCCTATCACCGGGGTCAATAACGTATACCTCAGGGTCGGTCCATATCCACGGGCGCCGCTGATAAGTATCGTTGTGCCGCACAGTGGGACACAGGATCACAATGTGACGAAAGGCATCGCGGTAGGAGCCCTCGAGCAAGTCTAGGATGAAAACCGTTTTTCCACATCCTGTCTGCCCACATATTATGGCAGAGTGGGCATCTCCAATCGTGAATTGGTATTGATTGCTAATTTTCTTATTTTTTTCAAATTTATTAATTAATAAATCGTTAGAATGATTGCTAATTTTCTTAAAATTAATTAAATCAGTAGAGTGCTGAGACGTATCGACCATCTTCGATGTTGAGTTGTGCGTCTGTAATTTATATAATAGTACACGTTCAATGGCCCGGCTCCGTCCGCCTCTTTGGTTATCTGGATCGTCACACCCTCGCTAGCGTTCTCAACTTGGCGTCCGCTGCCGTGTATTTGGTCGTCGTCGCTGGCTCGCATGTCTAGCCATAACGCGTATTTGATATTCAGGAACTCCGCGAGGGAGACGGCCGAGAGATGCAGGTCTTTGGCAACCGCTGCAACCTCCGGAGAGCGCTTAGAGCCGGCAGCAAACTGCTTTCTTACTTCGTCCCACTGCTGGTGCGCGCGAAGACCCGCGCTGTAGAGTTGATTGGGTACTCCCTCGATCGTCACTCTACCTTCGTGATTTTTGGGGTTATAGAATTTGTCGGTTTTTTCTAGCACCGAACGCGAACCGAGCATCCTCGAACAACATCAGTACCTTTCATCGAGCGGGCGGGTACGTTGACGTTAATATTCCACAATGTGTCGCCTTTGTCTTTCATCATCTTGCGATGGCGAAGAACTCGGTCATAAAGTATGGCAATCGCGCCCGGTCGTTACTGGGTTTCTGATCAATCGCGCGAGTTCGGGCATCGGGTGACCATGTCCGTTACTCCAGCGAAACATTATCGATCGTATACGTCGATAACATGTCGCTGGCTATGAGAACTCGGCCGTAGTCGTTGAACGTTAGTTCGTATTCGAGGCGGTCAGCCAAAGCGCTCTGATAGTAGGGCATGTTTGGTTACGTTCTTATTTTTGCTGGTGTCAATACCCTGATAGACAGCGTTTTCGCGCTCTTGCGCCGTCATCCATAGGTCCTGATAACAATGGTAGACGTCGCTGTCATCGATCGACATCACCTCATTACCAGAAATCTTTATCATGGTTTTCTTGACTATGGCGCGACCAAGGTTCTGAATGATGGTTCGGTTCTCGTCCGTCGACGTCAGCGAAATAGTGAAAGCGAGGCGAACAGTCCCCGGCACAATGACGTCGTTAGCTCCGAGGTTGGGGAAGCGGACCAAGAGCTGTTGGTTCTGGTTGATCGTCGATGGGTTGTTCGTAATAACGACACTCTGTCTCACGCCTTTTGCCCCGAGGGGCTCACGCAGTCTGCGGTATGGATTCAGTTTGCGACCGTATTGACTCGAAGACATAATTTAGTGAAACTATATTAAACCCGTATGGTTTTGTCTTTAATACATAATTAATTTTAAGAAAGTTATAAAGATGGATGATTACGATATTAACATGGATGAAATCGGCAGAGACGATTTCCGCGATGATGATGACATCGACGACGTTGACGAAACGACCTTGATAGATACACCAGGAACTTCAGCTGCTGGTGATGTTAGCTATATGTGGGAGGCCCCACCCGAAACTCCGGCATGGGCGGGAGGTGACGAGATTCCTGCGGGGATCTCCAAGGATGAGCTGGCACCTCCCAGGAAAACGGAGTCTCTGGTGAAACGGTGGGAGAGTGAGGTGTCTAAACACGGCATCAAGGCCACGTTGGAGTTCCGCAGCACTAAAAGAGGAGACCTGTGGGTTAAATGGGGCAAGAACTGGAAGTTGCTGACGTTCAAGAACGACCCGAACCGGTTCCTCGGGGCCTCTTCAGTGAAAATATATGGAGTGGACCTCGCTCGAGCTCTAGGAGTGATCGATGATCAGTCGCAGCTGCCTCAACAAATGGTAAAAACCCTACAGTCTACCGACGAAACGCTGGCAAAGACGGCCGCCGCTATAGAAACGAGCGAGCTCAGCGATGTCCCTCGTATAGCCACCAACGGTATTCACACAATTGAAACCACGGTCAACGAAATAAACGGCACGAAATATGACCCACCATTACCTCTTCGCGAACTCCTGGGACTCGATAAGGCTCTGCAAACAACTCGGGGCGAACTGGTCAATAACCTCTCCAAACTCACGGCGCTGGACAAACATATCGCGCTAGAAGAAAGAAAACTTGGGGAAATCCGTGGCGATAGAGATTCTACCGAGAGGATTAACAAACTCCTGCGGTCGTTGCGGGATGAAAGAGAAGCTCGCTTGGAGGCTGCTTCGACTAACCGTGAGACGCTTACGGGCCAATTAAGTCGGAGCCGCGAAACAATCTCGAGGGTCTTGCACGAGGACACGACACTCGGTGAGCGTCTTCGCACTCTGTTCAGAGAGAAGGGCGTCACGATAGTAACCATCATCGCAGCTTTCAGCATGATTATATCGACCCTAATTCTATCTATATCGTCTCTATTTGTAGCTGTCAATGCTGGTGCCGCACCAGCACCCGCACCAGCACCCGCACCAGCACCCGCGCCATCCGGCGGAGCTAAGGAGTGGAACAACATCAGTATACCTTTCATCGAGCGGGCGGGTACGTTGACGTTAATATTCCACAATGTGTCGCCTTTGTCTTTCATCATCTTGCGATGGCGAAGAACTCGGTCATAAAGTATGGCAACGCGCCCGGCGTACTGGGTTCTGATCAATCGCGCGTGTTCGGGCATCGTGACCATGTCGTACTCCAGCGAAACATTATCGATCGTATACGTCGATAATATGTCGCTGGCTATGAGAACTCGGCCGTAGTCGTTGAACGTTAGTTCGTATTCGAGGCGGTCAGCCAAAGCGCTCTGATAGTAGGGCATGTTTGGTTACGTTCTTATTTTTGCTGGTGTCAATACCCTGATAGACAGCGTTTTCGCGCTCTTGCGCCGTCATCCATAGGTCCTGATAACAATGGTAGACGTCGCTGTCATCGATCGACATCACCTCATTACCAGAAATCTTTATCATGGTTTTCTTGACTATGGCACGACCAAGGTTCTGAATGATGGTTCGGTTCTTGTCCGTTGACGTCAGCGAAATAGTGAAAGCGAGGCGAACAGTCCCCGGCACAATGACGTCGTTAGCTCCGAGGTTGGGGAAGCGGACCAAGAGCTGTTGGTTCTGGTCGATCGTCGATGGGTTGTTCGTAATAACGACACTCTGTCTCACGCCTTTTGCCCCGAGGGGCTCACGCAGTCTGCGGTATGGATTCAGTTTGCGACCGTATTGACTCGAAGACATAATTTAGTGAAAACCCTACAGTCTACCGACGAAACGCTGGCAAAGACGGCCGCCGCTATAGAAACGAGCGAGCTCAGCGATGTCCCTCGTATAGCCACCAACGGTATTCACACAATTGAAACCACGGTCAACGAAATAAACGGCACGAAATATGACCCACCATTACCTCTTCGCGAACTCCTGGGACTCGATAAGGCTCTGCAAACAACTCGGGGCGAACTGGTCAATAACCTCTCCAAACTCACGGCGCTGGACAAACATATCGCGCTAGAAGAAAGAAAACTTGGGGAAATCCGTGGCGATAGAGATTCTACCGAGAGGATTAACAAACTCCTGCGGTCGTTGCGGGATGAAAGAGAAGCTCGCTTGGAGGCTGCTTCGACTAACCGTGAGACGCTTACGGGCCAATTAAGTCGGAGCCGCGAAACAATCTCGAGGGTCTTGCACGAGGACACGACACTCGGTGAGCGTCTTCGCACTCTGTTCAGAGAGAAGGGCGTCACGATAGTAATCATCATCGCAGCTTTCAGCATGATTATATCGACCCTAATTCTATCTATATCGTCTCTATTTGTAGCTGTCAATGCTGGTGCCGCACCAGCACCCGTACCAGCACCCGCACCAGCACCCGCGCCATCCGGCGGAGCTAAGGAGTGGATAAAAAAACAACTAAAAGCCCTCGCTGCGCTGCCTGGTTTGATAGGAGGTCTCCTCTCCTTCTTGTTATCTATATTATCTATATTATCAAAAACGGTCGGATGGCTCGCTGAGAATGGTTGGGCTTTAATTGTGGCAATTGCCGGTCTCCTACTATTCTTCGCCAGAGAGTTCCTAAAACCAAAGCGTAAACCGATCGCCACGAGGGCAACGACGAGCGCTAATTTCTCCTCCTTGTGTGTTGTGCTTCCAATCTCGATTGGTGTTTCAACATTGTTGATGATTGGATTGGGGGAACTCGATGGTGCATCCAATTTACTAATTGGGGGTAATGGGTTCGATTGTGTTGAGGTATGTGTATCCATTTTGTGTTTTGGGGGTTTTATGAAATCGGTTTCACTTACAACTCCGCTCCCAATCATCTTGGGTGGGAGTTTGATGATACCCGTGTTCACGTTCCCGTTGCGGCTGATTTTTTGATTGGTGGTTGCGACTACGATCTGATTATTGTAACCGTCAACCGGGTCGTCTCGTAGTATCATATTGCTCGGCGCCATATAAAGACCTATTCAAAATGCGTAGTCTACCGGGGTGCGGGCAGTCTGCAAAACGTCTTGATAATTCTGGATGAGTTTCCTTCTGGAGGTCCACCTTAGCTGAGATGGCGTCCTCGACAAGTGCCAAGAACTGTTTTTGTGCATCAAAGGCCGTTCCCGTACCAAGTATAGCGCTGCGCGTTTGCTTCTGTGAGGCGAGGATTGCCCATACGTATATGCGAATGGATTCATTGAGATGAATAACCCCACCCTGCGTAAATCCAGTGCTTTCATCTAACATAAATGTGGTCCAAGCATTTCGCATCTGTGGAGTATCACCCAGGTCTAGGTATTCCACGTGGGCTACTTTAGTAGGTAGCCAATGACAATAACCGTCTTTACACGCAAGCCCTCCAAGCACTTCATCGCCGAATGTCATCATATTCAATTTATAATTATATTTAGTCCATGTTGCCATTTTTCTAACTGGTGGTGGGGTAGCTCCGCGAGCGCTCCACAACCCTGAGAAATATGCGGGAACTTTATCAAGATGCCCACCACTAACTAAGCCTTTAAGGTGAACTAACCCTAAACTGTTGGTTGGGGTGTATACTTTCTGTCTCCAGTCCGCGTCTTTTGGTACCCCAAATTCGTTACACAATCTTTCGAACGCCTTACGGTCGTATGCGCTTGAAATGGGATCCCAGCCGTCGTCTTGAGGTAGTGGAATACCTAGTTCTTTGAGAATCCTCCTAATGGTGTAATACACGTGAAAGTTGTAGACACTTCGGAGCATGACATTATTGGATGTCAGATGGTCTTGATGCGAAACTCCACATCCGGCCGTTGCGCACCATACAGCAAAATTTAGTTGGTTCTGCCAGAAATTCATATGGGAAAAATCCCATCTTAGTATTACATCTTGACTAGTAGTCTTTGGAACTACATATTTCTCAAATGTGTCAGGGAAATTGGTGGCAAAGCCACTGTCCGGTCTAACCGTTACGGTTGGGTGTACAAGGCGGTTAACAACGTCTTTTTGCGTGTATTTACCTCCGACCGCGTACTTTGCATTAGAGTTAAAGCTAAATGCTTTTGTATCCATTGAAAGATATTATTATGTTTGCTACTATCACTAATGTTCAAAAAGGGAGTTGTGAACTTCAAAAGTCAATCGACAACTGCTGCGGAAAACACCGGGTAGGCCTCAGATCAATCACGTTCACGGTTGGGTGGCAGAATGTGGGGAAGAGCGAAGGGTTTTACTATGTGAAGGATGGACAACAATTAGGTGTAAAGCTGCCTCACGGACTGTGGGGAATAAGACAGCTCAAAGATTTTGTCAACTCAGAGCTTGACGGTATAATCAACCTCACAGTATCGAATGCTACCGGGCTCGCAACAATGACCATCAGCACTGATAATAAGGTAGTGGTCTCCCCGGGGTTGGGTATTCAACTCGGTTTTAGAGAGACATACTCCTCAAACAAAGGAGTGTTTACCCCGGGTGAGTACGTCGGTGATAACCCGGTGGACTTCGCCTTCACAAAAACTCTCAGGGTGCACCTGGATCGGGTGAACACATCGTACAACACGGTAGACGGCACTCCCAGCACATTACTGAAAACCGTGCAAGCCAGCGACTGTTTCTATGGCGAGACTGTGATCTTAGACTTCCCACACCCCGAGATGAAAGTTTTGGAATCGGGACATATCCACGAATTTACGGTCTCTATTCTCGATGATCAAGCGAGAAAGTTGAAAAACGATTACCCGATTTCGGTAGTTCTCGAAATTTCCAATTGAGTATAGGTGCCCAATATTATAATTAATTTTATTATGAGTATATACGGACCAGGTAGTTCTTCGATTGGGTGACAAATTCAAAGAATTTGGAACCGGCAGAAGGTGGATTCATCCCGACAGAGGGCGACTTTTTAACTACTGGAAAAACCAAGGCCCTGATAAATAAAACTATATCGAAGGTCACAAACGGGATTCACACGAGTATATCAGATGTTAGAGTAGAAGTGCTGACGGCGACTGCACAAATTGAGGGAGTCCGAACGGATATTGAGAAAGATCAGGCGGCTTATAAGGTGTTGCGCTCAGAGGACTCTCTCATCAGAGAAACGGAACTAAACGAACTAGGTAAAAAAATAACCAAATTTCGAAAAGAGAGCAGGTCGGATATTGATAAATTCCGAGAAGACCACCAGGCGGCCCTTACGGAGGGTTATGATACGTTGCGCTTAGAGGACTCTCTCATTAGAGATGCGGCACTTACCGAACTAGATAAAAAAATAACCAAATTTCGAAAAGAGGCCACGTCGGGTATTGAGAAAGCCCGAGAAGACCACCAGGCGGACCTGACGGAGGCTTATGAGGTGTTGCGCTCAGAGGACTCTCTCGTCAGAGAAGCGGCGGTTGCCGAACTAGATAAAAAAATAACCAAATTTCGAAAAGAGACCCGGTCGGGTATTGATAAAGTCCGAGAAGACCACCAGTCGAACCTTGCGGAGGCTTATAATGCGTTGCGCTTAGAGGACTCTCTCAACAGAGAAGCTACACTTACTGAACTAGACGGGAAAATAGCCGAATTTCTGAAAGAGACCCGGTTGGGGGTTGAGGGGGTCCGAGAAGACCACAAGGAGGCCATTGCGGAGGCTTATGGGGCGTTGCGCTCAGAGGACTCTCTCAACAGAGAAGCGGCACTTACTGAACTAGACAAAAAATTAACCGAATTCAAGATTTCAAAAAGAGACCCGGTTGGATCTTGATGGAGTCCGAACGGGTATTGAGAAAGCCCGAGAAGACCACCAGGCGGATATTACGGAGGCTTATAGGGTGTTGCTCTCAGAGGACTCTCTCAACAGAGAAGCGGCACTTACTGAACTAGACAAAAAAATAACCGAATTTCAAAAAGAGGCCCGGTCGGGTGTTGAGAAAGCCCTAGAAGGCCACCAGGCGGCCATTACGGAGGCTTATGATGCGTTGCGCTTAGAGGACTCTCTCAGCAGAGAAGCGGCACTTACTGAAGTAGACAAAAAAATAACCGAATTTCAAAAAGAGACCCGGTCGGGTATTGAGAAAGCCTGAGAAGACCACCAGGCGGCCCTTACGGAGGCTTATAGGGTGTTGCGCTCAGAGGACTCTCCCAACGGAGAAGCGGCACTTACTGAACTAGACAAAAAATAACCGAATTTCAAAAAGAGACCCGGTCGGGTATTGAGAAAGCCCGAGAAGACCACCAGGCGGCCCTTACGGAGGCTTATAGGGTGTTGCGCTCAGAGGATCGGACGGGGATTGCGGGATTAGGAGCCCGAGTGGTTGAATCTATCCGCGCCGTTGATGAATCACTTGTTGCGGTTGATGATCAAGTAAAACGAGTTCGTACTGAGGCATATAACTCAAACAGTGCGCTTGCCGGAATAGTGCGAACAATGAAAACACCAAAACGTGTCATAACAGTTTGGGCTGAGAAGCGGGGCCCATTGGTTGAGGGGCACTATGAATATTCGTTCGGTGCCAAAGCGAGTAATAAATGTGGGGGATACACTATGACAGCCGCAGGTGAAAGTTATCCAAATGGCTGTCTGCTCGGTTAATGGTAGTGGTAAACCTGTGGGCGCGGTCGCGATAAATATTGTAGTAGATGGGGAAGAACGGGGGGTTGGAGTCACTAAAATCTCTGGAGATAGTTCGACGGTGGTTTCGTTCTCCGGTTATGATCGAATTAGACTTTCCAAAGGTAGTGTTATTAACTTTGTTACGAAAATCGGTGACCCAGAGAGTTCTTCCACTATTGTCTCATTGTTAATTGAACTTATTTTGTAAATACTAATATATTGAAAATCATGACGAATCAACGCTTCCAATTGTCAATACCACTCCATCAACACTGTGTACAATTAACGAAAGAAGTTCAGATTTTAGGTTGAATAATATCGTCGCTATGCAGGATATTTTAGTTAGAGAATATACAAATAGAAAAAGAAACGCTAAAAAATACTATATCCACCATTGTATCCACCATTATAACGGTTCCTGTAGCGGGGATTTTATGTGCGGTGTCGGCCGTTTCTGGGTTGTTGTGTATGGTAATTAGGGCGTCGGGTGGAAAACTCGAGAAAAAATGTAGAAAACATGATAGAATATCTGTTCTCGCCAGGTCGAAGAAAAATACCATCGACGTTATGGTGTCCAAAGCGTTGGCCGATAAGAAAATATCAAATTTAGAGTTTGAATCCGTGGTGGAAGAAATGGGGAGATATGAAAAATTAAAAAATGATATAAGAATCAAGGCGCGCGCCACCATGCCCAAAATTGAGTGTACTGATTGGGATAAATTTAGGGAAAAACTTGGAGATAAAGTCGGAAGAAATGTTACAGCACCATTGTGATATTTTATAAAATAATTAATTTTATAATTAATTTAAAGAAAATTATAAAATTAATTATATTGGTGCAGTAAACAATTTATTAATTATTTTTAGGAAAATTATTAACAATTTAAAAAGAAAAAAAAGAAAAAAAGTTTTAGGTTCCACCGAGGCTCGAACCCGCGCCAGCAAAACCCTTCTGGGTCCACCCCGCTAAGCCTTCGCTTAAATTTCTTCTATTTTTTTATTTTTCGGCTTAGCGAGGTGTGTTACACTCACATCTCCTACACCCCATCATTGGACCGATACCGCGGACCCCACCTCATCGTTACCTCCATCCGCTATAATGTGCAGAGCGGCCAGGGTGAAGTACATGTGGCGAAACTTATCTCACTGTTGAGATATTAATGCCGGCGTCCCGACACCGAACTGTGTTTATTTCTCGTATATAAACTTAACTTTGCTGGTGAAATAAAAAAAATTGTTATTTATTATTAATTAATTATTTTATTATATTAATTAATATGTTTTCTATATAATAGGGGGTGTTCAGCTTTAAATTATAAATATTTTTATAATTTTATTAAAATTAATTAAATAACGAACCATCCCGGAAATTCGTGAACTATATAACCCTCACTACGTGTTTATAAACTGTGTACACCACCTGTGTAAATCGATAGCCCGTTTACATACCATCGATAAGGCTATAAATAGCCGTGTGTGTAATATATATTACAGTGTGTTTATTTTCCATCCCGGAAGACGTAATCGTGTAAACCTCTCTATAAATGGACACTTAATACGTAATCCCCTGTTAACCATTCGATGAGTAGCCTGAGTGCCACCGCATGGTGGACATAGTAGTGACTCGGCTTTGGTCCCTACCCCACAATGCCGACATGGGCGAGGCGAAACGGAAACCTCTTCGCATCCATGCACGGTGATGTTTGCAATATTCGTAAATACCGGTGCGAAAACATCTCTCGTGACTACCTGTCTTCAACCACGCACACTTAACTAGAACCATTATGTTATATATATATACTGAGTATAACATAGGGATTTTTATCTCTAATAGGGTGTATCTTCTCATGTCATAAATATATGGTCTCGCGGTAGTAGTATATAAGAGTCACAAATGATACCATCATGCTGTGGAAGGTGCCGCGCGTAGCCGGTGCCTTCCAGAGAGTGATGGTATCATTGTGACTTATATACTACTAACTAAGTCTATTTTTCAACTTTATTAATATATTTAACTACTTAATTTGAAAATCAATGCGTATTTTCACATTGCTGTGAGTATTTTGTGCTCCCACTTTTGATAATCAATGCATATTCTGCTAAAATAGGTGCTTAAAATACGCCAATACGCACCTTATCTGGAGCCGAATTTTATCCCCCCCCCCACCCTCTCCTCTACATAACACTCATATCACAGACGGTTTGGCTGACCGGGGGTGGGGGGGCAAAATATTCGCCGAATATTATCCCCCCCACCTCTTATCTACATCACACTCATATCACAAAGGGATTGGCTGACTGGGCGACGGGGGGCAAAATATTCGCCGAATATTATCCCCCCCCTCTCCTCTACAGCACACTCATATCACAGAGGGTCTGGCTGACTGGGGCGCAAATTATTTGCCGAATTTTATCCACCCCCCTCCACCCTCTCCTCTACATCACACTCATATCACAGACGGTTTGGCTGACCGGGGGTGGGGGGGGTAAAATATTCGCCAAATATTATCCCCCCCACCTCTCATCTACATCACACTCATATCACAAAGGGTTTGGCTGACTGGGCGACGGGGGGCAAAATATTCGCCGAATATTATCCCCCCCCCCTCTCCTCTACACCACTCTCATATCATAGAGGGTTTGGCTGACCGGGGGGCGGGGGGGGGGGGGGCAAAATATTCACCGAATATTATCCCCCCCCCCTGGAACCTCTCCTCTACATCACACTCATATCACAGAGGGTTTGGCTGACTGGGCAACGGGCGGGGGGGCGGGGGGGGGCAAAATATTCGCCGAATATTATCCCTCCCACCTCTCCTCTACACCACACTCATATCACAGACGGTTTGGCTGACCGGGGGGTGGGCGGGGGGCAAATTATTCGCCGAATTTTATTATCCACCCCCCCCACCATCTCCTCTTCACCACACTCATATCACAGACGGTTTGGCTGACCGGGGGGGCGGGGGGAAAATTATTCGCCGAATATTATCCCCCCCACCTCTCCTCTACACAACACTCATATCACAGAAGGTTTGGCTGACTGGGAGGGGGGGGGCCAAATTATTCGCCGAATATTATCCCCCCCTCTCCTACATCAGACTCATATCACACACGGTTTGGCTGACCGGGGGGCGGGGGGCAAATTATTCGCCGAATATTATCCCCCCCACCTCTCTACACCACACTCATATCACAGACGGTTTGGCTGACCAGGGGGCGGGGGGCAAATTATTCGCCGAATATTATCCCCCCCACCTCTCCTCTACACCACACTCATATCACAGACGGTTTGGCTGACCGGGGGGCGGGGGGCAAATTATTCGCCGAATATTATCCCCCCCACCTCTCCTCTACACAACACTCATATCACAGAAGGTTTGGCTGACTGGGAGGGGAGGGGGGGGGGCAAATTATTCGCCGAATATTATCCCCCCCCCTCTCCTACATCAGACTCATATCACACACGGTTTGGCTGACTGGGGGCGGGGGGCAAATTATTCGCCGAATATTATCCCCCCCACCTGATTTTACAATGAATGGAGGTGGGGGGGAGAATATTCGTGTGGAGGGGAAAATATTCGGTGAATATTTTCCCCCCCGGGGGGGAGAATATTCTGGGGGGGGAGAATATTCTGTGACATCGGCTTAGCTGATTCTGGGATGTAAAACTCATTATTTTGTGCAATGTCATTATTTCACACTACAGGGGTCATACCAATTATCCGGACAATCAGTTTATCGGACAAATGAAAATACCTGTTAATTAAGAGCATTTGCATCAGAATTTGCATCAAAGTCACGCAGGTGCTTGCTGTTTCCATGCCAGTGTGAACAATATATTGCCAAGGTAAACATTTTAGTAATATTTGCTGAAAATATTCCTCAACTCTGTCCACAAGTTGTTTACAACGTCAAAAGTCTTGCGGGGGCTTGTAATCGAATGCGCCCATTACGTCATTTCTGAGTTGTACTATAAATAAAATAAATTCTATAAATACGTTGTTTTCCAAGAAGCGAATGGTGATTGTTTTTTCTGCAGGACTACACAATGCTGTTTACACTGGTTTACAAGCGATACAATTATGATTTCATGTTGAGAATACAAGTTATAAGACGAGTATATGTTTGTCCGGATAACTGATTGTCGATGTTAATTTTGGGGCAATCTTATGACTGATCATCTGACCCGATTTTAAGCGAGAAAGATGGCACAGTTTGCTAAATAATTTACATGCGTTGAGAAAGCAAGAACCGATGATTGTTCTGTGAAAAGTTTATGCCCGTAGCTGCTATTTTAAGAAAAATATCGTTAAAAAACTGCCATTTTTGTCCGATAATCTGGAGGATCCCTGTATAGTATTTAGACATTAGTTCTCCTTTCTTTGGTAAGAAGGTGAACCAGGGCTTCTAAAATTTTCAGTTTATCGGTCCTGGACCGATTTTTGAAATCTCAGACCGATTGAGATTTGAAAACTAGTCTTAAAAATCGCTCCTAGAAAAATTACCAATTTGCTGCTATTTCCGTATCAACCGTGTAAATGTAACGATGTTGACACGAAGTAATGTCAATTTTATGACACATATCCGGGGCATATCCGTGTTAACAAACATTGTCGGGTAATAAATTGTTGTGTGTTTGGTCACAGGCATTCGGCATGTTTCGGCTTTCATCGATATAGTCTTACCGATGAAAGCCGAAATATCGCCTTTCAACACATTTCTCCACATATCGATTTTTCATTGAAGGTTACAGGTGAAGGTCTCTATAGCTGTAGAGCGGTTTATAAATAGACTGGCTTTAGCGTATTTAAGACTCGCCATTTCTGATGATTTTAAAATAAAATAAAGAACAAATGCACTGTGGTTATCCGTGTTTGTAATATTTATATTACATATTTAACCCCCAAGTTACAAGTAACTGACATGGACCATATTAAGTGTGGAACTGTTACATTACGCTGTATTAGGGGTAATTTTTGGTATAAATAAAGTACGTACGAATGGCGTAGATCCTGATGAGACGGCTCGTGAATAGCAGGCTCATCGGGATCTACAGTTTGCAAACAGTTTGATAAAGGAAAAAGGTACATCTGTCATTTTAAAAAAGCGGCGGTAGCACTAATATCGTACCGGCTCGTTTGGGCCGACAATTACGTCCGGACCGATTGGCATTCTGAAATTTTAGAAGCCCTGGTAAGAACAGTGTGTCAATTTGTTTTTGAGTAGCTATTAAATGTAACTGGAGAAATGTGACTAGTGTAGCTCCTAATCAAATAGCATATTCCTGTAGCCTGATAGCTATCTATATTGCTTGGTAGAAGCATAACGTGTGTTTCATTGGCGAACAGTGTTCATCCTGATCAGACTGTGCGGATGCACAGGCTGATCTGGATCAACATTGGTCGCAATACCCATAAGTCCAATTTTTCCAGTCACAACCAGAAATTTGCAACTATATGTCTGATTTACTTGAAACTGTGTATGCTTGTTTATCATCATCCATATATTCATTTCATAACCCATGCAGCCCATATGGCTGAGATTAAGATCTAATTACAAATCAGGCCTCGCCGAATTCACTTATCAGCTCGTATTGGCGGGTGAAGTTTCGATTTTCACGAGTGGTAATTTGAAGAGACAGTGCAGCATAAACATTAAAACATATAGGAATGTACAAGTTAAAATCCAATCTGGACGAGTGGAAAATTAAGAATTGGCCGAGGCCTGCAAATTTGCAACATTTTGGTTAAAGGATCGTTTGTTGTACAGGTGGTGGCTTAGGGTATTTAAGTTAGTTGTACTGTTGTTGTTGCCCTATGTAAAGTCTTGGTAAAGTTTGTACGAAGATTTCTATTAATTTAATCTATTTCTTTCCAAGGATACAATAGTTTTTGTTGACAAAATCTCACAATTTTGTTTATTTCTCTGTAAAGGTATATGTTGTTACACTCATTTGAACCATCTCATCGAGACGGTTCAAACGACTGGTAACAACACATACTTTCGAGATGAAATAAAGAAAATAGGGATTGTATTCTCCCATGTTTCATACTACTATAATAATATCCCATCTCTTTTGGGTTAATTTATACTGAATGAATGCTACCTTATTTTACGAACATGTACAAAAGTTCAATACATGTGATAATTATTTGGACACATTGGTTGACGTGGCAACTGTCTGTCAAAGTTTTAATTTTTCACTTACAGACTTCTTAATCATATATTTAGTGAAATAGGCCCCTGATTTGTTTCAACATATTTTTTGTAATATTGAGTAATTACTGTTTCTCATATATTGAATTTTTTTTGTGCCAATGAGTTTTATTATGCCCCACCATGATAGTAAAATTTAGTGTTACCCTTGTCCGTCCATCTGTCTGTTCCTTCCATCCAGTCTGTCACAAGGTTAAATTTTTTGTTTTGTTTGAGTATGTATTTGCAATTTGGCCTCATTTACTGTCAAAGTGGTAGATGGGGCATCCATGTTCTATGAACACATTTTATGATTGTTAGTTTATTTTCTGTATTGTGTCGATGTTAGCAATGTCGGACCAGTTCTGGAAGATGCAGTCTCCCGTGGCCTTCTCCGCGGTGCTAATGGACGTCGACATGTACAAGCACCTGATGGCCCCCCGCGCCAAGAACGGGCTCCGTCTGGAGGGTGTACCCATGCAGGTACCGTAGTTGTGGTAGTAGTCGTAGCTACTCTAATGGTAATAGACCCCTCTCTAATTGTAGCCCCCAATGTAAATGTAGCCCTCCCTCTCTAACAGTAGGCCCCTCTCTAATAATAGCCCCCTCTTTAATAATAGTAGCCTCCTCTCTAATAATAGTAGTCCCCTCTCTAATAATAGTAGACCCCTCTCTAACAGTAGGCCCCTCTCTAATAATAGTAGTCCCTCTCAAATAATAGCCCCCTCTCTAACAGTAGGCCCCTCTCTAACAATAGCAGCCCTCTCTCTAATAATAGTAGCCCCCTTTCTAACAGTAGGCCCCTCTCTAATAATAATAGTCCTTCTCTAATAATAGTTCCCTGTCTAATAATAGTAGCCCCCACTCTAATAATAATAACCCCGTCTCTAATAGTAGTTCCCTCTCTAATAATAGTAGCAACCCACTCTAATAATAGTAGTCCCCACTATAATAGTAGCCCCCACTCTAATAGTATCCCCCTCTCAAATAATAATAGCCCCCTCTCTAACAGTAGTTCCCTCTCTAATAATAGTAGCCCCTCCCTCTATAGATAATCATTGCCCCTCTCTAATAGTAGCCACCTCTCTAATAACACCCTGTCTATAATAAGTATCACAATTTGAGATATTAATATTGTCTCTGAAGTAGATTATTAGAACTGGTCAGAAAAATTTACTTCCTCATGATAAGCTATTTGGCATGCTGTTCAATGCTAATTGCTTCATAAGAGTGATGTGATATATGAATACAACATATGGGAATACAGTGCGAACTCGGTATTACATGGAAGTCCGACGACATACGACCTTCCATGTTGCTTATCCGAACCGTGCAATATCCGTGCTCGCCCAAGACGCATCATAATGTCAACAACACTTTGCGAATGTATGATGTCGCCAATGACTATCATTATCATATGCCATAATGACATAAATTGCCATTGATTTCCATCTACATCTGTAATGTTTGCACTGTTATCATTACATGTAATAAATATATTGACTTGTCGAAGAATTGTTACCGCCATGTTTTATTTATCCATGTAGAATGTAGATCTACGCAGGTCCATGCAATGCATTATTGTAAATACGTGTAGCCATCATCATTCGATGACGCAATGGCCCAATTACCGATATCCTGTTCCATCAGCTGCAACATCACGTGACAATTAAGCTCGTGCGTTGCAATCTGTGTATACTCAAACCCCGCTGGTCATTATGTTCACCCTTTCAACACCACAGACCTGTACACCCCTTTTTTATAAATGGACTAGTCTGAAATTTATGTCAATTTCAATGCCATTTACGGATGATAGGATCGATTTTGAACATCAATATCGGCACTGTGAACCCGGTAGTACACGCTTCACTATAACACGTGCTCTGTTAGTACACGGTTGTGCCTTGGCGGAGATGGCAACTCAATGCTCCATATAGTAATTAGTATACAGTGTCTTATTACTGTATACTATATGGAGCATTCATTTGCCAACACCGCCATCTTTGTATGTACAAGCCATCGTACAGTTTCACCACTTTGTGTGTTTGACACATACAGCAAATAATATGACAGTAAACCAAATAAAATTTGGTGCAATACATGAAGGACAGATATGACAACGGCAAGCTATAAATATTATGCCAGCAAACTGTACAAAAGACGAGATATCTGAGCATTTCTCACATCAATCTGAAAATTAATTTTGATGTGTGAACTTTTAAATCTGATGCACACAGCAGGCGTGGATACAGAAATAATTGCAGAGGGGGGTCTGTAATTACAAGTCGGCATAGTCGACCTCCGCAAGAGCGAAATCGTAAAGTCGGGGGGTCTGGGGCTCCTCCCCCAGGAAATTTTTAAATGCCAGATCGCCGCAGATGCGATTTCCTGACACCTAGGCCACAACAAAAGTCGTCCAACTATTCGAGTATTGTATATATATATTATTTTTTTTTGCCGGGAGCAGGGGGGGGGTCCGAACCCCCTGGAACCCCCCCCCCCTGTACCCGCGCCTGCACAGCCGATGTTAGTGTACATGTTGCCCATATGTAAAGCCATATTTACTTGCATAGTAGGTGAGTAGGCACCAGGGACTCTGGTAACTGCTTACATGTCACTGGATTTGATAGCTAATAACAGAGTACAGTAGTGGGTATATATGGTATGTGTTGTGTGGTTTGCCAGGTAAAAGTGATACACTGTGCGATTTTCTGTGTATGAGGCTATTTATAATGGTGGTTCATGTTGTTAAAAACACAGGCATAGGTAAACCTGTCCAGAAAACTGACATATTTTACAGTTTGGTGTAATATAATTGATAGGAGTTCGTTCTCCTGGCTTTTCTACATGTGATTAGCTACATTATATCATATGTTCTACTTCACATATTGAGTTCTTTGTCAAACAGCAGAACAGGTGAAACTGGCTAATGGCTGGAACACACAAAGATGGCCGACTTGGCCACTCCATGTGCTATATAGTACACAGTACCGAGGCAGTGTTCACATATATGTTATACAAATATTCCATTACAATTACTAAGCAATTATCTTTGAATCAAGCGATGATCAGGTATAGAACGGGTTCTTAAAGTGTTAAATCAACAAATTCCCCAATTTTAATGGCCAGGATGTTCCAGAAGTTGTTCTAGGGGAAGTTGTTTGTGAGTTTTCAAGTTTGGTAACCTGGGGGCCGTTTCACTAAACTTTGTACAACTAAAATGTTCTTAAGTGCAAAATTATGATAGTCTGTAAATTTCACATTAACAATGTTTTCTTGTAAACAAATTATTGGATTTACATTTATTGAGCATATGTAGCCTATGCTCAATAAATGTATATCCATCAATTAATTTCCAGACAATCCTAAATTTGCACTTATGAACATTTTAGTCATACCAAGTTTAGTGAAACGGGCCCCAGGTGTATAAGACTGGTCCAGGTGTATAAGACTGGTCTATTACTATTGGTATCTGTCAACAGGCTTCTGGTGTCATTACGGACGTGAGTCGTATTTTCAGTCATTTTCATCATTTATGTTGATTGAATTTGTGTACCGTATTATGTTGTTAATTTGTGTTATGTATTATATTTGTACATTTTATCAGGTTAAATCACAAACGACTATCATGCATGCATTGATTTCGCTATAACGTATCACCGTCAATCCCGATTCTAAAAGTACTTTCTCTTACAATTCACTGGCCAAGTGATCACGCAACAAAGCTAGTATGCAATAAAGAAATACTTGCTATGCTATCTGAACGTTACCTGACAGTAGAAGACGAGGCTAGTTTCTCTTGATATCATGTAGATATCATGTAGATATCATGTAGATATCAAGAGAAACTAGCCTCGTCTTTTACTAGCAAGTAATGTTCAGATAATAAGATAATCAGAAATTATTTTATGAAAGCAAAATCATATCAATTTATTAGCGAGCCTCGAAATTACTATCGTTTATGTCATAAGAATCTAGCCTGGTATTTTATTGTTCTTGTTGATTTGGCATTGTATTATTTATTTGCCTGTTGAAACCAGAATTAATTTTATCGTTGAGTGATGTTATTAAAATAATGTGTACTTTTATAGGAATAAACAATACTTTTTGAGCCAGAATTGTTGATCTTTTAGAAGTTTATAATCCCGATAAATTCTCATAAAAACTGTTGGCACTGTATGAGGACACTTAACTGTCTTGCAGGACTGAAAGTTTTTATGTCCCCGGTCTCGGTAGAGCCGAGGCATATAGTGTTTGGACCGTGTGTCCGGCACATTAAGAAGGTCGCCAGAGTTCTCAATTGTGTCATAACTTCTATATCCCTTAAATATTTGACCACAGCATACTTGTGGATAAATTCCATACATCCATGCTGCCCTTAATCTGACCTTGACCTTTTGACCTTCACAACTTTGAACTTTTTCCCACATTAAGAAGTTCGCCAGAGTTTCTCAATTCTGTCATAACTTCTATATCCCTTGAAGGATTACGTAAATATTTCAACACAGCATACTTGTGGATAAATGCCATACATTCATGCTGCCCTTAATATGACCTTGATCTTCTTTGACCTTCACAACTTTGAACTTTTTCCCACATTAAGAAGTTCGCCAGAGTTTCTCAATTCTGTCATAACTTCTATATCCCTTGAAGGATTACGTAAATATTTCAACACAGCATACTTGTGGATAAATGCCATACATTCATGCTGCCCTTAATATGACCTTGATCTTCTTTGACCTTCACAACTTTGAACTTTTTCCCACATTAAGAAGTTCGCCAGAGTTTCTCAATTCTGTCATAACTTCTATATTCCTTGAAGGATTACTTAAATATTTCAACACATCATACTTGTGGATAAATTCCATACATCCATGCTGCCCTTAATATGACCTTGACCTTTTGACCTTCACAACTTTGAACTTTTTCCAACATTAAGAAGTTCGCCAGAGTTTCTCAATTCTGTCATAACTTCTATATTCCTTGAAGGATTACTTAAATATTTCAACACATCATACTTGTGGATAAATTCAATACATCCATGCTGCCCTTAATATGACCTTGACCTATTGACCTTCACAACTTTGAACTTTTTCCCACATTAAGAAGTTCGCCAGAGTTTCTCAATTCTGTCATAACTTCTATATCCCTTGAAGGATTACGTAAATATTTCAACACAGCATACTTGTGGATAAATGCCATACATTCATGCTGCCCTTAATATGACCTTGATCTTCTTCACAACTTTTTCACACATTAAGAAGTTTTAGTTTGCCACAGTGTACATTCTGGCCTTGCTGTTGAACAGATGTGGCTGTGACAGAAGAAATGGGGTTCATGGGATTAACCAGTGGGAGTAACCAGTGTAGCTCCTGGTCTAACAGCACATTCCTATGACGGGTGTTTCATTGATGGAATGGTAAACAGTACAGATCCTGATCAGACTGCGGATGCACATGTTGATCTGGATCTACACTGGCCGCAAAACCTATAAGCCACATAATGCTTTGTTGTTGAACGTACATAAATCCCCAATAATTCAAGCAATCAATCAACCAATTAATCAATCAATTGATTAATCAATCAACCAATTAATCAATAATTTAATTAATCAATCAACCAATCAGCCTACCACTGTTGTTTCAGGGTGATATAATGGCTGGTGAGGATGGAAAACGACCGACGGTGGGCATGGTACTGCGACTGATCACTACAGAGGTTAGTGAACATCCTCGCTGCTAATTGCAATTTTTATCTCACCAACAGGAAAGTGAGATATAACGGCCATCTCACCAGTCTTTCGGATGCGATTTAAAATCGAGGTCCGTCTCTGTTTTACCTTAGCTGTGGACGTTAAAACCAT
Source organism: Conchocele bisecta (assembly GCA_029237695.1). Classification (NCBI taxonomy): domain Eukaryota; kingdom Metazoa; phylum Mollusca; class Bivalvia; order Lucinida; family Thyasiridae; genus Conchocele; species Conchocele bisecta. Next base: position 123,401,461 of record CM055267.1, on the reverse strand, counting down.
CCACTCACTTTTCTTTCCATATGTGGCTGTTGTTGAGTCATCGCACATGTCACTTAACCCTTACAATGCTGAATTAAATTGTGTTGTCTGCTGTTTATTTTCCATTTTTATCATCAAAAACATGATTTTACAGCACTTTAGAATCATTTCCATTGGAAATGATTCTAAAGTGCTGTCAAACCATGTTTTTATTGAGAAAGAAGACAAAATATAAAACAACAGCAGACGACAATTTACATTTCCCGCATGCTAAGGGTTGATGTACGGGTTCCAGCTCCCAGGCCTTGAATACCCACAGACTAAGCCACTGTATGACACACCTGGGTAGAATCAGCTGGTAGAGTGGGAAATACAATTGTCTTTCACAAACTTCAATGTCGGGGAGTGACAGTTGGAGGTTGTAACCGCTCGGCCACATATTTACACTATACTACATGTTTATTTATAGACACCCGATGTGCTCGCAACCAAGAGTGACTATGACGATATTCCCCTCCTTGACATGTTCCCGCCCTCGGAATTCGCTGGATACTATCAGGCTGAATCCCCGGACATTCTGAAGGTGGAAAACGGGGAACCGTACATGGATGGCGAGTCGACCTTGCCTTCAAGGTCAATGCCAAGGACACCGCAAATGGAGCCTCGGAAATCCATACCAAAGACAGGCGGTAGGTCGCAAGCGAAGTCGAGGTCACCACCAAGGAGGAAGGAAGAGACAAAGGAGGAGTCGAAGCCAGGCTACTATCTGCAGAGAGTGCGGAAGACACAGTTATCGGTATGTGACCCTCATTTTCTGGCAGACTCCCAGAGCAAAACTGCCCTCTGAGTCTGCCAGAAAATTAGGGTTTGTCTGTATGTTGCTGTAGCATAAAATGACTTGATCTACATTCGATAGACTGTCTGTCTGCAATATTTATACCCACTTTTTGAAGAAGAAAAATTGAGTTTATCACATGAAATCCTTGTTATGGCGTGTTTTAACCCATTTCATAAATGTGTTATGACACACGTGTAATAACACCTTGAGTGCATTTGATTGGCTGGCTTCCTCTCTCTAATTACGTATTCGTATTATGCACCAACGTTATGTCAAATGAATAAAATAGAGATGTTCCAAAGACGTCCGTAATGATGCGACAAACGTCATTAGAAGCATCCATGACTTATTAAAATTACTGCAATTGTCAGAACGAGCTCCCGTTTGGTAGTATGAAGTGTTTACAAAGAACAGGAACCTGTTATATGGCATATTATAATAATTTTATTACTAGGATTAAAACCATTTTTCAAATTTTTGCGAAAATAGTCAAAGGCGTCTCAATCTCCCAAGTTTTCTGCTTTTTGAAGGCTGAGGTCATGTGATAAACAGAATCTCAAACTCGTTTCCCGTTGATATGAGATTTATGAAACTCGTCCGCAATTTTATGCACCTCACCAGAGGCTCGGTGCATAAATTGTGCAGTGCAGCCCCAGATCCACGCAGCCTGATCAGGGACTTTCAGACACAAACAATATTAAATAATGAATGAAATTGCTTGAAATAAACTGAACTTTTCCTCTTTATTCACATTTTTGGCATCCCTGGTAATATTTGGAGATATTTGGTATGTGACTTCCTTATTCGCCAAGTGATTTTTATTTTTTTATTTGACCCCGGAGGTCATGGATTATCTCCCACTTTCGGACTAACATTTGGAAAAGTTGGGTATATTGCGATGGCGCGCCATCGACTTCTCGACGTTTTCGGATGCTTACTATCCCTACCTGCCATCAGTGAGATTCACTTGTTCATCATCTTGCATATTTCATTCTATTCCCCATACATGCGATCCTCATGCACAAGGTCAACAGAGCTCCAGATAAGTTTTGTATCTAAAGAGTATTTATTATACCCCCATGTTTCAAATGTAATGCATATTTTACTTTTACAAATGTAGTATTGATTTTCATTCTTATTAAATAGGGAACAAATGATAAAAAATAAAACAAATTTAAAGCAAACATTGTTTACTTTTCGCAGCTCAACTAAGTAAATTTTCAACTTTATTACAGTATTTCCACTACTCAATTTGGAAATCAATGCGTATTTTTGCATTATTAGGTTTGAGGCGGCTTTCAGCTGCACCGAAAACCTATTGTTTTCGTTGTTTTTTGTTTTTTTGTTCAGTCTACAGCCCACCAAACCGCTGGTCGGATCGACTTCAAATTTTGCATGCCGATTCGGATCAAGTGTGAGTCGAGACTTAGAGATTTTCAGAAATCTCTTAATGCCACTTTCCACGAAACCGGAAGTGACGTCATACTTTCTATAACTTCCTTATTTTCCTTATTTTCCAACCGATTTCAAAAATTATTTTTGCATTGATTGGAAAGCTGACAAAATGCTCTATCTCAGACTCCCTGACAGTTCTCGGCTATCTGGTCAAATAAGAGAGCTATAGGCATTTGAAGTTGAAAAATGTATATACTTTTCAACGATTTTGCCGAATTTCGGCTGATAACGGGTGGTCTTTACAAACGTTTTCCAATTTGTACAGTAATGTCAGCAACATAATTTCTTGCCAGTGTGATTGGGGAGTGTCAGGCGCATAAAAGATGATAATTTTCAGAGCTCTATCTTGGCTACTTCCGGTTCTATTGGATGTCAAAGATGAACGTCTTTTTTTCAAGTTTTCAAAATAGAGCAAACGGATGTGACGTCAGCTTCGTTATTTATCAATAGATTTAAAAATTTCTTGCTGCGGTCGATATTTCAGTCCTTTAGCTAAAACTTTCCCGCTTTGTGCCCGGCCTATGGTGAAAAACAAACGAAAACTTCACTGGCGGAATATTGAACATATTTAATTTCCGTTTTATTAGGTGTATTTACAAATGGCGTAAACTGCAATTTAAGGGCGATAACTATCGAAAAATAATCATCCGCTGACTTACGGGCTCCCTCCATCTACACCAAACCGCTGGTCGGATCGACTTCAAATTTTGCATGCCGATTCGGATCAAGTGTGAGCAGAGACTCAGAGATTTTCAGATATCTTTTAATGCTACTTTCCACGAAAACGGAAGTGACGTCATACTTTCTATAACTTCCTTATTTTCCAACCGATTTCAAGAATTCTTTTTGCATTGAAAAGCTGACAAAATTCTCTATCTCAGATTCGCTGACAGTTTTCGGCTATCTGCTCAAATAAAAGAGCTATATGCATTTGAAGTTGAAAAATGTACATACTTTTCAACGATTTTGCCGAATTTCGGCTGATAACGGGTGGTCTTTACAAACAGCTGCCCAGGCTAAGGTTCGAACCCGGTATCCCTCGCTCCGAGTTCATCGCTCTACCTCTAAGCTAACCGGCCCCACATCGGTGTGATGATGCGAACACAATAATGTTGGACTGTTCATTCTAAAACTTCAGAAATTGTTTTTGCAACCGATAGTTTACACCTTGGGCTAAAGCTTAGTTACACATGAAATCAATGTTTGAGGCTCAAACCGTTGATGCAGCTCAAGCTGCTCTAGTTGTGAGTATTTTTGTTCTCCCACCTTTGATAATCAATGCGTATTCTGCTAAAATAAGTGCGTAAAATACATCAATACACAGCTTATCTGAGCGTAGACCCTGATCAGAGTATACAGAGCTACACCGGTCACAAAATCAATGAGATTGGTTTTGTCAGATCACCGGCTCTTTCTCAAATCTCTATCGGATCAATGATGAGCTTTACCTATAGAATCATGCATTCATTTGCATTATTCATAAAGTTGTCTGATAAGACACCCATCTTTTCTTTTATTTACCAACATGTGAAAAGAACGTAAGAATTAAATACCTGCCAACTATTCCAGAATAATTTAATCAGTAGCAGATTCTATTCCCGCATTGGAAGAAAAATCATAATATATATGTATATATATTAATAAATAATTACGGCAATTTAGTTTACAATTAGTGTGCAAAAACATTAAACAATTTCTACATTTTGTAAGTATATATTCTGACAATTTGGTTTAAAACTATCGTCTGTTTCACGTTAACCTGCCCAACTTTTACACCTATTTAAACACCCTAAAACTCTTATTTTTTTGCATAAAATCATTTTTCAGCAAAATTTAGCGATGAGACATCTTTTTATTTTTTGAAATTCGGTCCTATATGTAATAGCCCTAAATCAAGAATTGAATGCAGGGTTGTAATGTCACGTGCGATCAGATTTTCAACATTTTTCTAGCATCAAACTTCTTGCTGGATTTCATAATAAAAAAAAGACACTAACCTTGTCTTTATGAGAGCAAATCTTGCCAGGTTGAAAAATAAAGGAATCGAGCCTCCATTTCTCGGTGTTCGTACAAGAATTCCAGAAGAAAATGCAGAGAATTTGGTCAAAATACAACATGATGTCATCATCATCTGCTACACATTACGCAAACACGTCTTATTTGGAATTAATAAATCAGTGAACTACTTACGGCAAGGGAGATAATCAATATACACAACTATCACGCAAACTATTGTCATACGAGCCAAGCGTTCTGTTTATTAGTATATATAGTTTTAATCTATCTCCTGTGATATATAATGATACATTACTTTGTTATGTTATGGGTACTAATACATGTTGTTTCAATAGCTTATCGCTGTAACGGTATCGTTGTAGATGGAGTTGCAAATAATTTAATAATTATTACGTTCAAATGGTTGCGTAATACTGATAGCACTTCTGTACAAATGTAACCGTCGTAAATGGTGCAATAGTCGTGAGGTTAAGGTCGCCAACTTCTATGATTTAATTACCGATTCCCGAATGGGTCGGGGGTTCAAACTCGACTTGGTATTACACGTATTTATTTTTTCTCCATATATATTATTTTTTGTGATTTTAATATTTTCACAATTTTATGATTTTAATAAAAATAGCTATAAATTGATAGAAACTTATCAACGATGAAAGTGTCCGTCTTTAAATAATATATACACAGACAGTTTGTTACTGCTTTTTTAAGTTTCAGGTACTGTTTATACCATATAATATTTTACTGTCCCAAAATATATTTTTTTGGCTGCACAATTAATTAATTTTTGGACTGCAAACATTTTTTTATGAATTTGAAATTTGTTCGAACTGCGCATGTGGCTACCATGACCAGAATTCACTGGCTGCAAAGACAGTAGCCTTTGGCGTCTATTTATTAAATTATTATTTTTTATTTTATTTGAATTCCGCGTGAGCGCTGAATTTTGTGTCAACACCATTTACGGAAAATATTGGTGATTTTCTCAACGAATATCGGAGAAATGCGGCTATATATTTTGTGTCAATTTTCAACACCATTTACGGAAAATATTGGTGATTTTTTAAACGAATATCGGAGAAATGCGGCGATATTGTGTCAATTTTCAACACCATTTACGGAAAATATTACTGATTTTTTAAAACAATATCGGCAAAACTAAATATGGCGTCAGATAGAATTTTTGTCAACTTTTCAACACCATTTACGGAAAATATTACTGATTTTCTAAAAACAATATCGGCGAAGGTGTACTGAACTACTTTTTTTTAAATAACCAGCCGTCTAATAGAGCTGTGTATAATCGAGAGTATATCGTTAATTGTCATGTTGTCTCCAACAGTGAGGTGTGCGGCACACTTAAAAACACATAAAAACGACACGTCAATTTCAAAACATTGCCTAAGGGTCAACATTTACAGCTGTGTGGTGTCATCAGATCAACACCTCGACTGCGCGTTATCGATTTTTTTCCACACAAAGCGACGTGTATTTATAATTAAATCTGTGTAATGTGTCGGGTGTAGCCAATGACCATACATAAATTCGTAATTAGTCACAGACGTAGCCTTTATTAAAATATAATCGATTTCTTTAAATTACGTCCGCAAGTTGACAGATATTTCAGAGCAGACGTCATCGTAATTTGCCGTATTTCCAAAATCATCAATACGTTAAATCGCTATCGACGACAACTGACGATCCGATGAGAGAGTAATACCGTTTACGCGTATCCAATGTTAAATATACATCGTTATTTATTTATGATTTTCGTAGTTTTTACCGAGAAATTCAAACCATTTCCAATTATTGGGGTACATAATATCATGATTAGCACACCGTTTCACTAAGCGGGGGCTACTTAGGGAATGGGATCACGCGGTCTATTGTTTACAATGGATTAATGCCGGCCCCCATGAGGTCTCAGGTAAATCTTATTTTTCATTAATACGACTGTGGTTTCTTCCTTTTAGTGATGACCATGTTCCAGCCGTTAACACTTATTTAGCAGCATTACTTATGTAGTTAGTCTGAACATTCTGCAGAGAAATTTGAATTGGATGGAATCGAGCGTTGTTTGAACTTAGTCCGGTTCATATGCAAAGGTCAAAATATGAACTGAAAATTGCGCTTTGTGTGACAGAAATCCGTACGCGGACGAATAAAAAAAATATTTTGTTATAAATATGACATATAGCGAAACAGCGGTAGCATCTACTGTTTTAATAATATGCATACATATTGTAATTAATGTTTAATAGTGATATACTTATGAATAATATACGATAATATGGTTTATACTCCAGCACTATGTTTTAAGGCTGTGTGATTTGCCTCAATATAAGCTGGATTAATTAATACTTATATTCATGCGCTTCATGAGAACATCAATACATTTAAAATATACAAATATTACTTAAAGGAGTACCGATATGATACATTTTAATAATAAAAATATTGAAAATACACATTACAATCGCTTACAACATACTTTATTGATCAAAATTAGTCACTGCATTGTGACCTATTTGAGCGCATTACCTATTGCGCGGGCACCTCACTAGACCCCCTGTTTACATAGGTAACTGGAGGTGTAGTGGGGTACGCTCGCTAATACAATGTTTGCGTAATGCAGCTTTCGTATCTATTGACAACGCCAGGCTGATGTTGGCACGCTGTTCCTACCACGCAAAATTAATTGCACATATCCTCACACATCTACACCGGTGTAAATCTACCTTCTCTAATGGTATGACTTGGGAACACCATAGAGAAATATTGTTCTAACTTCTATTTCCTTCATCTAAAATTCTTAATATTTCACACATGCATTCCTGTAAGGCTCTAATACCATGCTGTGCCAAATCCATGACCGTCCAACCCCCGCTGATCCCATTGTCAAGGTCAAATACTTAGTATCTTTACAAAACTTAACATCAGAGAAATAAGTTATAACTTCTATTTCTTTCATTGAAAATTCTTATTATTTCACTTGTGCATTCCTCTAAGGTTGTACTATCATGCTGTGACAAATCTACGACTGTCCAACCCCCGCTGATCCCAAGGTCAAGGTCACGTACTTAGACTCTTTACAAAACTTAACATCAGAGAAATATTGAAAATTCTTAATATTTCATATGCTGTGACAAATCCCCGCTGATCTCGAGGTCAACGTCACATACATACCGTATAACCCCTCCTAATAAACGCACGCCCCCCCCCCCCAAATTAAAAAAAAATAAATTTACCATTGACCGCCAATTTCAAACACTAATAATCCTTAAATCCTTATTTGTGTTTGAAATTGGCTAATAAACGCCCCCCTTTTGTAAAATGTAACGCCTCCGGGGGCGTTAATTCGAGGTTATACGGTAGTCTCTTTACAAAACTTAACATCAGAGAAATCGGTTATAACTTCTATTTCCTTGCTCGGATCTGCTTCACAGTTCACACACTCATTGCTCCAATGGACCTCTACCACCCTGTGACAAATTCACGTTCATGCCGCTCGCGCTAATCCCAGAGTCAAGGTCACAAGCCCACACACTTGGAAATTTTTACATATTTCAGGGGTACATGGGCCCACGCGGGGGGTATTCCGTAAGCCTCGCTTACTGACCAATCTAGTTTTGTAAACTTGTATCATGTCGGCTCTTACTCTTCGGTATTGGAGTGATGGTAGACCTAGTTCCTTTATTCTTTCGCTATATGATTTTTGGCTGATTGATATCACAATTCTGGTGGCTCTTCTTTGGACATTTTCAATTGCGATACATTCTTTTTTGTAGACGACAGACCATGCTTCCGATCCGTATTCTAGATGTGGTCTCACTAATGATTTGTAAAGTTGAAGGAACATAGTTTTGTCCATATATGAAAATGATCGTTGGATGATTCCTAGTACTTTGTTTGCTTTTTTGACACTTGTATTTATATGTGTAAATTTCAGCCGATTGTCAATAACTATTCCAAGATATTTTTCCTCCGTCACCTCACTTCGTGCTACTTTTTTATCTTGGTCGCTATCGTTCATTGAATATGGGTGGTGTTCATCTTGTCTGCCTATGTGCATTACTTTGCATTTGGAAGCGTTAAAACGTAGTTGCCATTTTTCTGACCAATCACTCAGTTTATCTAGATCATTTTGTAGACTAATTTTGTTATCGGTATCTTTTGAGACAGTGTATATTTTTGTATCGTCCGCAAACAATTTAATGACGTTTTTTACTACATCCGGGAGATCATTGATGTATACTAGGAATAGTATTGGTCCTAGTACACTGCCTTGTGGAATACCACTTCCCACTGTTGACCATTCCGACATTTCACCCTTAATCACTACTCTTTGCATCCTATTCTTTAGAAACATTTCTATCCACTTTACACAGTTCCCTCAATTGTGTTTCCTTTTAATTTGGTTATTAGTCTACGGTGTGGAACTGTATCAAAAGCTTTTTTAAAGTCCAAAAAGATTACATCTATACTTTCTGATTGATCAAGCGTTTCCGTCCAATCTTCAAGAACTTCGATTAGTTGGGTGACACAGGAGTACTTTTGAAATCCGTGTTGATGTTTGGTGAAGAGGTTATTTGACTCCATATGTTCTACTATTTGGTCTCTTATAATTCTCTCCATAGTTTTGCAAATTACTGATGTTAAGCTTATCGGCCTGTAATTTTCTGCTTTTTTCTTGCTACCTTTTTTGTGGATGGCCGAGATGTTTGCTTTTCTCCAGTCATTCGGCATTGCTCCTTCAGATAGTGATTTTTTAAACAGTTCTGTCAGAGGTTCTGTTATATTGTGTGCTGTTTCTTTCAGTATCTTCGGATGTAAGCCATCAGGTCCTTGTGATTTCCCTGGTTTAAGTTTATCTAATGCTTTTTTGACTATTTCTTGATTTATTGTTATATTATCTAGGGGATCACCATGATGTTTAGTTTCGAAGTTCGGTATATAATTAATATTTTCGTCCGTGAACACACTTATAAAGAACTGGTTCAATATTTTCGCTTTTTCTAAGTTGTCTGCCGTCGGTATACCATTTTCGTCTTCTAGTTCGGTTATTTTTACTTTCGTTTTTGATTTTTGACGCACATATTTCCAGAATAATTTTGTATCGTCTTTGATATTTTCTGCTATATTTTGCTCATATTTATATTTACCGGAAGTGTTTATTGCAATAGTAGTTTCTTGTTTTATTGTCAACAACTAAAATTCGGTGAAATTAATTTATAAGGCAAACTCCCATCCATGACTGCTCATTTCTAAAAAATAGTTTTACATATATAAAACAAGAAACGAGGCAAAGCCACGCAGGTTTTTTCCAAGCATAGACACTTGGATAACATAATTATACCCACTAGATGGCTGTGGCCTGCATGTCGCGCCTTGGGGCGAGGCATGGACACTAACAAAATGAGATATAGT